>VXBZ01003086.1:367490-390065 GCA_013399135.1 Heliornis fulica
GTGTTTGTGCGGGGGCAATGCGGTGCTGTGGGATGATGGACAAGCCACGCGGTTTCATCTGGCTGAAGCGGCGAGTTAGCGTTAACGAGTGCAGAAGCCGCAGTCGGGCTGTAACCTGCGCACAACCTTAACCAAGGGTAAGAGAGGGTCAGGCCACTCTGCCCCTGGCTGCAGCACACCGCACTCAGACACACCGAGTGGAATGGGTTTACTGCTCCCAGCTCCTGCTGCTCTTACCGATTGCATCCTTTGGAAACATACGCATAACGTCGAAACGTTGGAATAAAATTACTCCCGAAACTTAATAGTTATCTTTTGTCGGTTTTTTTTTTTCTGGGGTGGGGGGGGGGGGAGCCTTTGTGGAAGCTAGCTCTTGGCTCTGAGCAAGAATTGCCTAAGCTGGAAATAATTCTGCCTTCTAGCAGTCCGAACACTGTATGACTAAGTAACGATCACTATTTTTTTCCCTTTGGATAGGATGACATACCGTAATAGTGAGTGGACCTGTGATGTGTGAAGCCTGATAGAACACAGAAATGCACTCTGGAAGGCCTGATTGGTCTTAGAAACTTCCTTCTAGTTAACAAAAGTAATTCCGGGGGAACAAGAGTGCTCCAGTTGGTATGCTCTGGTGGCCCTTCGGGTTGTAGTAACTGATACATGAAAATAGAACACTTCTGTACAAAACGGGTATTTTACTAGGTTTTAAAGACTGTATTTTAACAGGCATGTTCCTGACTTAAAAATGTTTTGCATTAGACATGCAGGAGGGAAAAAATACTGTGTGAAATGGGGAGCATACTAGTCCACTCCGAAGCAAGAATTTGACTTAATGGTGACTTAATAGGCTAATAGGAGTGTGTGGTTCCCAAGAATATCAAGAACTGTATGACTAAAATAACCAGATTTTTCTTTTAAACCAAATGTTAAAATAGAATTTGGTGGTATTGTCCTGTAGCCCTTCTTTTTAAAGTGCTTTCAGCACTTGAGGGGAAAGAAGTATGTAGCCACACAATCTATTTCTGAAAGAGAATAGGGTTTGTATGCAGACTGAATTAGTTGTATGTTTTACGAGACTAATGGTGGAAGTTCTTTATGGGAAGGTGCCTTAGTAACCACAGAAGGTGGATGCAGAAGGATAGTACACGATTGCTATCTGTAATAGGCAACATGAAAGAACATTCTGCCTGTATTAAAAAAACCAAAATTCTCCAAAACAATTGGTTTTGTTTTAATTCCTTGCTTTTATGGAGGTCTTTGTGCTTTCTAGGTTGGCTTTAAAAACTGGCTACCAAGTTTGGAGTATGTATCCAAACAGTCAAAATGTGCAATTAAAACCTGTGGTGTAAAATGGTGCAAATACGCTTACAGGCTGAGCTGCGTTCAAGTTTATTTCTCAAAAAACCCACTAACCAACCACAAAGTGAAATGGCAGCATCGGGTAATTCAGGCATCTTCAGAAAGTTTATGTGAAAAAGTGCAAATCCTGGTGCTGACACCTTACAGGTACAGCAGTAGGAAATACTTTTTAATTGGTGATCTCAAACTAAGATTTGTGTGACATTGTAATAATATCCATCATCTAGAGTTACACAGTGAAAAGTCAGCAGGAGAGTATCAAGTACAGGTGGTACTTGGGCCTTAGAAGTTAAATTGGTGTCTTTGCATATTAAGCAGGAAATCTTAGTAGGATACCTGCCTTTTGTGCAGTTTGACTGGCACAGATAAGATCCCTATATGCACATACTAATTTATATGCTTCTATTAATAGTACAAATAGTGTAATGGCTGATTCAAAGTGGGAAGAGCAAATGGCTGGTTCGAAAGTCAAAAAGCAATGGCCGATTCAAGTAGGAAGAAACTTTAAAGTAGTGCCCAGATCACGTGCACCGCCAGCTTGGGGTGTATACAGACCCAAAGGAAGTATGTTTGGACTTGTTTGTTTTGGCTGTCCAGTTTTAATGTTGTTTGATCATGATTGTGCCTATTGTAATGGCTTTGTTATTCCTGTCTCTATCCAGTTTTTACAGAAATGGAAGTTTATTTTTAATGTATGATGGGTGCTTGATAAATCAGTCTGGATTTGGAGACAGTTACATGTTTTCATCAGATAGAACTACTGAATTAAAACTACAAAAGATGCTTGAAAGCTAAGCTCCACAAAAGCTTTCCCATAATTTAACATCTGGTCCTTAACTGTGGTGAAACTTAGTGGAAAGACTGTGACAGCTTTACAAACCTTTACAAAATTGAGGATGGGCAGATGTAACTGCGTGTGTGAACAATTGAAATTTTATCAGAACCTTGTTCATTTTCTTCATAGATTGCCTATCAGCTTTCAGTATGTTTGGTATTTTATGGCCTGTTTTCAGAATTGTCAAATGAATGTATCCTAAATTTTTTCTTAACACTTTATATGTCAGTAGAATTTTCAAAGAAGTGAAGTTTAATTGCAGTTTTCCCATTCCCTATGTAAGTATGCTTTTCACAGAATTGAGCTTTGGGTACAGAGGGAGCTCTGTGAGTACTAAGGAATTATGTCTTGCGGGAAGCAATTTCTGTTCCATTGTGAAGCAAATCAGTATAACTTCCTCTTTTCTGTGGGAGTCCAACTTAGCAAACATTTAAAACAATTTTATCAAATGAGAAGAGTTTATCTTTGGGGGTTGTCTCCTGGAGCTCTCTTAAATGAGAGCTTATCACTGGAGCTCGGTGATAAAGGCCTAAAGTAACACCTGATGCAGAAGAGTATAGATTGATTTTTTTCTTAAATTGCAACTGAGATATTATTTGAAATATACCTAATAAAGTCCGGTAAGGAAATCTGTGCCAATTAGACAAAGTTACCAAAACCATTTTGTTTTAAGTTTCACAAAGTGATTGTAAGACTGGGAACCATGTCCTGCCTACATTGTAAATCTAAAGGAAAGAAATGTGTGTGCTGAGTCAGTCCACCTATTCATAATATTTTCTGTGCTGTTGAATCAGTGCCATTTCTCTGGGTTATTTTTTTGATATAATATAAATCTAAGGAGTAAAAAGTTAAAGTTAAAAACAAATTATTTGAAAATGCTTGCTTTGTTCTTTCTTGTGATAATCTAAACCCTGTACAGGTTTTAATACCCATAAAGGTGGAAGCTGGTATGGGAAGATCATGGTTCCTGATGTCAGTCCCAAACGCTCGTGAGAAGAAGGGATGTTGAAATCGTATGATTCTTTGTAGGGAGTTTTACCCATAGTGGGGAATGTAGATCATTATACTGGAAATGTTCTCATCTGCTAGGTTTCACATCATGCTGCCTCATCTCTTCCCGTTTTTTGACTTGGCTGTTGCTGCAAAGGAGGAATGACTCAGCTGTTGTCTTTTCTATCAGCTTTTGATGACCTAGAACCTTTATTCTCATCTGGCAATCACCTTTTCTGTATTTTGTTGCAATTTCTATTACAGAATGTATACTTCATTGACTGTTTAAGAGCATTAGTGTAGGTATATTTGTCTGTTACTGCTGCTCTCTGAACAACATGAGCAGAGTGAGAAGTACCCCTGAACAGATCTTGAACATTTGCAAAATGAACATAGCAAGCTGTGGCAATGAAAATTAATAAAATCAATCTCCAGATTTGGGGGTTTATTTTGGTGTTGGGTTGGTTTGGTGTGGCTTGCTTGGGATTTTGTTACTGTTTTTTTAGAAGTGATCAGAAGATGAATTTCATCTTCACTTGTGAGAAATGCATCTGTAGTTTTACAATACAGTTCTGTGTTGACAGTCACATCACCCCAGTATTAACAGTATCAAGTTTGTACAAAATGTGGAATATTAACTGGGGAGCAGTTAGAGCTCTATAGCTTTTGAACTGTTAAGAGCTACAGAAAGTTGTATCTTCTACCTATTGGATTCATCCCTAAGTGACAAAGAGACTTGTAGTCATTGATACTAGGTAGCTAAATTGATCTAGAATTGAGTTAAAGCCTGCAAAATACTGGAAGTTAATAACTAGGATCATGTCTGAAACACATTAATCAAATGAAATCTTAGAAAAGTGTTCCTGTTGTTAGGCTTTCTGTAAGACAGAATACATATGTGAGATAAAAAGCTCTTCAGATGAGGAGTGAACAGAGTAAGTTTTATGCAGGATTGCGGAATTTGCATAAAATTGTACTCAACAGATACTTTGTACAGTGTTTCTGCATGGGAATTACAAATGTGTTAGAATTAGTTTCCAATCATAGCTCCTAGTAAAGACAACCACAATAAAAATTATCACTCCTGATAAGTGCTGCTGTACAGGTTATATAGAATGATTACCTGCCTTGTACAACGTGCATAAAATGATATCTGCATTTTTATTACAGCTGCATTATTATTGCTGCAGTGTGAAGAATGTTAATGGACAAACTGCCATGAGTTTTGAAGGATAACTGTAAATGATAACTGATGTATAGCTGGTGATTGAGTATCTAGAAATAGCTTTTGTTTTGACCAAACTTAATTCCTGGTGGTAGCGTGCAGCCATACTTGGGTTGAGGCATCAACACAAAACAAAGAAATGTATGTAATCTCCCAGGTAGTCTCCTTGAATGGGTGTCTCTGTGATTCTTGGTATGGATTTTTTTTTAAGCAGTGTTTATATCTTTGTTAATACTGATTTGCATTTTAAGGGGGTCTGGGTGGTACAATATCCCAGGTTGGTTGGTTCTAAGGTTGCTCATCATAGCAACAATGTCATTTGTACAACTGAAAGCTGAGTTTAACTCACCTTCTAGAATAATCGTGTCACAGTTGAGCATTTCCCACAAGGGGGAATAGTGAGCAGGTATCCAGCTAAGTGTGATTTTGCCACTGCAGATGCTATTTAATTTATATCATATACAGAGCAGTCGAGAAGTACTTCACAGTCAAGTGGAATATCATGCACTCTTTTAACTAATGATTATAATATTTAAGGCTCTGAAATTTCTGTAATCCACCCCTGTAAAGAAAGATTTCACCAGGGGTTGAATGCCATGATAAGTACTCTCACTCCATGAAACGTAAACCATGTAATTTAAGTCATATTTATTGACTAGTTCTGTTTGGAGAACAGAAGCATTTTATTTATTACTGATGTAAATGTCTGTATAGAAAACAGCATAAAAGTATAGTTTGAAATTGTACTAGCTTGCTTTGAAACTTCAGAAATGTGCTACTTGGCTGCAGTCCAAGTAGTGGGGTAGCCTTTGCACTGCTGGATTTTTATGCTAAAAATAAAACATTCGTATGTATTTGATATTTTGACGCTTTGTCATTCCTGTTCTGAACTCCATATTGAAGTAGTTGTCTAGCAGAGGCATTGTGTTATACTAACAGTGCTGGAATTGTCCAGTTGCTCTAAAGACTTGCACCATATACTCACTAAATACATGGTAGCAGCAGGATGTATATAAAAAATGTACCTTTTTGTTGTATTATGCCCATACCTAATTCCTTAATACTGGGGACATGTCTAGACCTTTGCCTGTTACAACAACAACAAAAAAATCCAGAGTAAACTGCATTTTTAACACCATTGCTGTCTTTGTAATAGAGGTAAGAGATTTAGTTTATGTAAAGTCTGTAGTATAAATTCATGTCTCTGCATCTTAGAGTGTAAGGTTCAGAGTTCCGGCAGAACTTAATTTTTAGTGGCTATGGCAAAAATTCTGGTGGCTTTTGCTCACTATATATGTTCAGTAGTAGGGAGGGGAATGTGAAGGTTACATGCTGACTCAAAAGAATGGATCAGGATGAGATGCTTTACCAAGAATGCGGCAACTACAGCAAATTACTACTACTTACGTTTTCTTTGTATCAGATTTTCTGGTTCAGATTAATTGCAGTAAACAGTTGTGCTGGGCATTGCAAACATACTTTCACTGTCTTTGAAGACCGTACTTTGCTGTTTTGTCAGGTCTAATTAACTTCATTTGTCTAACACAGGAGTGCTTTGTGGTACTTCTTAAAGGCCTTTGGTGCGTAGAGACATCTCTCATCGTTTCACTGGTATCATTTAAGCCAAGAGACCCTGAATCACAGAACTATAGGGGTTGGAAGGGACCTCGAGAGATCATTGATTCCAACCCCCCTGCTAAAGCAGGCAAAAACATATGGATTTAATATCTCAGTGGCTTGGGGGTTCTTTTGTTAATTGGACTATGGACAAACCCAAAGTGGCATTTTGGGATAAGACAATGTACTGTAGTTGAGTTCTTAAAATAGCAATAAAATTGAAACAGACAAATTGTCACTTAGGGAAATTTCTGAGAGTTACTACAAATAATATACCAGAATTTTCTTTCACTGTAACTTAATTGTTTAAAAATAAATACAAGATGTGGATATGATAGGTGAAAGATTAATTACATTTTATAAACGAAGTATTCTCAGAGTGAAACATTGAGAGGAGTACATGGTTTTTCAAATAAAAGGAATGCATTTTAACTATGAAAAAAAATTGCTGATTTTTTGCCCATATCTTATCAAATATATCATGTAGTATTTCCAAGCAGTGATTGAATAATAGTGAAATACTGAAATGATACCTGATGTCCTCTGATATTTTCCTTTCTGTACATGCAGTTATGGTTTGCTTTGGTTTTATTTTTCTTAATACAAACAAAGCATGATCTTTAACATTTCTACCTCACAGTCCTATTACCAGGAAGATACTTTTAAAATGTGCTTTCCGGTATTCAGCTCTGACTTTTACAATGTAAATGCAACATGTGATTTAATCAGATTATAAATCGTGAACTTAGTTTATCAAACAGGAATTATTTTTTCTTATTTGTTATGTTTTGCTGTGAAAATAGAGTTATGTTGGCTAAAGACAACATACATTGTTAGCATTGCCAGATTTCTTTAAAAGTGTTTCAACTTTTATTATTCAGGCACTGTGTTATGACATTTCCCCCTATATTGGTAACTTCTCTGATGAATGTCTGTAGTGTAGTGTTAGCTAGATATGGATGCCAAATACAGCACTGACTGTCAAGTAGCCAACCTATTTAATGAATTATTTCAGCTTCTTAACCTGGCAGTGAGGTGGCCTGCTATGAGACAGCATGTTATTCTAGTGACTAGATATCCTAAAGACTGAGATGGCTATGAAGAGGATCCAAAGATTCATATGAAACTTGTGCATCCAGAAATAGAAAAGCAAAGCCTTGGACTCTTCCAGCAGCACACACGTGTTGAGGTAACTTCAGCTGTGGTTAGCAGGAATCAAAAGTTTGTCTGTTCTCAGAATTAAAAAGTCTCATACTGTCTATGTTTAATGATACTTTACATTGAGCTATTTTACATGTTAAAATAATCAAAAAAGAGAAAAACTGTTGTAACTGTAACTGGTTCTTCCTGTACATTTTAATTTTGCTGATATGTATCAGTTTGATAGATTTCTGTCATTTTACACTGGTGATTTACACCACCTTCTACCACAAGTCTGTTTTGTAGTCTTGTTAATTAGTTAAACACATAATTTGAAATAGGGTAGTTTTAATTGGCTTGATTTTGTAGAAAAGATGTGCAACACAGATCACATAATGCATTTACTTTGGGTAGCTTTAATATGATCACAGTCAAGTGTTTTGTAATATGACTGTGATGTCCTCAGCAGACTCTGGAAGGGCTGATGTACTGCCAATTAAAGTAGCAAAAGGAATGGAATAATAGAACATTTGTTAACCATTCACAGATGTTTACATTTTGTGAATCTTACATATTTCAGAAGTTGAACGTATGAAATAATGGTGACAACTGATTATTTTGAGGTAGAGTCCAGTTTTCATCTGGTTGCAGCTAGCAGAGGCAAAGATCATAAACCATTTTTGAGAAATTTGATAGTGTCATTTCAATGGTAGGCTGCCAAACCATTTCTGTTTTTTCAAAAAAGAGAAAAACTGCAAGTTTTACTCCACCTTCTCCACCCTTTGCTGAATGTGCCTCTTGATTAGTCAGGATGGTCTTGTTCTTCCAAAACACTGGATTTGTTTCGAGATAAGCATACTGGTCACTTGTGTTAAGACATAGCAAGTAGCTCCTTCATTTTACTTTTTCTTAAACTGTTTCTTGTAGCATAGTATGTCAGTAGGAAAAGTTAATACTGGTAAAATCACAAGAAGTGATTAATTAAAATTGACAGGATTCAGGTAATTGGGAGGATGTTTCGAAGTAGTGGGTTCCTGATAAAAAGTGTTCTATCTTTACAGAAATGGGTTATAGAAACTACATGGAGCCTTAAGAAGTAATTGAATCATGTAAAATGAGGAAAGCCCCAACAGCAAGGGAAAATAATAATAAATGAAGATGAAAGATGTCAGTGGTTGAAGGAATGACATAGGGAGCATTAATATGCCAGTGATCCCACTGAGAGGGATGATGAACACGCTAATATTGAATCAAATCAGAAATTCAGGAAATCATTATTATTGAAATTATAATGAAAGGAGGAAGACATGGCGATGCTTAAAAGAAAATGACAATGAGCATTCATGCTTTAGGAGAGGTACCAGCAGAAGAATGTACTGAGTTATAGTCACTGTAAAAGCCAGGAACCTATATTAGATCAAATTATAATTCTACACAATATAGTCTAGGTTAGGTACATCTAATTGTAATGTAGCTCAGCAAACTGGTGATGCAGTCACAGTTTCCATAGTATGTGCCCTTACTTGTCTGTATTGCTCTTAGAATGTACCTGCTGGTGCAAGGTGGTGGACACAGAGAAGTACATGGACGTAAAGGTATTTTGAACATTTCAGTTTTAGCCCATTAGTATTTTTAACTTGATTGTTTAAGAAGACATCTCTCTTTGCATTTTAGATTCAGGCTTCTTTCTGTTCCTTTCCCCTTTTCTGTCTCTAAGCTTACAGTAAGAGTAATACTAGGGATTAAGTACTGCATTTTCCTTCGTTTGCCTCTAAATTGTGTCCCTTCAAAGCAAGTTTAATGCCTTGTAAGAAAGGTTAGTAATTCCTGGTAAGCAATTTTTTTAAGCAAGTCAGTATTTGTATCAGTTTGGATGGTTGCCCCAATCAGTGCAGACCTGTAATGGGTAGATCTTTGAAACATGTCTTGGCAGTGTTTGGACTTATGTTGAGGTCTTACTTGGATTGTGATGGAAATTGCACATTTTGGTTCAGCTGGGTGTTTTCTTAGTGGATCTGCCTGTGGAAATATATATGACTATTTTATGTTGCACATCAGGCTGGTCAAGTGTGACTTCTGAATTGGCTGAGATGTCTTTGTGAACACTTTTGTCTCACACAATTACTACAAAAAGACAGCTTTGGGACCCTATTTACTCAAGATGTGAGTAGTATCAGTAGTTGCTTCTTGTCTCACAGATTTGCTTTACACCTGTAGAAGAGTAAGGCGGTGTTCTTGCCTAAGAAGAAGAGTAGTTCTCTTGGCTTGTATTCTGACAGAATTGATTTGCTAAGAAGAATTTGAATGGCATGTTGACAGAGGGGCTTATAAAAGTCTTGTGGTACTGGTTCATTAATTAAACTAACTTATTTAAAAATACAAATTTGAATCAATGGTGTATGTTGTCAAGTAAAAAAATTTGCAACTTCTGAATTCTGAAAATGGATTTTAATAATTATAATCTGCCAGGCAGTAGTTTGGCATAGCACATGTAAAAAACCATGCCTTGGTCCCATTTTACAGTGGGCTTTCATATTTGATAATGGTTTTTGTAAATTGTTATTTTAATTTTTTTTTTCAAGTGAAAGTTATCAGCTCAATACTAGACAGGCATAATTCCTATTTGAATTGCTCTACCTATAATGATGGTAGAGCATTTTTTTATTGCAGTAATGTAGGAATGAAACATATCAAAGTCATGCCTTTTAAGATACTGCAAGTATTTTAACATAGTACAAGGATGAAATAATTATAGTGGTTTAAGTGATAGAATAAAAATATTGTAACTAGTTTTAACACTTTATTGCAGACATTATTTTATTCGGTGTTGAAGGAAACCAAGAAATTGTTCTCAGATGATTTTCCATTTGAAATTTGTCCACTGCTGTTCTTTCAGTGTTATTTCAGTACATTTTGAGGTGGCCATTTGTTTTATTTGTGCTATAGCCAAAATACTCTCTTAGGCTGCAGATCAGCCAAATCTGCAAACTGCTGTTGCCACCAAAAGCAGGGTTGCTCTTTTTTGTGTGGACTGTGGTGTTTGTGCAGCTGCACAGTGAAGCAGATAGGAAAAGTAATCTGTCTTGAAAATAATCTTTTTTTTTTCTTTTTCTTGCCTGTTTTTCAGCAGAAACTAGTTGTACAGCTGCACAGTGAACAGATCAGCAAAAGAATGTGCTGGTGAACAAAAATGGTTTTATGGGAATGAATGAAATAGTGTGGGAGGGCAGGATCTCTACTTTGTGTGACACTATCTTGAAATATTTATTGAACTTCAACCTTTGTTCTAACAAAAATATTTGCCTACTTTCAGTAGAAAAAGAAAATATTATAATGCAGGTGTAATAGCTTCATCTTCACAAGTATTTAATTCTTACAAGTATGGTTATCTTAATAGCATCTAATTGAACAGAAAAATATCGGCACAAAATCAAACGAGCATTTTGTGCATTATTAGATGTATGGACTGCATACATTTATATATGAAAGACCAAACACCTTGGTAAGCAAAACTTCAAACCTTTTTTTATATTTCTGTATTATTTTGAGCTCTGAGGCAGATTCTGTACTTAGGAATTCATTACAGATAATTGCCCTTTAGAAGAAGGCTGTCCAGCTGTTTTCTGTTCAAAATAAAATAAAATAAAATAAAATAAAATAAAATAAAATAAAATAAAATAAAATAAAATAAATGCCCCTTTCTGGGTAAGTGAAGTTGTGAATTGCTACTATATCAGTTCAGAATAATTTTCTGATATGCTGGGGATTTGCCATTCCAAATACTTCACTTTCAGATTTTTAAAAAGTTTTCATGGTGTGTCTAGATATGCATAAATGCTTTCTGTACTATTTAAGTCTTATCTGGTATTAACTTAGCAAATATGGCTCGGCTCAATTAGCTAATGGCCTGTTCTTACAAAGTGCCCCTCCTACTGGGCTGTAGATTTTGAAATGAATGAATTTTACTTAAATGCACTACCCTAGTTCACTGAAATTGAAGAGGGAGGAAAATACAGGAGATGGGTGAGAGCTGAAATTAAAAATTGTTCATTGTAACTCTTTAGATCTGTAGCATATTTTCTATTGTATATCCAGAAGGAAATATCGGCTTAAGACTGAATAAGGTTTTTTTGGTTTGATTTTGGTTTTTTTTTAATTAATTAAGTTTCTATGGCTTTATCAGAGTATCATTAACAGCAATATATTAATTTTACTTTTTTCACAAAAATAATATATCTTAAAAATGTGTGCTAGATTAATAGGAATTTATACTCTGGCATTTGATAAAAACTTGAAATTTAGTAAATAAAGAGTAGGTTCATTTGTTTTTTCAGATTCCAGCCTTCTTTTGAACTGAATATTATTAGGAAGTACTGCTCAGTTGCTGGAGTTGGGAGGGGAGGAGCTGCAGGCATCTCTCCTGCATGTATTTTGGAGTAAATAACTGCAATATAAAAGAATTTTAATTTTTCAGGAATTGTAAGAAAAACTATGCAGTCAGTAGCTTTATTTAAAGAATATATTTTTATCTCTTCTCTTTTAAAAAGATTACCACTTCTCACAGAGGGGTAACCTTGAGTGGTTTTTAAAAGAAGTGTTGGGCTCAAAACTTTTAGTTGCCCACGAAGTCTCTGAGGCACTTTAGTTGTGGCATTGAGACTGAGTAACTACTTAGTGAAGTCAAAGATATTTTTCAAAGATCTGTTCTGCAGATAGGAAAAAAACCCAGATCATTCTTCAGAGAAAGCAAAGAAAGCTGAACAGAAAAGGAGAGAAAATATCACTTGGGAAGGGGAGAAATATAGTGCAATTATGGACAAGTACTTAAAGTTATTAAAATTTTTGGGAGCAGACAGGAAAAAAAGGGGGGAGGAAAGAAAGTTTGTCACTGAAAGTGTTGTAGTCAGTGTTGTACACTAACAACAAATGCTGTAGTATGTGGGTTGTAAACACTAAAATTATAGATGTGGCTTTCAGTTGAGTTTGAATTTTGTATGACCAGTGTGTTGTTTTAAGTAAAGCCTAACTATCAAACTAATTTTCTATTTTCAAATGTTGATAATAAACAAACAGTATGCCCCCAAATCGTGTTCGTATTTCAGGATTTAAATTAACTTTTCTCAAAAGTAAAGTGCTATAAAAAAACAGCGGTTGAAATAGTAACATTATGAAGAAATTTCAGGAATCCAAGGGAATGAGAAAAGGCTGTAAAACAACCCAAACAATCCATTTCTCCTCAGATGTGCATTTAGTTTCACAGGTGAAACACCGCAGACGGTGTTTAGGACAGTGGTTCAGCATAGAGATGGTGTGAGTTTTCCGTACAGGAAGGTAACTTTGCTGATGTACTGCTCAGGTACTTTGACCTCAAGCCTCTTGTCTATGGGCATGCAGTAGGTAAGTACTGCATTTAGTGTGTAGGGTTTGCTTGCACTGATGAATGGGGAGGGGATGCATTTGTCAGCACTGCCTGTGATTTCTTTGTGGCAGCTGGTGTGGCAGAACTATTTATCTTATCCACTGTAAACTTACACCTTTCTTCTGACTTTGCAGCTTGACTTAGGGGTGGGGTTGTTCTCCATCCTGAGTGTGTCCTGGAAGACTTGTTTGCATTCAGCAAATGTAATAGGTGATGTTATTTCCAGCTCTCACCTGTGGGTGTTGTAGTTTCTTACACAACACATAGCTAGATGTTTTCCCTCCCCATATTGGGTGCCTGACCCTCTCTGAGCTGTGGAGGGAAGGAGAGGTAGGCAGCAGGAGATCAAATGAGCGAATAAAGTAATGGAAAGGCTGACAGCAGTAATAGTGGGAATCTTTTTCAACTTTGGTGTAGCCTTGGCCTCCAGCTGCCTTTCTGTATTCTTCTGAAGGGATTTGGGAATCTTAATGTTCTTATATGTAATTGTGTGCCACTAAAATGTATAGAATTTGGAATTCAGTTTTCTGGTATTTTACACACAAGAATGTTGCCTGACAGGTTAAAGATGACAGCTATTTGTAATTGCCTAGATAATAATGAAGCTTGTTTAAAAAGAAACAAAGAATGATCAAATCTTAACAGTCGTTCTGTTTGAGGCTTTTTATGATGGATATATTTAGTAAGCATCTTTGTTCTGTAACAGGAATTACAATGGAAGACACAGAAGATTATATAATAGAGAATGAAAATATTGTCCTCATGTTATTACTATTTTAAGTGAAAACAGTGAGACATCTGATTGATTTTGAAGTTGGTCTGATAATGCTCAGCTCTTGAATTTCAGCAGTGAATCATGATCATCATAGGTTACAAACAATTTTAACCATTAGGGCATGGAGAAAAGGTACCATTCAAAGCTGAACACCGCAATTAGGGATGCATGACTGAAGTTTCAAAGTAATGTATTAGTAGTATTGTATGAGACAGTCACATGGAAAAGATCAGGAGGTTGTAAAAAGGATTATGATCATGCTTTAGTCATGAATTTCCTGGTAGAGATATTTTAGTCTGGATTGTTCTTGTTTAAATTAGAATAATTTTGCTTTGCTCGTTCTGGTAATATTACCGATATGTGGCAAAGGGGGACAAGAGGTGTCTTAGCTACAAAGCAGTATACTTTGAGTAACTGAATTTTGCTTAAACTTGTGATACAGTTTTCAGTACTGAGAAACAAGTCAAAAAGGTCCTGAAGGATTTGCTAGAGCATTGCAGTGTACTGCACGTACTCACCTGCTGCAGCTGTCTTCCATGCAAGCATATGTAAGTTCATCTTTCTCTCAGGGCTTTCATTCATCTTGCATGTGCCTTAACTGCTTATTCCAGATCCTGAACCTGCTCTTCACATTAACATTCAACATTGTATATCCTCAGTTGATGAAATCAGAATACTCCTATAGAAATGCGGAGCTCTGATCTGTCACCAGCCATGCTCCTGAGCCAGTGCGTTGACTTACTGCTTCCTGGAATGATGTAAGTCACAGAGCCCAGGTTGTCAGCCTGTGGGATAAAGAGCATATGTTCTTTAAAGGTTATGGAATGATTTTCCCCACAATCATACGAGCTGACGGTTGACTCAGTCCAGTGACTCTTGGGTAAAGATTTGCAACCTGTTTCTTTCTACTCTACTAATTAACATCTCTCTACTTCCCTCAAAAGAGAATGGAAAAAGCTTCTGGAATTATCTTTGAGATGTTTTTAATGCTTCTGTACAGTGTGATGTATTTTAAGGCATCTTTAATGTCTGTGAGTGAAAAAGCCTATGAAAATAATATGTCAGTGGATTTGGGGGATGGACTCCTCATGCGAAATTGCTTCGAAAGGTTTGTCACAGCCCTTAAAGCAGTAACTAGAAGGTGATGGAACTGGCAACAGACTGATGATTGAACAGCTGTTTATAAAAATAAAACAGTAGTATGCAGTGATTACCCACTGACCTGGCTGACGTTCCAGGAGTCAATTTTGATGCAGCTGCCTCCATCTGACAGATTTTCTTCTGGTTTTACATCTGTAACTGGGTCAGTATTGCAAAATAAAGTTCTGGTTTTTTATATTCTTTTAATCTTGCAAGTATTTGAAGTTCCAGTGCAAAGTGAATTTTCATCTTTCGTATTTGTAGAGGTTAACAGAATTATTTTTCTTCCTTGGTCTTCTGTTAACTCATTTGTTTACTATATAAAGTCATTAAAAGTGCATTGGCTTCCAAAAGGTTTTTTGTTTTGTTTTGATGCAATAATGTGGTTGTAAGTGCTTAAGTGCAAAACATCAAACTAATATTTTAGGAAATTGATGTGGACTTTACATGTTTGTGGTTTGCTGCACTGGCTTTCCTGACTGACTTCATAAAGCATGTTTTAGTTAGCAGCTGAGGTGGGCTGAGATGGACACCTAAATGTACCATTTCTTGTCTGACAGGCATTTTAGGATGCAGTGGCCAGGGCATTTGCAGCTTTGTGAAGGTAGGGTCAGTCCCAGCTCTAGTCAGGGTGCGCTAAAGGAGCTAAAACTGCTTTTAGTGTAAGAGGAGATGAAAGCATACTTGACCTGTTTTCCTATTACCTTACATCCTTGCATTTGCTGCAGTGTTTTGGTTGCATCTGAGTATACAGACAGCAGGGTGGATGGAGCTGTGTACCTCCAATTTCCATTCTCAGTTGTACTCTGAGCGTAACTAGTTATGTGTGAAAGCCCTACTTCTCTGACAGGTTCCTCTGTCTGTTTTAGTCAACTCCTGAGCTGTTCAAAACAGTCATTCAACTGTTCAGGTCCGTTGGGAAGCTCCATGCTGCTTTCGTTTTGTTGTCTGCTCCTTTGCCAATAGGAGGCCTTGAGTATCCACCACGTGTATCTAGTAGAACTGTTAGAAATGCTACACGGGGGTTTTGGCTTGGTACAAAACAGAACAAATTCAGTGTTGCTTGGAAACCCTGGCAGTGTTTAAATTATTTTTTTTTTTTAAACAATATGAGTTTTTGAGAATATTCTCTACCCAAAAGAAGCCTTCAGAAAATAAGTCATAAAGTACAGTTCTTGGCTTTCTACTTCAGTAATGTTTTTACAAAAGCTTGGGTATTTGTTTTCTTAAGTTTCTCTTATAATAATCATTCTGATTTTACATATATTTTTGCCAGCAGATGTGAACAAAATAAAGCTGTCATATTTTGTTTTTAAATTAATATCCATGTCGATCTTCGAAATCGGTAAAAACCGTGTCAGTAAAAAGTACTAAAAATGCAGACATCTAAGCAATACCTTAAAGTTGGTTAATGACAACTTACTTTTAAATCACCAGTTACCAATCAAAACAGAGAATTGTGCAATGTGTGTGATTAGTAGAGGTACTTGAACAGCACATTCAATTTTATCTACCTGTCATTTCAATAAATAAGAAAATACACTATTATTGTTCTTAAGTAATTTTTACTCTTTTGTAATTTGTGTATTCGATGTTTTAGATCTTCAGTGTTATAAGTTAGCATTAGCATAGATGCCTCTGAAAATATACACAAAAAATGTTCTGACAGACATTTCTGTAAATGCTGATCTTTTTCCTGTAACTGCCTCCTGTAGGCATGGTATATAAGACTGCATCTCTAAAATACACAAAGCCTGTGGATAAGAAAATTACATTAATACTGTTTCTGCAGTAAGAATGCTGTAGTTGTTACTATTTTAATGCCAGTATCTAAAAAGATTTGTCAGTCATTCAGTTGGTACAAGCAAGTGCCAGATTGATACTTAGGTAGTACAAGTGTTGAGATTTGCTTTTACACCCAAGTGCTTCCCCTTGTGTTTCTTGTAGGAAACAGAGATGAAGGTACACATGCACACAAAATTTTGCATCATTTGTTTGCTGACATTTATATTTCATCAGTGCAATCATTGCCATGAAGATGGGCATGACCATGGTTCTAAAGAGGAACGTGTACACTACCATAATGACTATCAGATCTCAAATGAATCCTACTTCCAGAATGGAGGAACAGAATCAGTGCCGAGTAAATTTTCAACATTGGAAGCTGAAAATGAACAGAAATACTACATTGAAAAGATTTTTGATCGTTATGGTGAAAATGGAAGATTATCCTTTTTTGGCCTGGAAAAACTGTTAATAAGCCTTGGTTTAGGAGAGGTAAAAGTAGTGATGATAAATCATGATGATATTGGCCATGATCATGTTTCTCACTTGTATGCATTAGAAGTACAAGAAGGAAAGCATTCTCACTCCCATAACCACCCTCACAGCCATTCAGATTCAGAAAACCAAACCAGGATTGGTGTGACTGCAAAGAGAAAT
Source organism: Heliornis fulica (assembly GCA_013399135.1). Taxonomy (NCBI): domain Eukaryota; kingdom Metazoa; phylum Chordata; class Aves; order Gruiformes; family Heliornithidae; genus Heliornis; species Heliornis fulica. Next base: position 384,433 of record VXBZ01003086.1, read on the forward strand.
CGGAAATGTGATCCTGAGAGGGACACGGTAGTGCCGTCAGTGAAAGATGACGGCAAGCGCTTTCATGACCAGAATCGTCATCACCATCATCACCACCCTCGTCTACATCATCATGACCGTAATGGCACGCATCATTCTCATAATGACTCCGTAAGTCACAGTGAACATGGAGAACAGAACCATGAACCTTCAACAGAGACAAACACAACCCAAGATCAGCCAGAAAGAAAACAACGGAAACAGAAGAAGAAACAGAAGAAGATCAGTGAGACTTCAGGAGATGCTACACGGGATTATGTCCCAGATCATGATCCAGGGGATCAGTATGAGCACAATCGTGTTCATAAACATGACCACGTACATGATGCGTCTCATTTGCACGTACACCATCATGAACACAGTAATGATCGTTCCTCTAGTCGTGGACATCCAGATTCCAGTTTAGGCCATGAGGATGGACACCACCATACCAGCAAGCGAGATGCACCTCACAAGCAGATTAGTGTAAGAAAACATGCTATTTTTTCAACACGTAATCATAAGGATCATAACGAAGATGAACGTGATCGTGAGGAGGTGAGTATGAAGTGGGGATCTGGTAAGGTCACTGCCACGGTTGTTACATAAGAGTTCAGCTGTGTAACCACAAATAACGCATGGTTGCAGCCGTTGCACAGTACAGGTAGCAGAGTGAGAATGCTAAAGGTCACTGCCACACAGCTGAGTTGAGCTTATGGGGTCTCACTGCTGCCTGCCTGTCACCCATCTCTTCTGAGAGATCTGTTTCCCTGCCTCTTTATCCGTATAAAGGAGCTTTCTGAGATAACTTGCTTGCAGGTTTTTCCCTTCCCTGTATTCATGAATATGTCCCACACACAACTTTTTTGGACCTCTTTCAGAATCTAGGATTTTTGGAAACTGCACAGAGGCTTTTCATCATGGTCCTAATTTCTTTCTCCTGAGATTGTGAAGCGATGTAGGTGTAGCACTGCTCAGTGTAAGCTCTTCCATTTCTCCCTTGAGCATCCATTATTTCTGCTAGGACTGTAACTATCCCTTCCCTCTTACAGTTAACTAAAGGGGCAGGATGTTTTGATATCACTGTTTTAAACTAGAAGTCAGGATAATAAAGGATGAAGTGCCAAGTTTTAGGCTTTAAACTGAATTAAAAAGTGAAACTCCTAACACAGAAGGTTCATAGGTAGAGAAGTGCTAGAAAATGTGTCTTGGATTTATCTTCTTCCACTACTTTCTTGTTGCTCCTTCTTCACTGCTTGTACTGTTTAATAGTAAAGAATATGGAAACTCATTTTCACTGACATTCATCAAAAATTATACAGGTGCTTGGAGACTTGTAGTGCAGGTATTTTTTGCCACTTCTTTCCCCTCATGAACCACTTAGATCAGCTTAGACATGTTTTAGCACTGGTGGAATGCTGTGGGCCTGAGTTTCTACTTTCTGTGTTCTCAAATCACGTGCTAGATTTTCCTTAACTATAGCTTTTTATGAATTAGTTACTTTTATACTTAATTTGTTTGTACAATTTGCTTGCAGTGCTTAAATGTTACCCAGCTGCTACGGTACTACGGTCTGGAAAACAGCTCTCCGATATCTCCTGACTTGTTTATATACATGTGTCCTGCTTTGTTATACCAGATTGAGAGAAGGCTTTGTATTGTGCACTATGATGAGATGGAGGATTTTATGAAAAGTAAAAATGTATCAATTGAGAATAAAGATAAAACAGGTGCATCAGGTAAGTGTCTAACGTCTAAAGCCTTGCACATTATTTTGCGTTGTAAATATTAACTTCGGAATTATAAATGTCAAACAACTTAGCACTGACCATAGGGTTAGGGTGTGACTGAAATTTAATATATTTATTAGAAGACATTTGATGCAAGGATGCTCCTTGAAGTCAGGAAACAGGATACAGTTTGGTGATATAATAGCTTCTCCTAAGTAACCGCAGTTCAGGGAGGCATAGCTTACTTTCTTGTACCTTTTTATTCTCTTTCATTATTTTCACTTTTTGTGTTATGTTTGGTTATTTTTATTTTGTCTTCTGTCATTGAGGCCTGATATGTCCTATCCTTTGACCAGGCATTTTGGCCTGGATTCTTCCACAGATATCTTTAGATGTTGGACTCTTAGTAGGAATATAGGCAAGGTACAGAGTATTTGGAGATAGAAGGACCTCTAGGGATGAGCACGTCCACCCACAGTTTGGATTATTTATGTAATTTAAAATATGTTTCAACATTTTCTTTTAGTGTGACTGGCAAGTTGAGTTGTTGCTTTGACACAATTTTTTAAAATAAATTTCACCTGGATATATTAATTTAGGAATGGAGAAAAGCACCTTCATCACAGTTCATTCACTGAAAAAACATGATTTCTGATGTTACCATTGCTATATTCTAGCAGTGATGCAAATTTGTAGAACTGAAATCAAGAATTTTTTTGTGAACTTGGGGAATATAAAGACTTAAGCGAGATACAAGATCATTTAAATTGCCAGTTCTGACAACAGTTCCTTTTTCTGTCTTCCAGTGTCAATTATTCAAAACATGTGAGTGTTTATTATTTTTGTGTGTTTTATATATAAAGGTTTTCGTGTGTGTGTGTCTTGAATAAAAACCAGTAGACTTTCTTTATTCTTTCTTACCATAATTTTAAGCTAAAGATATTTTTACTATTGTTAAAGCAGTTACTTTAAAGGCAGCATCCATTGTTGTGATTTCATAACTGAGTATGTTTTTTAAATATATTTACCATGTCTGTGTTTCATAAATAGTAATTGAACTCTTGGCAGATGCTCAGCTGCAGTGAAATATTAAAATTCTAAAAAAATCTTAAGTACAATGTCAATGTCTTGAAAATAAAAATATTGGTAATTGTGATTATTGATTAGTACCTGGGTGCTTATTAGCAGCTTGAAGTAACTACATTCTGTAACTGTTGGAAGGAATCTGTTGTTGATAATCTTTCTTAACAATGCTGGAGTCATTAAAATAATTAACTTGTTACACATAAATCTGCTATAGTGACACAGCTGCTATCTTGTTAACTGTTCAAAGATTGCTGTAAACTGAATATACTGTGTGCTTTATATGGCAGCAAATTGTTTTGTGGGGGTAGTCTCATTGTAATAGGAGATGACCCCTGCCTTATTACCCAGAGGATTTGTAGAGCAGCTCTAAGCATTTTCTGCCAATTAAAATAGTGAAACCATGTACAAAACTGTCATGTTGCACATGCTTTGAACGAGTTTAATTAGAAACTTTCTACAGATGAGTGCTTCTTTTAGAAAGAATGCATTTTTTTCTCTGTAATGAGTAAGGGAGTTGATGAGTAACTGGGCTTGAAGACCTTTAACATTCTAAGAGACTTAATTTGCAAAATTAGTGAGGCTTATGGTGAACATTTAACATGTTTTATGACATCTGGTATCTTGAGTATAACACATTTGCTAGTTAGTTGTAAAATACTGGGTTTTAACTTAAAAATTTCAGATTTGGCTCTGAAAACAATCAGTAACCTCTAAAACAGGTCACCTTGATTAGATAATGATAAATAATTCTTCATAACTATTTCCTGTATACTGTTGTATTGACTAGAGTGAGACCAGTTGAAGTCATAATCATTTTCTCAAGGAAAGAAGTGAATCACAAAAAAGTGAATCTTAACTGGTGTGTAGCAGCTATGGGAGGTGTATGACAAATGTCAGTCATAATTTAACCTGCAAGTTGTAGGATTCTACAAAAATGAAAATGTGTGCTTACCTGGGCTAATGTCAGATATTTTTCACAGAAATATTTGACAGGAGGATGCAGACATTTTCAAACACTAAATTTCTGTGGTTTTCTGTAGCTTTAATTAAAGCTACAGAAAAGCTTACTAGACCAGTGTGTTTCTGCTCATTGATACTAACCTGTATGGTTTCCATTAGTTCTGATAGTGTAGCTTTAATAATCTTTATAATTATAGTATAATTTAGTGAGCTGGTGATCAAAACTTAAGATGCTTTGTGGGTTTTTCTTCCTATAGTTTACAAATAGTTCTGTAGCATCTTCTAATAGAGGATTTTTTTTATGGATTATTCTTAGGGATGAGCTTTCACAGTGTACCTTTGTGAACTTCAGTTAAAGGGAAAGCTACACCCTTCTATGAATTAAGCTAATAGAAATGAGACAAGGAAACAGTATGTTTTTTCAAGATGGAGATCAGTTAGACCTGTTGATTAAAAGTATTTCAGATCAGATATATCTTGTAAATCTAAACCTGGGCAGAGGGCAGTGCTCCCTGGAGCTTATCATTCCCTGGACACAACAAAAGCTCTGCTTCAGCGCAGCCTTCCTGTTAGCTCACTCTCTTTAAAGCTTGTAGCTAACTACCCTTTCTCAGTCTTCAGGAGCCTGCCTTACTACCCTTGTAGTCCCTGTTAATTTACAGATTGCTGTCCAGTTCTGTTGTGTAAGCTGTCTTTGCTTTGTTTGAACAGAGGTCCCTTACTGAAGAAATTTGTTTGGTCATCTCTGTCTTGTTTTTTCCCCACAGAAATATTTTATGCATTTTATATTATTTTATATAATGATTTTCACCTCACTGGCCAAGCTGTATACAGTATTCCTAGGAGTGTTATACACCAAGCTCCTTTATAACTTAAGAGCCCTTGCAGTGTTCATAATGCTGCATATGAGTTCCACTTCCATACCATTTTAGTGTGTGGAATGAAATCCTTCAACTTTGTGTTGCAGTTCTGTCATAAATCTCCCTTAGTAGTCCCTTTTTGCATGAAGACTGTACATATATGTAACTGTGGTGTCATAGACAGCTTTTGTCTATGATACATTTTTTTGATGGAGTGGACCGACAGCAACCTTTTTCTGATAATTTTAGTTCCTTACTATCTTCTAAGGGATTAAACAGACAAAAGCTGACGACCGAGATCTGAGATATGCTTAGATTCTGTATTCCTATTCTAATGTGCCTCCTCTTAATCACAGTGCCATGTTTAGATACTGTATCACTCTTAAGAGTATGTAAGCCCTTCAGAGATGTGCTTGCCAAATTTATGCTATGATATATGAAATTTAACCCAGTTTGCATAATCTCTTTTCCATTTTTCTCCATGTAAGATCGTTGGTCAACTAACCTGGCACTTAATTTCATAGCGTCTGTGTCCAGATTGGAGATCCAATGTCTTGACAAACGAGAGTGTAATTTGTATTTGAGCTACTTGTGTGGTATTGAATTGCAAGTCCTTATATGGTGTTTCTTTCAGCTGAGCCTGTTAATCCACAGCACATAATTGAAGTGCTCTGGGGGTGAATCAAGGCTGTGTAGTAGCAGTATTTTGGTCAACAGGGTCCTGCATCCAATCTAGACCTACTTTTGTACTCACATTTTCTAACCTCTGGTTTTAGTTCTTCTAGTTACTTTTGCTTTTTCACTGGGTGTCTTTTCCTGTCAGTATCAGTGCAAATTTCAGTATATGCTGCATACTCTGCAAAGTGTTTTCCAATCAGTTTCTCCTGGTGGATGTGCTCTTGTGCCCTTTGTATTTGAGCTGGGTTGTAGAGTGACAGCTACAGGCTTTGTAGGAATGAATATATATATATATATATAT
>VXBZ01003086.1:390136-426782 GCA_013399135.1 Heliornis fulica
TATATATAAAATAAAATAAATCCAAACAGCAGATTTGGTAATTTTAGGTGTTGAACCAGACCAGAACTGTGGCAGCAACAATTATAAAGTCTTGTCAAATCTGACCTGTAACATTTTTTTTTGTGCAGATAGAATTCTTGGGACAGTTGACAGCTAAATTACAGACTTAATTGAGCAGCCACAACACGTTCATTCCTCCTCTTTTCTTCTGCCATGTACCCATTTCCCAGGTTGGGTTCCCCTACTTGATCAAAAAATAAGTGGACCTTCATAGGTGTAAGGGAAGTCAGATCATGCACTGAAGTGTGGAGATGCTAATGATTAATGCCTAATGATGAACTTTAATTAAAATGTGAAGCATTTATTTAGGCTAAAACTTTAAATAAATTAAATTGGATTGAGAAAATCATGTTCATGAAAGATCTCAGCCTAAACAGTTAATGGTTTAAAATTGGAGCTACCAACTATTCCTGTCCTTTGGACTGTGAGTGTTTTGGACTGCATTGTTGGAATGAAACACTTTGTACTTACTGCTCTTTGAAGTTTCGGTGATGGGAAGAAACAAGAGAAGTGAAAGATAAGCATAGAGGAAAAAAAATGTAATAGTTTTTAACTTGTAGCCTTGCTTGATGACTTGAAAAAGTAGAAGAAGAAATATTTTATTAGGGTGAGATGCTGACTGCAAGAGCCATCCTCTTTCTTATAGGATCTGTTTCTTCTGTGATTTGTCCTTTGCCATGTCATACAGAAATTTGCATGTTTTTCTTAATTGACAGGATTATGTTGACTTTACCATACCCCATTATCATTTTTCTTCCAATGACAACAACAGAGGTTCACTTTGAAACTCCTGGAAAGTGTCCAGCGTAGGGCCACCAAGATGATGGAGTGGACCTCCTTCCTTATTGAGGACAGGCTGAGGGAGCTGGGTCTCTTCAGCCTGGAGGAGACTGAGGGGTGACCTCATTAACGTCTATAAATATGTTAAGGATAAGTGTCAGGAGGGTGGATCCAGGCTCTTCTCAGTGATGGTCAGTGGTAGAACAAGGGGAAATGGGTCCAAGCTGGAGCACAGGAAGTGTCATGTGAATGTAAGGAAAAACTTTTTCACTGTGAGGGTGACAGAGCCCTGGGTCGGGCTGCCCAGAGAGGTTGTGGAGTCTCCTGCTCTGGTGACATTCAGAACCCGCCTGGACTGATGGTCCTCTGGTGTCTTCCACTGTATTGGGAATAGGCCTGTGCATTTTCTGCTGCATTCTTCAGTACCGCCGCTGTGTATTCAGCCCCTTGAAATGAACACTAGCACAACTTTTAGGTTAAAGGAAAGTCACCTTCTTAAGAGATAGTTGAAAATCATTAATCAGTCTTAAAAGTTTTACAAGTATTTTTCTGATAACCTTTCTGTATTCATTTTTTCCCACAGCCTGGTTTTGTGGTATCATCTCTATCACCGTCATTAGCCTGCTTTCCTTGCTAGGTGTGATCTTGGTTCCCATCATTAACCAATGGTGCTTCAAATTTCTTCTAACTTTCTTGGTAGCTCTGGCTGTAGGAACAATGAGTGGAGATGCATTACTCCATCTGTTGCCACATGTACGTATTGTTTCCTTACCTTCTATTCTGAGTTGTAGCTCTAGAGAGTTTTCAAAGGATGGTTTGACAAATATCAATAAATAAAAGCTCACTGATGCAGATGTGGATTTATTTGACTATGAGGGACATCCTGAAACTCTGTTTGAGACTTTCTGTTAACAAAAAGAAAGGAAATGGGTGTTTCTTACAAAAGGGGGGTGGGGGTGGGAAAGTGTGTGTGTATTCATAGTTTAACTTCTGTCACAGTATTTTAAAGCCCCTAATGAGGCCAACGCTATTATTTTAATTTTAGTAGTATTTCTGTCTCTGCTATCTACTGATACTGGTGCCTCAGTACCACTAAGAGTATTTTTGGGGTTTAACCTTCCTGGTTACTAGTTTTTGGGGATAAGGTAACCTTGAACTTACTGAATCAAGAAACTGTCCCAAGTTCCTAGGAAGGTAAGGAGTTTTTAATTTGTGATGGTAAGCTGTAATTCTTGGAAGGGAAATATTTTATATAATGTCCTTCCTTTAGCCAATAATGTTCACATGTTTTCTTTGTGTGAATTTAGTACAAATTTTTGGTGGTTTGTGTTACAGATCACAGTGAAGGCTGTAATTGACTATAATTGATTGAAAAAAATCCCGAAGTTTGGTTGTTAATGGGAGTGTAGGAATAGTAATTCCTTGTAATATTTCTGGGTCTCACAGTCTTTAACTCTGTGATAGAAAAAACCTGAAGCTAGATTATCTCCTTCTCCCCAACCTAAAAATTTCCCAGGAGACTATGTCTTTATTGATTAGGGTAATGAGTAATGTAATGAAAAATTCTGTGGTAAAATGTGGTTATATTAAAGAACAAAATAAACCTCCCCGCCCCGTAAAACACCAAAACAACCCACAACCCAACTTTTAGTCTTTTTTGCTACTTTTCTGAGAGGGTTACCTATTTTATCACCTGAGCTCAGAGCCATTTCAGTCTCCTGGTGACACCAGGTCATGCTGTGTTATTATTTTCTCTCCTTGTAGTCACATGGAGGCCACAACCACAGTCACCACCATGGCCAAGGTCATGTTCATGAACACAAGCGGTCTCATCGACATGCCCACGGACATGGAGTACGGACCGAAGGATTTCTAGAAGAAAATGATCCAGTGCTGAAAGGTCTTGTGGCACTTGGAGGCATTTACGTTTTGTTCATCATTGAACACTGCATAAGAATGTACAAGCACTACAATAAACAAAAGGTTTGCACTGAAACTGCATGGGGTTTTTTAAAACATTACCTGAACCTGTTATCTTCCAAGTGTTGAGGAGTTGTCTGTGAACATGATAAGTGCTGCTAATCTGCATTCTGATTGATTTTATGTGAGGACACCTTTTTTTTAAAGAACTTGCTTTTCTTAACAAGGTTCTTTGGGAAGAACTCTGATAGAGGAGGTTGCAGCTTTTTGGACATAGATCTAAGTAAGAGATTACAGCGCTTTCTCTAAGGCACTGCAGTGTTTGTGCAAAACTCTGAAGGGCAGCATGTAAGGGAGGAGTGGGAACGGGGACAGGCCAAGGCCAGTGTACAAGTGTAACTGCGTACAATTAGCCACCGATCCCGGTGTAACGGGGAGGCCGCTTTTCCTCAAGAAAAATGCTTTCTAGAAATTGCCAGACAAATTTTAACTTGCTTCCCTGAAAACAGTTGGATTTTTACGGCTGGGAGCATTTTGTATTCATAATGGTGGTATAGGGGCAAGTACCTTGGTGGTGGGGGGGTGGCGGGGGGTGGGAATTCAAGCCACCAAAGAGCCGTATTCTTTCAACAGTCAATAGAAACACACTTCTAACTCTTGTCTCCCATCATTCAACCTTGAGGAGAAAAATATTTTTGGGAATCTATAGCTGCCATTCCCAAAGTGAGTGCGGAAAATTTTTAAAGTTCTCTTTTTTGGCGTCAGACCTGCTGCCTCAGCTGAGCAGCAAAAGATTTTTCTGTGTGGGAGGAGGTATTCCTTAGATCTTCTGATAAAAGCTGTCACATAGACCAGCTGTTCTTTGAGATTAGTTAAATAATTAAATCCCTTGGGCTGCTTTGGCAAATCTATGCTCTTTGTTGCATGGGCTGCAGACAGGAAGGTAGCAAGCTTTTCTCTAAAGGCAAATACAACCAAGTCAGAGGAGTGTAAAAAAAAAATAATGAACAAAACAGAGGAGCTGTGCTTGCAGCATGCTTGCTTTCTCAGGTGGAGTTAGGCAGTGTAACAACCCTGCATACCTGTGTTTCTGGGCTGTTAGGGCAGGCCTTGTCTTGGCACACTGTTACTGAAGTATCCTCTGTGTGCCCACCAGTGTTGGGGTGTGGGATGTTCGGTGTAGGTAGCTGAGAATTTCAACTGGGATAGATACTGTTGACGAGCCTTACAAAGAGTAATAGTCTGTAGAGACTTGCTCCTGTCAGACATATTAGGAGAGAGTAACTTGGTCTATGTTGAAAAGATTTTCTTGGACATTTCAGTTTATTTCCAGTGTTATCCTTTCACAAACCAGATGTTACCTTCTTCCTCTTGTAGAGTAAGCAGAAATGGTGCAAGAAAAACCAGTCTGAAGAATCACCAATTGGAAGGAAACTTTCTGATCACAAATTAAACAATAGACCAGATGCTGACTGGCTTCAGCTCAAACCCCTTGCAGGTAGGCATTTATGTTCAGAATTTTCTCCAACTGTGAGATTCAAAGTAATGGTATGTATGTAACCTATGGCTTGTGGCATGTAACCTCTTGTACAGTTTTGCTGCTGTTATGCAAACTGGTTTTAATAAGATTTAATAGGCTTTCCCTATTAATTTTTTTATTATTATTTTGTTTTCCTTACATCTGAGCACTCAGAACATTTCCTAATATGCCTTACAGATGGCTCTCAGACTTCTGAGGCAGTCAGGTTTAGGGTGGCTGTGGGTCTTTGGGGGGTTTTTGTTTGGTTTTGGTGTGTTCTTTGGTTAAGCTGTGTCTGACTAACTCAGCCCTCGCAAATATTAGATCAAAAATAAACACATACACAACTTGAATAGGAGTATCTGTTTCACTTTGAAGACTCCCTCTCTGACCAATTATAGTTTGACTGAGAAGGCTAAATAAAATTAATTTAATTTCATAAATGCAACCAAGTACCCTGAATATTCAAGTATCCAAAACAACTTTCACATACTGTTCCTTCATCACACTGATATGTTCTGCAGTGTGTACCCAGAAGGAACAGCCCTTCACCTTTCTTGACAGGGAGGGGCTTTGCTTCATAAACCTCCCTTTCTGTTGCCTGTATGGCTGCTGGATTAAGGTCTTGCTGAAGAATCTGCAGGCTGTGTTTATCCAAAGACAGTTTGGTTGCTGTGAATGGTTTGTAGAAGGGCAACTTAGGACTGTAGCCTTCTGCACTCAAACAACTTAAAATGGGCATTGGGACATTTACATAGAATCACAGAAAGCTGAGGATGGTGGTACATATATCTGAAATGTCTTAATTTTCTTTTAACAAGCAGTCAGAGGAATTTTGCTTCTAATGATTTGGAGTACTTAGAGGTTTTCCAACAGCACACCTCTCAGAAGGGCGCTCTGCTGATTAGGACTCGCTCATACTACCAGCACTAGGAAGCCCATGGTGGATTTGTTGGACTGCAGTGGCACTACCTGTGACCTGAATGGCCATTCCATTTCTTTTTAAACAGCCTTCAAATGATGTTTAAGAGCCTGTTTATCATTATCTGCCACTTAGGTACTCTGTGCCTGTTTTTTTAAATGCTGGTTGCTGTTCTGTCTTTCACTCAGAAATATTTTTGTTGTACTATTGTGAGCTAAAAAGTTCATTTTACAGAACTGTATTTTCCCCAGAACTGTTTTTGTTTCCAGGAGCACAGATTGACAGTGTCATTTATGTATTAATACTTCAGAAATACCACTTAACTTGAAATTTATGCCCATATTTTTTCTGCAGTGTTTTTAATTTGTATTACCTTGTAAAGAGGGCTTTAATTGCTAGCAGGTAATGACCCACATTGAAGGAACTCGCTGTATGACACAGGTGTCTGACACAGATATGTGCAGTACAGAAACTCTTTAAAGATGTGTTGTGTCAGTGGTAGGTAGATCCTGGCACACCTCAGTGCAGGCTAAGTTGTGACCTGTATATGCATCACAGAGAGAGGCCAGTTCAGCTTCCACCCAGAGCATCTAAGACATTGTTATCATTCTGGCAACTTCCCTTTTCCAGTGCTGAACCATAAACTGAATCGGTAGCAAAGTTCCAGACACAAGCCCAGGCTGGTCTAAACCAGACTGTGTGTCCTGTATCCACAGAGCTGCAGTGCCTTGTAGTGGAGACGTTATATGCTGGACGTGCAAATCCTTTTAAAAACAGGCAGTGGCAGATCTGGGCTTTCTGGCTGAGCACTAACAACAAAGTTACTAGATTGGGATGTGTTAAAATACTTACTTTTGCCTTTGCAAAGCATCTGAATTCTTAGTGAAGAGGTAGCTGCTGCTGATACTTTAAATACTAACTAATGCGGTGTCTTTCCCAACTGGCTTCAACGTAGGAGCAGACGACTCAGTTTTGTCTGAAGATCGGCTCAACGAAACCGAACTAACTGATCTAGATGGGCAGCTGGAGTCCCCTCCCAAGAACTTCCTGTCTGGGGAAGAGGACAACAATATGCACCGTTCTCACAATGATGTCTCACATACTGCTCAAGAGCATGATCTTCACGATTCAGAGTATGACAGCCATGGCGAAGATAAAATGATAGCTAGGAAACACAGTCACCACTGGCATCACAAACATTCCCATCATTCCCATGGCCACTGTCATTCTGGAAAAGACCTGAAAGATACTGGGATAGCAAATATTGCGTGGATGGTAATTATGGGAGATGGCATTCACAACTTTAGTGATGGCTTAGCAATCGGTAAGCAAAAGCACTGAGTACTTCTCAACAGTTTCTTTCCTTTAGTAACCTTGGTCATATCTTACTCCTCAGGGATCACAGGTAAGGCTTCCAGGTCGCTCCTGGGGTTCCTGGAGTGTCGGGTCTCCTTCAGAGATCAAGGCATTGGTAGAAACTACACTAACAACCTCGGCCAAGTCAGGATAGGTGCAGACAAGCCTTCTGCATTGTGGAGCGCATCTGTTGCACAGTTGTGGCTTGGGTCTTTTGCCTTTGAATAATAAATATGTGCCTTTCAGTCCTATTAATACAGTGATATATATTTATAGTAATACTGTTTCTATCACTAGTATTACATAGAAATTATATAGAATTTGTAAATAAGAAATACACACTGAGTTGCTGAATTTTTTATTTAATTTTTTTAAGTGCTACTTTGGGTAATTTAATTTTTGTTTGAGCAAAGTATTTTTTTGGCTTATGGTCAGTATGTAGCCAAATGTAGAAGAAGTTGAAGTACCAAACAGATTTTATTAAATTAATGATTTTGATTCATATAAACCTCTGAATGTGATTTGAACTGTAAAACAGATTAATTTGAATATGCCATACAAGACAAAATGATAGCAAGAGGACTGAAGTGCCTCCTAGGATTTATTTAATAAGAGTAGACAGGTTCTGAACTGTGAGCAGAAGGAAGAAACCCATTTTAAAGGATGGGGGATAAGCTACTTATTACAGTTTCCTGCAGTTTCTCCACTTTCTCCAAACAATTTTTTAAGAAACTAAACTCCACAAAACTGAACATTTTCTTCATCAGAGCACAGTAACGGACTGCCCAGAGAGGTTGTGGAATCTTCTGCTCTGGAGACATTCAGATACCTGCCTGGACACGTTCCTGTGTGATCTAATCTAGGGGATCCTGCTCAGGCAGGGGGGCTGGACTAGATGACCTTACGAGGTCCCTTCCAACTCCTGACATTTTGTGATTCTGTGATTTTCACATGAGACAGGTTAGACATTTAGGCACTGGCTTCTAAGGCCAAAAAGGCTCACTGCGCCATCTGTTGGCAACCTCCCTGTATTGCAGCTTTTAGAGAAGCACAAAGTTCATCCCTTTCATCTAGGAAGTTATCAGGAATCCGTATTAGTTTAGAGATCCTAAACATGTAAATGCGGTGCCATTTTGTTAGCTTGTTGCCTTTATGTCTCTGTTTTGCTCATTTGTGTTCTCCACTCCCGGGATTTGTCTGTCGGATGAACTGGGTAATAAAAGATGCATTTGTAATGCTCATCCAGGAGGCTTGCAGTGTTTTCAGTGTATATACAGACAGGACAGGGCTTAATGAAACCACATTAGAGTGTGCATTCTGACAGGAGGCCATCATCACTGGAAAGTCTGTGCATTAAATTTGATGATTTGAAAATAGTAAAATATATCTTTTTTTTTTTTTTTTTCCCCTAGGAGCAGCTTTTAGTGCTGGACTGACAGGAGGAATTAGTACATCTATAGCAGTATTTTGTCATGAGCTTCCCCATGAACTAGGTAACTAACTAATTACATAAATTCAGTGTGTTCATCTGTACAAAATATGTATTGACATCATCTCTGTTGTGATGCTCATCCTGATCACCTCTGCAGCAACTGCACTGCATTGTGGTTACCAGAACTTCGAAGAGCAGTGGAACAGTATTGCTTTAGAGTGCATAACGAGAACATTCATACAGGATTGTTTTGGCAGGCATCTAGTTACAGCAGTTCTGTGAAGCTTTTTGAACATGTTTTTTAATGTTCTTGGGAGCATACAGTTTATCTGTCCATTTTACACAGCGTTTCACACCACTCTGAGTGGCATTGTTTTACACAAACTTAGGTTATGTAAGTAAAATTCTGTGTCAAAATCTTCAGAAGGGGCTTTGTACCAGTTGTAGCCAGTCAGCGTGGATGACTGCTTAGGATAAAGCCTGTGGGCGTTGTTGCCAGTGCCATTAGTTCTTCCTCCCAGTCAAACCAGTTCTTCCTGGAGTTAGCTACCTGTTGTCTTCCCCTGACCAGTAAGGCACATGCACGAAGTGTGATCTCTCTTAGAAGAGAGCAGCTAAAGGAAGGAGTCATCTTTTTTTTGCCAGTGCCATGAAATGGTGCTAGATTAAACCGCGTGTGTACTCCCAGCTTGCTTCCTCGGTGGAGCTGCTAGCTGTGAGTGACCAAAAAGTAAAGTGAAACAGCTACTTCAAAAACTGTTAAAGGTGATGAGTGAAAAACATTTAATATAGGCTGATACAAGGGATATGAGGTAATGGGCACAGCTGGGAAATAACAGAGCAGGTGTTCCTGGTTGGACAACAGCACTGTACAATCGCTAGCGAAGTGGAGATGCTGCAGTGTGCTAAGCATTGCAGTGTATGCTGGTGTGCTTGTAACTTGCTAGTTAGCAGGCTTCAGTTAACCCTGTATGTGAGAAGCAAGTAGTTTGCTGTATTTTTTGGTTTGATTCTATATAAAGCAATTGATTTCTGTCATATCTGACATGAGAATATGCTGTTAATTGCCCATAGGAGTGTGTATTCCACTCCTCACTTTATTCCCTTCAAAATGAACTCGTGTGAATATATCAGCGGTGATCACAAGACAAAATTTAGATCTGTACTGATCATCTGCCTCTATCAGCAATTTTAGCAGAGCTGTCCTGAACTCAAGCCAAACCAGGTTTTAACTGTGTAAACAGATTTTAGCCATGTAACTCTTCCATTTCCTAGTGCTATACTTCCCAAATTTATTGTCACCTTCTGTGGGGACTTAAGGCATTGTTACCCTCTTTAATTTTCAGAATGAGGCATATGTAGCTAAGAGGAATTTCATAGGTATTGAACAAAACAAAGTCTCTGGTTTTGTGCCATGAAGTTGTCAAGACAAGTCTGTATTCACAGATGTGTTCTCTGTGGGAGGACCAGACCTAGACTCCTCCAATCACCATCTCACCTTCCTAATGATCACCATGATGAATAGGCACCTTTAAATCATATTTTAATCCAGGGATTGCTGCATATAGATGCAGCTCTTACAAGAGTTGTCATGTGCTGTTGCCCAATCCTCTTTGAGGCTCTGTGGCAGCCTCTTTACTTTGCAATGCCTTGTTTTGGTGAGGTACATTAGCCTACATTTACTGTCTTCTCATTCTTCCGAGAAGCGTCAATACTGATACTGACCTCCTGTGTTCTGTCTCCACTGCAGGTGACTTCGCTGTGCTGCTGAAAGCAGGGATGACAGTAAAGCAAGCTATTGTGTACAACCTCCTGTCTGCCATGATGGCTTACATAGGGATGCTGATAGGCACAGCGGTGGGACAGTATGCTAATAACATCACCCTGTGGATCTTTGCGATCACCGCAGGCATGTTCCTCTATGTGGCACTGGTTGACATGGTAAGACTGTTACTGTTGTGTCATTTTTGCCTTTCATACATAAAACCAAGGACTTTAAATAGCAGCTGCGACAGAACTTTAAACTCATATAGTAACCTGTAGGCAGTAGGTGGCTCTTTCTGTTCTGTGACTTTACAGGAGGCTGCAGACACTTTGTGAGATGTAGAGAAGTTTTAGAGTTGCCTGTTTGGGTTTCTGCTGCTGAAGTCTGACTGACTCCCCTGCTAAAACACAAAACCTACAGTGATGCTGGGAAAGGCACAATTCCCACTAGTGAACTAACACCACCAGTAACTTCCCACTAATAAAGCGAGGGTGACTGATTGTCGGGTTTTGTTCCTGGGGCATTAGCCTCTGGGGTTCAGCCAGCTGTTTAGAGTTGTTCTTTGCTAAAACTTAATCTTTACATACTTGATTCTGGAAGGCCGAGGCTGAATGCTCAGCATGAGCAGCTGCTTACACATAGCTTTTGGGGTGATTAGCTTTTAAAAATTACCTGGTAGAAAACCATTACATAGGTCCTTATAGTTGTAGGCCTTTAAAAGTCTGTTCTATTTAGCGTGTGAACACAGCAGGTTCAGCTCCTTCAGGCAGTAATGCACCTGTGCACCTGGTACCGGTTCATATTCTGTCCTGACTCCACCCAGGAAGCGTCAGAGCTGCATTTAAATAAGCCACTTTTCTCACTTGTCTTTCCCAAGCACAACGACAATGAGATCAATTTTCATGTTGGGGCTATTTTGCAATGTTCCTTCTGCTTTAATATACAGAGAAAAAGGTGTTGCTTCCCCGGATTTTAAAGACAGATCTCTTAATAAATTATTAACCAGTTAAGACTAGAAACTCCAACCTAGTTAAGGCTTTAATTTGCAAGGGTTCAGACAGCTTTTTGTGGAGCAGCTCCTTGGATTTCCATTGCTTCATTCGCAAACTACTCTTCCTAGTACAGATGTCTGCAGAGACAGGCTTGCTCACAGCTGCTGTTTTTCTCCTCAAATAGACTACGTAGCCACCTACCTACTTACTATCAGTAGATTGCTGCTTGGATAACCTGATGTGCTACATACTCCTTATGTAACTAGGGCTGTCTGTGAGTGATGTTCCAGTAGAGATTTTGTTTAACCTCGCTGCGTCTCCATAGAGGGCTGGGGGTACTAGAACAGGGACCAGCCTGTGTCAGTCTTCAGTTGGGGGTAAAATGGAGTACTTCACTGTTCTGCAGTATTACAAACCATGCATTAAACCATCAGCAGCGTCCCAACTTTCTGCCGAGATCCTGTTGCTGTATCTGGAGCTCTGTGTGTTAACCTGCACTGCTGGTTCGGCTCTCCTGCGTGCCTTTGTGCTGACACTCCTGTTTTCAAACCACATGTTTTAGCAGCTTCCTCAGAAGCTCACTGGTGCAGTGCCTGCCTCTTGCTGCTGACAGCTCAGAGCAGAAGGGCAGCTGTCATTTCCTTTAGGCCACAGACACAGGCTTTGGGATTCAGCCATTCTCACCGAAACAGCATCATGTCTTTGTCAGCTCGCTGTCTGTGAGGCTGACAGATGTCTGCTGTGGTGTGGGCTGTTCAGTTGCTGTTCAGTGCCCTGGTTTTGGGGCTGTGTGACAGCTGTCACTGTGTGTAGCTAAGGCTACCACCTCTACTCATCATAGTCTCCCTTTTCATGTCCATGACCTTGGAAGTTATGGAAATGGACCACTGTGCTTTTCCGAGGTTTTAAAACAGTTACCAGAATACTCTTTGATTATTCTTAAGAGCATCTTTAATTTTGGAACAGCAATATTCTGGCTCTGTAGACATTAATTACAAAACTTGAACTCATGTGCAGATCTTCCACGCAAGAACCCGTGAAGGTGAGAATCGGCAGCAGCAGTTCTAGCACAATTCTCTGATTAGGTTTTGTATTACTTGGTGAATACATCTCTGCTTTATAAAAAAAGAAAATAAATCTGCAACAAATCTTGCCTGCCAACATAAGAGCTATCCAGTAGTCTTCAGTAAAGTCTGTGATTACTTCCATTTATTCTTAATGCCTTCTGTACTTTGTAATTTGGTGCACTGCTTGCTGCTGAGCTGCCTGGCCGATTGGATAGGTGCTCAACATATTTCACAGCAGTGTTATGTATATTTGAATGCTCAGTGAGTCAAATAGCTTTATGTCTCTCTTTGAGACAGAGTAATACAAGACCAGATGGGTAATGTCTTTGGGGTTTTAGCAGATACGCTGCTCTGTTAATTTGTCATTGTCTGTTGTGCAGTATTCAGGTACGCAGAATAGCCAGAACTGTTCTGTCCTGTTTAATGAAGAGCAATAACTACAGACTTGTGCTGCATCCTGCCTGAAGTTTCCATTTTGTTCTGTCCTCATGCTTTCTTGAATTGTTTTGTAAAACATTTTACTACCTTTCTGTATGAGGGAGGCACTTCACGAGACTTACATCTTCCAACTCCATTATTACTCGCTGCTTTCTTTTGTCAGTAATATTTGACTTTTCTTCTTCAGTGAGAGATAGAAGGAATATCCAGAGCTTTTAGAATTTTCTATAGCTTCACGAAGAATTTCTCTTGAACTACTTGTAGCTGTTACTCCTGTATTTAAAATGGATATGTGAATATGTGGAAATGTATAAAATGACAAGTGAATGGTGAAGTTAATTGGAAAAGTCACTATAAAGGGTATACTCATAGCAATGCAATTACTGTAGCAACAGTCAAAGCTTTTTATTATGTTTATTTGAGAATGACTTAATTTTATTAGAGTAAAAGAACTCAGAAGAACAGAATTTGAAGAACGTTGGGGTGGTCCTTATCGTGAGGACATTAAGAGTTCATGTTACATGTACAATCCAGTAAAAGCTCTGTTTGTGGGGGAGGTGGGGGGTGGGGTGAAGGGTCAAAAAGGGAATTTTAATTGGTTTTGTAAATACATGATGTGATCGTGTTTTATCAAATATAATGGCTAGGTAGGGCTTTAGCCGTGTCTTAACGTATTGTGTTTATACCTGAGTCCTGGTGTTTATTCTTGACAATATCATCTCGTAAACATGTCCATGTGTTAATGGAAGAGAGGTTAAGTAACATCCCAATTTTTTTTCCTTTTAGCTTCCAGAAATGCTTCATGGAGATGGTGATAACGAAGAACACGGTTATTGTCCCGTGGGGCAGTTCATTCTCCAGAATCTAGGCCTGCTTCTTGGATTTGCCATCATGCTGGTCATTGCCCTCTATGAAGATAAAATTGTGCTTGACATCCAGTTTTGACCTAATTCTGGTAATCACTGTGGTTACTCCCATGTTACTGTATGGCTTTGAGTCTGCACTGTGTCACTGTATGCACGTTGCTCAGAGGAAAAGCAGTGGCTTGCACTACTTACACGAGTACAGTCTGTTCAGCTCTGCGGAGAGTAACTTCTGCTTTTGTCCTAATTTGGATCAGACGAGATTACCCACTGCACAATTAGGCAACACGGAATACGAAATGCATGCCAAGCTCAGTGTGCTACACAGGAAGGACCACTTGCTTACTAAAGTAGTAGGGTGAGTGGGTACTCCTTTGGGCAAGCACCATCTCGTTAGTACGGCTGAACAGAACCCCGAAAACCTTACAGCTGAAATTCGTACCTCTGCAAGGAACCCAAGGGAGCTTTTAGTGCCACGTAAGTTTTAAGTAGCACACACACATCTGTATATCTGTATGTATAGAGACAGATATATAGCTAGAGATATGTATGCATACACATATACATGCACGTGTGTGGGCGTGTATGTGTATATGTATTCATCCTGTGATCGTTCTTCTGCATAGTGGTGACTTGAAGTACTCAGTCTTACAGCAGCACATGACTGGAATCCACTGTGCTGCTTGAAATCTTTAAAAAAACCCCAAACCTGAAACCTAAACACCGTTAAAACTCTTTTTTATGCCGTAAGTGTGAAGCTGGACCGCCACCAGTCAAAGCCGGTGTAGGAAGGCAGGCTGTTGCAATTCTCGCTGCAAAGTGCTGTGCTCTGTTGAGGATCAGTTTGACGATGTTTTTCCTGATTAAGAAAGATTTGATGTTTGTTCCTTGATATTAGTAGGAAAATGCAAACTGCAGTAGAATTAGTGTTAGTTTGGGGAAATCCCTGATGTTGGGTTTATTGAGCTATTTCTCTTTTTTTACTGATGTTAAACATGTATTATGTGCCACTTGCAGCATAAACTACTGAAGAATTGTGGCTGTGAATTTCTGAAAAATTCTTTTAGCAGAGAATCCATATGGAAATTTCACCATTTAAAAATACTATTCAGGCCTGTTTTCTCCTCTTCACGTTAAAAAACCCCAAAGTGCAAGACACTAGCTACTGAACCTGGGCACAAAGGTTAACAATGTATGCTCTGTGTATGTAGTACTGCTAGGTTACTCACAGAACTGTGATCAGTATCAGATCAAAATGTTTCTACAATGCCTTGGTATCAGACATTGTAGTGCCAGCCATTTCTGGCAGTAGAGTTTTCTACTTGCAGCATACAGGAAGTTCATTTCTATGATATTTTTTTACAATTTTGGTATTTAAATAGATTACTAAAAGCAGATGTGATAGATCTGTGGTCTGTGTCAACTGGAAAGCTAGACTCAAATTTTGGGCCTTAACCTGCTGGGATCAGCTGTCCTAGAACGGATTGTGCAGACACGCTTATATTGCCAGACATGGGTAGTTCTTCTTGTACCCATCTCCCTAAGAGAATTGTGAGTTTGTGAGGAGTGCAAGTTGATTCTGTAGTACCAGTCCTAGGCATGGTAGTAGCCTTTTGTAAAACATACAGTTTGTCTTCTTTTCTGTGTATGGCAGGTAAAAGCTGTGTGTTGACTATGTGCCGTAAGTTTCGTTTCGGTCTGCTTGGTGCCAGTGTAGCTGCTAAAAACACTGATCCTAATGCCTTTAATGAGAGCCAGTTAGTTGGTATCTTCATTCCATTTCAAGTCAAGGTGTGTGTTTCCTGGGGCCCTTTGCTTTCTGGAGCTTCATTGGTCAATTTAGTTTTTACTGAGAGCAGGTCATGTATTTTTAAGATATCGGTTAGTCCTTGCCAGTATTTCTTCCTAATGCAGTATCAAGAAACAGTATTAAGGGTTCATTTCAAAGAAGGGCACAGTTTCTTCAGTGAAGAAGCCAACAGCCCAGAGTTTGGGCATGCAGCTATTTGATGCTCTGAACTCAGGTTTTCTTTTTTCTCCTTTAAACTTGTTTACTGTACTGTTGGACCCTAGTTAGCAAACACACTGTTGTTAGCTTCAGATTCCTGGATTTCTGCAGTGTAAAGGTCCCGGGTGATGGTTTTTTCATAGTGCCCATGTTAGGTCACAGAATACTGTTTTCAGAGAGACTTAACTCGCTGGATACCTTCTTAATAAACAAACTATGTTTCTGATGTATAAAACTGACCTTTAACTTTCCTTTCCTGTTAATTCTGTCAACTATAACAAACAGGGTCATTATGTGGTTCATCTGATATTTTGTCAAACCATTTTTTTTAGTTATTTTAGTTCCTTTCAAATGAAGATTTCTGTATTTCAGGTAGTATATTTACTTTTGTATTAGTTGGAATATGGTTATAGCTTAAAACACTGCCTCTGTAGGAAAATAGTTAACTCCCTTCCAAGACCGTCTTCAGACAAGGGAAAAAACATGGTCCTTGAAGGTAGGTACTGTATTTTTCATTAAACATGGGTTGTTTCCTTTTATGTTTTAGTATTTATTGCAAGTTATGAAGAGCAGTGTAACAGCTGTGACTTCTGTTTTCAAAAGTATTGAATTCCAGATGATTCTAATGTACACGTTTGAGTCATGTTACAGACAATCTGAATTTCCACTACATTTCTACTTGGCTTCAACATTCCATTCTGCTTGAATCCAGAGTCTCATTTAACTTGTATTTGTTGGAGGGCATAAATGTTACTTGTATATTACAATGCTGTCACTGTGTGACATCCCATATTAATTTTGATGTAGATCACATTGCACTCGATTCGCTGTGATTATGCTTAGAAAATACTGTAGTTGCTAGATGCAGTGTGATTTTTTTAATTATTATTAATAATAATTTTTCCCTCCCCATTAACAACTGAGTCTATGGTTTAAAATGTGATTATGATCCTATAAGATAACTTGCTATCGTTTTTTGTTATAACAAAATCATTTTTTAAAATTTTATAAAGCTGGAAATGATCAGATGCTGTTTTGTTCATTGTCAACAGTGTTGTGTTCATTTTATGTATGTTCCTTATAAATAAGGAGCCTTCAGAAAATAAAATTATTCAAGGAGCAGATATTTTTGTTGGCTTTTATAAGGTTTTTATTATGCACCATTCTGGGGTTTTTTTCCAAATCTCACGAAAAGCACAAATGCAGTATTGTAAACAAACACTGGTGCTGGTTATATTTGTTGGTGTTTCATGCCTGAGAGGTGCCCCTCTAAGTGATCTGTAAAATGCCCCTGCCTCCAGGAACTGTGGCAGGTTTATGAGTTCAGCTGACACAGTAATGCCACACCCCGTCTGACCCAGTGGTCTTGCGGTTTGTCCGTCGGGAGAGTCACCGCGATGACAAAGTTGGTGGAATGGCCTGTAGTTGAGAGGACCCCCCTTCTCTCGCTGGTCTTGTACACTGGGGCCAGGTAACTCGGTCGCTGGGGAATGTCTGCTCTCTTACAGGGCTTCAGCCAGATCTGCAGCAGAACATAACATCATCCTTCTCATCTCAGTTAAAACCAGAAGGGAAACAATGTTGCCTCGGCCAAAGCGTTCTGATGATGTGGTTTGGGTTGTCTGTTTGCTATTTAACAGGTAGCCCTGGAAACCTGCTTCTTGTTTCCTCTTTCTTAGCAGATAGAATGTTTCCGAGCTTCCTGTCACTGTCATTATTAGAGGATTCTCAGCTCCTCTCAGACAACTTCTATTTCAACACAAAACGTTGCAATTAAATCACTTTCTTAAGAATTACCTGGTTACTTCCTTCAAGACTAGAATTGAGTATTAATTCTACGGTATTTTTTGGTACATTGTACTACAAAATGTCACCAAAGAAAAAATACTGACCACAGGTACTGTATCATAAAGGATTTTTGGATGAGACTCTCCCAACTTCTTAGTTTGTCGGTTCCAGCGTGCTCCATCCAAGAACAATCCCCGAACATAGACCCCTGCATTGGTGAGAAAAGACACCACATTACACCAATGTGTAGCTGAGAGCAGCAGCTAAAGCAACACTTTGCTGTCAGTTAATTGTGTGGGACTTCTGTGGGTTTTGTGTGTTCCAAGTGATGATCAGTAGCTTCGAGTACAACACACCTTTATATTTTATTGCCATTTGTTATGATCACCATTCTACAAGGTTGTATAAAGTTACAGTGTCTACTGAATCCATGGTGTATCCAGCTGCTTCAAATGTTCAGTGACAGGTTACTAATCCTTCCATGGTACAGGACACCATTTTTACAGTTGTCATTATTATAAAGTATTCTGTATGTACTACATATTGTCAGCTTTCATGTTTCCAAACGCTGAGATCTAATCACATAAACAGTCTTTCCCTGGTTGCTGTTTACATTGTTTCATTGCTTTTGTTTCAGATTGCCACTTGCTTATATGCCATTCTAAGGTGGTTCATTAAAGGACTAGAGAAGAAGGTCTTTAAATGTTTTAAAAACATAAATGTGTGTATTCTGACATGTCATAATGACAGCTGTCATTCCGTCAGCTCTCCATAAGAAAAGAATAAATTGCAACATCTGTTTTTCACCAAACATGCACCTTCTTGATCTGTAAACTGAAAACTGTAACTTCTAAACAGAAAAATAAACATTTCCAACATGATATTACTTGAAAGTGACTGTCCTCAGGAACCTGCCAAGCCTTTCTTTTTCCACAGCTTGTGGTCAAACTGAGCCTCAGAGGAGTATGAACAGAGCATTATCGACAGTTCAGTTTCATCTGTCCTGTTTTCTGAGCAAGGCCAAGCTAACGAGCGTAGCTGCAACTGGACCCTAAGGCAAGGAATGTATAATAATGTGGTCTGGTAAAAACCAGGGCTTTCTCATAAGGTGTTTTTGAAAGGGTAGTTACAGTAGCACACCCAACTTCTCTGCAGAATGTTTGGCTTTCCTTGGCTTAGGGACATTGGCAGCTTCAGACATACTTGCTAATGGGGTCAAATAAAGGAAAAGGGAAGGCAAACTACTGTGATCCACAGTGGGAAGTCTGGGGTAAGGAGTGCCCTCTGTCAGTGGTGGATCCACGTGCCACCCAGGAGCAGGACTAATCTCAGCAGCACTTAGACCTACATGGTGTTTTGCCTCTTCACTTCCTGTGCATCTCATGGGGAGCAGTGCAGTTGTGTGTGTTTTCCAGCTGAATCCATTAACTCTTGCATAACATCAGCAAAGGCAGGTCCTGTGTCACCACAGTTACTTACCATCTTCAGGAGCAATTTCATATTCCTTATCTTCCAGCACTTCGTAGTCAAATTCCAGTAGGTCTATTGGAATGGTGTGTTTTCTGGCATAGTTCTGCTGGGCACCTGTTAAGAACGCTTGAGTGAAGAAGAATGCTGACATCCAGAAGACTGGTGGAGTTCCATTTTCATACCACAGCTGCAGAAAGGGACAAGAAGAGAAAAAGAAACTGAGTGAGTTTTTTTGAGGGATTGTTTTTGGGAGGGTTTTTTTAGTACTTAGAGAAGAATATCTTTAACAGCAGAAGTAATTTCCTCCATTGTGAATCCAGGATTGTCCTCTTCTTATCTGAAAGCAGGGGAATCACAGAAGGATGCCATGAATTTTTAAACAACTTGTTTAAAATGTCACTGGCTTCTCTCTTAAAAACCAATCAAACACCCCCACCCTCAAACACCGCACCCCTCCATGTAAAACCCCACCCTGCTGCTTAGTGTATTTGGCTGCATCCTTCATCAACTGAGTGTTAGATCAGCTTTTCTCCCTCATTACTGCCGGCTTTCAGCATTCCCCTCTGTTTCACTGTGTGGATTTCTGTCAGGCTGGTTCCTCTTGGGAAGCACAGCATCCCTTCCACAGCCAGGGTCCTCTGTTGTACGAGCGTACAGTGAGCTGAAGATGAGGAGGGATGATTTCCTCCTGAGGAGGATACATGGCCTAACTAAACATCTGTTGATCTCAGCAGTGGGGTGGGGGAGATGGAAGATTTTTGTGGGTTTGTTTTTTTTCTTTGGTTGTTTTTGTTGGGTGTTTTTAATAGCTTGTACTGTGGAGGCCGCTGTATAAAAATGATTTTTACAAATGTCAAGATTCCTTGGGTTTGGTTGCAATGTATGTGAGGTCTTTTGCAATGGTGAATATTTACTGCACGCAGGAGGATGTTTTTCTGATTGTGGAAACATCAGTTTTGCATAATAGCCAAAAATATTTTGCTACAATTATCTGCTGCAGAGAATTCCAGTGGAGACAACCAAACCTGTTGGTTCTGCTAGTAGATAATTTTCATCCCAGGAAGTAACAAAAATATCCTCATAGCTTTCTGTTAGTACAGGTTTAATTTCTGTCCTGAATTGTGCTCAAGAAATGGCACTTTTGTTCCTCACCCATCCCAGCTTGCTGCAGGTAACAGTGGAAGTTACTGAGGTGTGTGGGCATCGACAACCATGGCCTGTGGTTCTCTGGAAATGATCCTGCTAGACCTGAAACTGGATGGGGGGGTTTTGGGGGTGGTAGTGGTGTTTTTTTTTAAATTAGGATTTTTTTTGCCTATACTGGGACCTGTTCTTATAAAGGTATGGAGTAGACAACCTGTAATGAGATTTGATTTTTTCACTTGACTTCAATTACTAAGCTACAGAACAGTGCTGAGGCTCTGGATATTCCTTAAAGTCAGTTTGGGGAACCTGCACTCTTACAGGTGAAGGAATCCCACTGATGCTTCCCAACTCCTCCAGCTTTCTTCTCCAGCACTCTGCTGAGAGCTTGGTACCTGAAAGCTTGGTATTTGACTTTAACATTTTAGTGTTAAAATATTTCTGTTAAAATACTACTTTTTTGCTTGCTGGAAAAGAAACTCAATAGTATTTTCCTAAATCTGAATTGAATTATCTTCATTACCACCAGATGTGTATGCAGTTGAAAAGACCCTTAGTAAATTCACTTAGGCTGATGCTGTCATAGATGATCACTGATGTACTGCAGCTCCCTCTGAAGTGTAGGGCATGGGACACAATGGCAAAAACGTTCATTAGATGCTGCAATGCTGACCTGGCTTTGTGTTGCTGTGGAAAACACATGCATAAATGAACTGAACTCCACCTGTCTCTCAGTGGAAGTAAGTAATGTGTGTGTGTGTGTGTGTGTGTGTGTGTGTGTTCACTTGTGAAGAGGTCACCGGACAGTGGTAGACAAAACTAACAAGCAGAATTGACCAAATCTGTGTAAATGGGATGTGCTCACCTGTAAGAACTTCAGTCTACTAAGGAAGTCAGTCACGTAGCTTCCCAGAGGCTTGAGGCTTGGATATGACTTACTCATCCACAGTCCTGGAATCTTGCCTTTCAGAATGCTGTTTACCACTTCTTCCAGTTCAGCAGACATCACCACTAGCCCCTAAAAGAAAGTTTGGAACAGAAGATGTCAGGATACTTTGCCAAACAGACTTGCTTTAGTAATTACAAATTAACACAGTGCTCTGTCCAGCAGATGTTAAGAACTTGTGCCAAGTCAGATGGGAGCAACGCTGAAAACCAGAATAATGGATGTAATGTATTTCATTAAAAGTTACTGGAAAATTCTCCCTTGCCATTCTACCTCAGGAACGTGCTCTTGCCAGACCACTTGTGAATTTTACTAACTGCAAATGCTTCTAATATTGTTTAACATTGCCTCAAAACCCTGTAACAGTGCTGCAAGTAAGTAAATTCCTTATTCTAACGTGGCAGCCTTCTCAGCTTGTAGTTTAACAGGAACAGGAGAGGTGTTTGTGGTTTTTTTTTTGTTGTTGTTGTTTTTAAATGCCTCTTGAGCTTTAAGATACAATAGGATAAATGAAAATTACCTAAACTGACTTTTCCTGCTTTTTTTCTGTATGGTGCAGTTTTTGCTTTGGATTCCTACTGAGAGGTAATACTGACTCTCTTTAGACTGTGATATCATAACTGGAATACTCACTGGCAGTAATTTGCTGTTTGCGGTGTTGAGGAGATGTGTTTTCATCTGTAAGAACTTGTGTGAGGTACAGTGAGGCAGACAACCAGATGTGAACCTAGCTACTGCTTGTCTGTCTTCCTAGCAAACCTGGAGTTAAAAACCTTTCTGGTTTGATTTCTCTGCAAGTAGGCACAGTAGTACTTTTATGTTCCATTGCACTCCTTTCAGATTGATAAATCCGTTCGGAACCAAGATTCTTCCAAGTGTTTGACAGACCTGAATCGGTGTGGAGGGTCAGTGCTTGCACTGACAGCTCAGAGGCTGCCTCTAGGGTCAGGGTCACACCTTTCCAGGGGATCTTTAGCTCACCTTTATGGCCTTCTGGATGTTAACGCAGGAGTCCCGCATTGTCTGCAGTAACGTGTTAAAGCGTCCCATCTCTTGGACAAGCACTGTATTCATGCTTTGGCTGTAAGTGGTTGGGTATCTTCTCATTGCTGCTTCAATGTCAAAATTTGGAGGAAGTTTGCTCAGGATGTCATCTGTCACTTCATGAACAACTTCATCGGTGGATTTTGCACCGCCACCAGATGCCCAAGACTAGAGGGAACCAAAAATTTGGATTTAGTTTGAGAGGACTTGGAGAGTGAGTAGTTAAAATGCAGGGAAATGGAGCTGTTACAAAGGCACTGTCTAGAAGAAAGATAACTGCCATTCCAACACTTCCCCTGTGACTGAAATGATGCATTTCAGACTCTCCTATACTGCTGCAGTAAGGTATTACCTAGAACTAACAAAATCTGGTTCCTGCAGATTTGTGTCATCTTCTGTACCCAGCAGCAGCAGCAACTCTGTCAGCACAGAGCAGTGCCAGGTCCTGTCTTACTGTCCCTTCATATCCCTCTTGCTCCCTACATCCAGCTCTTCATTTTCCTCACAAAGCTTAGAGGAACTATATCATCCCAGGCCATACCTGGCTTACAAACTGGACTGAGAGGAAGTGGAAGATAGATACCCAGACTGACAGTACAGTCACAGAAGCTGTGTCCTTACAAAGAAGACAGATAGGAAAAACACAAAACCAGAAAAGCCTTAAAAATTCTTCAGTGGAACAGTAATTTCACCAGACTGGAGCTGCAACCCAGTAAAGTACAGTAAAAACTGAGCTAAAATCTGAACATACTCATGTGGCAACAGAGTAGAATGTTACGGTAAGATGGTGTGTGACTTCATCTTTACATACCTGTGTAAGAAGAATGTTATCAAACAGCAGTTGTGTTTCTGACTGATCCTTGGTAATATCAGCATTTGCATTCATTCCAAATATCTCTGGGGAAGGATTCAGTGGAAGTGTCTTTGTATATTCAATATAGCTTTGGTACTGGAAAAAGGAAAAAAACCCAAAACAATAAATCATACTTTTGACTTAAAAGGAGATGCTGAAATGGCCAAACGGCTCACATAAATCCTAGTGTAACAAATACTGTGTGTAAACTAAGACAACAGAGGAAATACAGGGGCAGACTGTGCTGCATGATTTCCTTTGGCCCATTGCTTTGCTTAAATAATTTCTGATAGCCACTGGAAATCCTCTTAAAAAATAACATACCTAGTGTCAGGGGCTGCACACCCTTTCTGGGCCCACTGCTTAAGTGTCTGTGAAGGCATTCTGCTGATGTGTAAACATAACTCTCCTCTGTGACTGATTAGGCTGACTGATTGTCCTTTCCACCTCCAGCAGATAGGATCAAGTTATTCTCTCATGCCTATCTGAAAATGCTTTTAACTTAAGCAGGCTGGGTTTCTCCCTTAGGGTTCTCTGAGTGTACTGGTTTAGTTGGTTGGTAGTAGTTGGGGGTGTGTGTGTTACATTATTTCTTTTTCTCAGCAGTCACTGAAACAAGTTCTAATAGAATGTGAGACCACGCCACAAAGTGGGCAGTGGCAGCAGCCAGCGCTGAGGCACACACCAATGTGAGTAAAGGGCTCTTTTTTTTTTTAAATAAGCTGTTGGTCATTGTTGTGGGATACTTACATCTCCTTCAGGAGGAGCAAAATAGAGGCCACTTGGATCGAATTTATAATCCGCATTTGTAATGATGTCCGAGGAGAAGAACATGCTCAGAACACTACGGAGCGTGCGCCGATCCCACTCATCCGTGACTCTGCCGCCGTAGTTGCACTCTCCGGTCATGTACCGAAGAGCAGCATACGGCACCTCCTGGAAAAAACAAAGATGCTGATCTGAACTGCAGCCTGGCACCTCCCTGGACAGCCATGCTGCTGGAACTGTGATGCACCCGGAAAAGGCATCCAGCATTCTCACTGCAAAGTTCACATCCTGTTGTTTATCTCTGCTAGTTCATGCTTGTACCATTGATTTCTGGATCTTTAACTACTTTAGTAATCATCCATCGAGTCACCCAGCAGTGCTGCTTCTTAAGAACAATAGCATCAACAATTGCCATAGTAATGCAGCTAGAACTCCTGGAGTAGAGATTTAAGACACAATTTCCCAAAATTATTTCTACTCGTTTGGCTACATGTACTGCTAAAATAAAGGGCCATAGCTGTACTCAGGAATTTCGTTTTATTTTTTAAAATGTTTGAAGTCTGGAGATAGATTTCTCCTAGGTGTATAAAAGAACCATTTACAAGTGATAGGAGAGAAATTATTCACAGAAAGGGCAAAAGTGGGTGACATGCTGAGAACTGGGATAAAACAAACCAATTCAGAAAAGTCCCAACAAACCTATTTACTATGTATAATTGGTATTTTTCAGGGAAAAAAAAATGCTTCCTTTCCTGCTGGGCACTACATTTGTGCATAAGCTTTGGTGAGATAAGGGAAGGACCTGTTCTGGCCCCAGCCATAAATATAACAATTTCTGGCTACAGTGGGTTGCCAGCAGATTCTATAGAGGGTTCTGTGAAACACAGCCTGGCTCTGCAAAATTTACACAGATAGATCAAGGTGGTCATTAATCTGCAGTAATCCAGGGTCTAGTATTAGCCCTATAACTGAGTAAATCACAGTTAGCAATTAAAAGTTTTCGTGTGATATTTGCAGTAACACCTCCAAGAGCTGAACCCATAGCTCCTGCCTAGACACGGGCTAGGATTCCAGCAAATAAGGCAACTATATGGAACAAACAGTGCTCTATTTTACGTGGCAAATCTTGCAAATTGTAATCTGAAAGCCTGCCACATTAGTTACATACTGATCATAGCATGTCTTAGGTTGGAAGGGACCTTCAAAGGTCATCTTGTCCAACCCCCCTGCAGTAAGCAGGGACACCTTTACCTAGATCAGGTTGCTCAGAGCCCCATCAAGCCTGATCATGCATATCTCCAGGGATGGGACCTCCACTACCTCTCTGGACAACCTGTTCCAGTGATCTACCACCCTCATATTGAAGAATGTTTTCCTAATATCCAATCTAAATGTTCCTTTTTCCAGGTTAAAACCCCACTAAAAATTAATGACGTCATTAGCACTAATTAGCCCTTGGTTTTTAATTCAGTGTCCCCACTAAGCTATTGCTGTGGCAGCCACAGCCTGCACTGGTACCTCCACTAACAGCCCAGGAAGTGCAAGCAAGGACTGGTGAGTCCAGCAAGTTGCCATACCTCGTACTGGTCAAGGAAGTTGTGCAGCTGTTGCACGCTGATGCGCAGGTCGGTCTCGTTGAACTCGTAGGGAATGTTCCAACCCAAAGGCCCAAAATTCCGCCTTTCCTGCACCAGTGCGTGGAAGAAGCAGAGGCCGTACAGCAGCGTCTTGAACTCAGCCTTAACACCAAAGACACCACGTTAGTGAGCAATTCACGACTGGTTTAAGCCACTTCACTTTTTCCTCACGCGCTAGCACAGCAGTGCTGTGTGGGTCCCAAACCCCAGCACCTCCTGCTCTGGTACCGTGCTCCAAGGAGTCTGGGGTAGTATCTTCTTTGACACACAATGGCCTCCAGCGGGAAGTTATCCAACTGACATAAGCATCAGTTGTAGCTATTATCGTAAACCAGGGGGAGCCCTCAGAGCAATTTCATTTTTAAAGCTATATATATCAACATATATGTAATCACTATACATGACACATACAACTATCTGTGTGAGACCAGAGATCTCCGACTTCTTTCTGCACTACTGTATTACAAAACATTTTTCACCCAGTATTTCTGGTTTGCTTGCTTCCCTCCACCCCCCGTTATTAATGTATCTTTTAGGCCTTAAAGAAAAACTTCAGGTAGGAACTTCTGTTTTGTTTTTTTCAGTTGAGGCCATTTAGCAAAGTACGTGACCTCATACAGAAAAGCTATATTAATTATGGACAAATAATCTAAAATATGCTTGCAAACAGATACCTAATTATGAAAAGAGTGGGTTTGTTGGTTTTTTGGTTTTTTTTTTTATAAAAGATACTGGGAAAATTCTTAACTAGAAAGTTGTATGGTTAATGCCATGCCACAAAATCTTAAATTAAGGAGACTAGCACTAGAAATTTAAATTTACTTCACTACTGCCAGTAATCAGAACTGTGTTCACTTCAGTTTGTCTATTAAACAGACAACTATTTAATACAGAGGAGTTTCTTTGGTTCCCTGCCAGAGTCACCAGGGTGTGCTTTAACTGGTTTCCAAAGGTACAGTAGGACAGTACTAACCGGTTTTCTGCAGCTGCCAAAAAAGTCAGGATCAGATATTGGGTCCATCAGGTATGACCGAATTATATTGGCCCGTAACCCTTTTGGTGCTTCACTAGTCATCTTCACTCCATCCTGAAGTACAGACACTGGGAAAGTGGCAGACGGGTAACTGGTGAGCCAGATGCGGAAATCTGGATGTGTGCTGTCAGGGTTTAGTTCCTGCAACAAACACAGAACACCGGGCCACGTAAGACACAACAGATGGTTAACACATGCACCAGACTTAACCACACACCTTATTAAAGCAACTTTTTGTAAGTGGCAAAATATACCAGGCCAAAGTTTAGTTTTTTAAGTCAGTATGTGCTGTGATTCTGTAAGTGATGGTTATGAATAACAACGTCCCTTTCCCTTATTTTATTCAAGACTTCAGTATTTTAAGGTAAAATTTGTCCTTGCATGTTTGGGGATTATACAAGCAGAAGTGTGGGCTCTGAGCCACAGGGGCCATGAAATGTATACTCTACCCAGTTAGTGCCAAACAGCTGTTCGGGGAGGGGCGACAGTAACAGTCTGTGTACCTCAGAACTGTGGTAGGGCAGGCAGTATTAAGGGCAGGGAGAATGAAAGGTACTGTAGTACCACCTTGGAAACCTACAGCTGTTGAACAGTGACGTTCCTCAGCGTGCTGGTGTTCAGCTACAATGGGCTGAAGAGCCCCTCAGCACAGCCGCCATTTACCATTCGAGGCACGGGCTGGAAGCACAGTGTATGCGAGCACTCCCCAGGGCTACGCCAGCACACAGCGGCAAAGAGACAGAATCACTGTGCCCCTTACATCGTGGGAATCACCATGGAGTAACCCAAGCTGGGTTTCAGTTGCATATATGGATCAGACATACCTTCAAAAGGCCTTACAAGATGACAGTATTTATTTTTACCTCACAGACTCTTTCCAGGACTGGCATCCATGAACTCGCTAGGTGGCAATTTTGCAGAACTATCCATGTTCCTTCTTTGACTGCCTTCTCTATCATTTTCATGGCTATTGGGCCTTGGCCTTGACCAAGTGACAGAGACTGAAGCTTTGTACCACTGTATCCCTGCATACAGAAAGCATATTTTCTTTATTTTGAGATCATGACATAAACTATGCAAAAAAATTTTATCGTACAATTTCTTAGAAACAGCAAATTATTAATTCCTAAAAAAAATTCCCTTGCATAAATTAATATTTTGTGTTAAAGAGAACTATGACATCAATTTTAACATTCTTTTGGGCAGTTAAAAACAGGTTTTTGAGTTTATTTTGGCATTTCAACTTAAAGAAAGTCCCATGCTTCATACAAACTTAAACACATATGCACGCACACATGCTCACACACACACGCATCAAGTATAGTTAAAAAGTGTGGAGATATTAAAATACCTGATCTTCAGCAAACTTAAGAAGGGCTGCCATGGGGTCGGCACCAGGAGAAAGAATAAATATCAATGGTACACAAGAATGGCTATCAGAAAATGCTTTTGACAAATCAAATGGAGGCGGCTCAATAAATGGGCGTCCCAGGTTATGAACAATAAACTCCTGCACCATTGGTATGATCTAAAAAAAGAGAAAACAGGATTCAAGTAAGTGTCCTATTTTGTGTAAGCTTTAACACATTTTCATATGAATTTCAAGCACAGTATTCCTGTATATAAAGTTAGATACAAGGACAATCCTAGAGGAATCAAGGATTTAGCACATGTAAATGTAGCTAAATACATTCTTAACCTTTAAAAGGTGGTTTAGAAAATGGCTGTGTACAGCAGTCTTGTACACACCGGCATTTAAACCTCCTACTGAAGGTAACTGGGCTCCGCACCAAACTAAGAGACAGTGTAGAAAATGAAATCTTAATGCTTTGACCCTGTGAACATTTACATCTATAATTCTCTTAGATATCACCATTCATTCTATCTCTGGACACACTGGAATATTTTACAATTACCACCTCCCATTTAAAGAAATTTAACAGTATTGATATATAGATACGGTGATTTAAATTCAGTTTCAATCATCACTGTTAATTCAATCACTTTGGTCACAATCAGTATAATCTATGTATACATATAAAATTATACAAAATATTTCTGTAATTTACTTCATTTTTCACTTGCATTTATAATATTTCATATAAAGGCTGCAATTTTTACACTGCATTAACATAGGTACTTTCAGTTAATAAATGTATAGTGACTGATTACACAGAATGTAACACAGAGGAGAATAAAGTTCCAGTAGCTTATTTTCTTTTTGTTTTTATTTTAACTCACCCATCTATTTCTTTAATTTAAACCTTACCTTGCTTTACAGGTGCAATGTGTCACCTATTAGAATGCCTTAAATGGGAGAGCAGGAGAGCTGGTTACTGGCTCTGGCTACACTAATTACGGGCTTTCTAGATGGAGGCACTCTTGAAGGAGCTTACCTCAGCTTCCAAGCTCCTGAATGATTTCAAGGACATGTATGAATATGAGAACCGCCTAAAAACCTTCACAAACTGGCCTTTTCTGGAGAACTGCAAGTGCACTCCTGAGAACGTAAGTCTGACAGTAGATATCTTGACAATGCCTTCTATTTTTTTGTGTGCACTATGAATATTTGCTGGCTATGAAGTCATTGCTAAGTATATGCAAGCTCAAGGAGAGTTGTGAGCTTCTGCTTATACTGAAGATGAAAAATAGAACACTGCAACTTCCCTGTGTTTGCTGCATAAAGACTGGCTTGATTAGGATGATTGGCTTCTGCATGTGCAGTGTACTAAGCCAGCTACAGAATTGTTGTCCCTTTCCTTGGGGATTTTGTTTGTTCTGTGTCACTTAAAAGCCAACTTCTTGTATTATGTAGTCTTTCTGATTACAACTATCATTCACAAAAAAACCTACACTAATACCATACAAGTACACATTTAAGAGAAAAGATGAAGCAGCAGAATGAAATTTCAATGAAAATTCAAAAGTTGATATTATTTACGTTTTAGAAAACTTAATGGTTTTGGCCCTACGTTTGACTTGACAACTCCACCTGACTTCTACTTTGGGCACACATTAAAGTTCCATGCTGATTTCTAATGAGTCATACTGTGGTGTGAAGTTTGATAATTGAAAGAAACTTTGTAGATGTAATTCTGAAGTGACAGGAAAACTTAGAAGTCAAAGATGTAGTATTTTGCTCTCCTTATTTATATTTAAAGGTTCTTTATGTTCATGGTGTTCTACTATGCTGTTTGGGGTTTTTTTCTGAAAATAAACTTTGAAGTCCTGGCTATGGCAGATCTCATGCACTGACAAATGTATGTAGAGCCTGTGTAGCATGGCATCTACTAGACATTGTCTGGTAGAAAAGAGCTACTCTGGTGGATCTACCCTGCAGATACCATAGCCAGGCAGAAATCCATGCATTACTGGTAGCCTATTCCTTCTTCCTTTACTAATTGCTCTTTTACCTGCTTACAGTCCTCATGTTTTTCAGTCTAATCTGTGCTGTTAGACACTGTGGGGAAAGGCAAGCTCTCAGAAACAGTTTGCTGAAGTGAACATGAGCAGTATGTGGGATCAGGCTCTAAACTTCTACACTGTCACCTGCAGATGGCAAAGGCAGGCTTTGTCCACTGTCCAAATGCAAATGAACCAGATGTGGCAAAATGTTTCTTTTGCTTGATAGAACTGGAGGGCTGGGAACCAAATGATGACCCATGGTAAGCACAGATGTAACAATGTTCTTTCTTTAAGTATTCCTCCAAATGTCTTTAACAACATCCCCTTTACTCATAAAACTACCAATTTCTCTTACCCTGGGGGCCACTAAAATCTAGGTCATATGTTTTCAGTAAGATACTTTTTCTTACTGATAGTAGAAATTCTGAACAGAT
This sequence comes from Heliornis fulica, assembly GCA_013399135.1. Lineage (NCBI taxonomy): Eukaryota > Metazoa > Chordata > Aves > Gruiformes > Heliornithidae > Heliornis > Heliornis fulica. The sequence goes on from VXBZ01003086.1 coordinate 419,780, forward strand.
GTATCTCTTCAGATTCCTTCATATCTTGAAATGTAACTTTGATTGTTTTAGTATGTTCTTACTCTGGGTTTGCACTGCAGGGAGGAACACTCAAAGCGTCACACCTGTGGCTTTTTATCCCTTACTAAGCCCTTTGATGACCTGACAATGGAGGAATACTACATGCTGGAGATGACACGGCTGAGAACCTTCCTTGTAAGTGTTTAACAAAATCATCTTAAAATAAGATTCAAAGCTAGAATGTAAACAAGAATTTCCCCCACAAAGATTGCCAAGCATCAGCAAGGAGTGACTGTGTAGGGGTAGCACAGGGCCTGTTCTGAAGCAAAGATTTACATACATTTATTGACTAAGAAATCCACACCTGCTTGGTGTCCATTACCTAGCTTTAAAGGAAATGGTTTTTCTTTCAAGACACATTTTCCCAACAACTCACTACAGCGGAAAAAATGTCTTGGTTGCAATAATCAATCCAGGAGGCTCTTCAGTGAGCTCTTCTCTTTCTCAGCTGGGATTAGCAATGCAGGTGAAAAGACAATTTGAACAGATCACTGCTTTACATGTCCAGTTTTAAATGCAAATCAGCCTAAGATTTCAAACTTTAAAGCCCTTTTCAAATGTTTTAAAGGTTATCCAGCATTACTCTTCCCCACTTCTGGCAGCTCATGCATGACAATGTTGATAAATACAAAGCACACAAAACTAAGGTGCTTCAGCTAGTTGATCATGCCCAGCTGATCTTTGATATATGACCCCTAATCCTACAAACAGTAAGACCTGAATGAACCTGTTTCTTTAAGGAGGCACAGTAAAGCTGCTGCATTGTACTTCCTGGTGGGTTTGCACAAATAGAGCCTTTGTCTTGCAGAAAATTATGCCTATTGAAAAAGTATCTGGTGACTCTCAAGGTTAAGTATTTAAGACCCCTGTACAACAGACTCAAATACATAAAAATAGGATCATATACTGCAGTGAGAGCAGTCTGATATCTTAAGAGGTGGACTAAAAATGAGATGGTATCTAACCTGAACAGCAAGTGAATTAGAGCAGTGTGCAGTGTACCAAGGTACAAAGTGGCTGAAATATTATTTAATTTCTAAGTACAGTATTATAGAAAATGTGAAGCAGCAGCTTCAAGGAGGAACTCTGCCCCCTGAAATAGTATGAAAAATAGCTTGGAAGCCTGTGTAATAGGGCTGATTGATACTGCTGCCATCTTGAAGGATTAGTATCTTAATGCATCCTAAGAAACTGTATCTTGCCTCTTCATGCAGAGAATATCAAACTTAAGTCTCCCTCCCTGATGTGATTTTTAAATATAGCTAAACAGTAGGCTCACATTTTACTTTTTAAGTGTGAGACTTCACTGAAAGTGGTCTCTGAACTGAGCCCTACAGAGAAGGCTGGTGCAGGAGTTTCTGAATCAAAGGGGTTATGCATATGAAGTATCTGTCAAACTGCATCATTCTGACAGCAGTATTGCTGACCACAGCCAAAAGCAGACTTAGAGTTAGCTAGAAAAGTTAGAATTAGAGGCAGATTTAGTACGGTTTTAAGGATCTAAAATGTGAATGTAGTTTAATTATTCATATAAATCACTCATTTGAGTCTCAATCTTTTGCTTTAAGCTCAAAACTGGCAGAAGCATAATAAACTCTTTTGAAGAAGAAGTCACTGCAACTAGGCAGCGCCTTTTGGATAACTTTGTCTCCAAGCATCAGTATACGCCACCACCACCACCAGTGCCTCCCCATCCTGATCCATCTGCCCAACATTCTGAAAGTTCATACTCCCAGTCAAAAAAAAAATCTGGGAGAAGTGAAGTTTAAAGTCTGACAAAGTATATAGGTTTTATATGGGTAGAGCATTCATATTTAAGGACTAATATAAAGCTGAACAGCTGTGTGAGGAAGCACAGAGAATTCCTGTCATAGTGTCTCCAGAACATAATAGTCATAATGGTTTATAATAGCTCTTATCTTTCACCATGTTCTCTGTCATTATGGCTAGGTGTGGACTAATAGTAGTCCCACTAACCTATGAATGTCTAAGATGATACTTACATTCTGGTTTTTAGTATGTTGAATTCTTGGAATAAAGATTCACAACTGTTATAACCTATTGTGATCTCTGTCACACCTAAACCTTGCAGCCAGACAGACTGAAATCAGACTGTTCTGCTTCAAACCACTTACCATAGAACTATGGATCTGTGTGCCCACAAAAACTGATAACTTTAGGCACCTACATTACTTACATTCCTGCTTACCTCTGATCTTCCTAGATCAGAGTATTTAACAAGACAGTGGCATCCATCAAAAATTATGTAAGAAAAAATAGCAGGTGTACTGAAAAAGGAAAGTCACAAGATTTGTGAGACAGTCTCAAGGTGGAAGAGTTCTGGGCACTCTGTGTTCACTGAAAGTTTTTAAAAAAGCTAAAAGCCTAAGCTGCTGTTTTAAAAAGGTTTTTCATTGCAACTACAAACTGTTTGGGTTTTTTAAAATATCACTATTTCCCTTTACAAAAGATTGTTGCAGACAACACAAAATGCATACTTGAGAATACTTTGAACAGACCTTTCTGAATAAGGTGAAAATTTCATACATACTTTGTCAGGTCTCAGGCAGCGAATGACAAGCATCCTCTGGAATTCCCCCAACTTGTTTTGCCACTCAGCAGGAAAATGTTCATGCTGGGGATCCTAAAAAACATGTGTATTTCAACATTATGTAAAACACTTGTGAGTTACCTATAGGGAGAGGTAAATTATCTTTTAACTTGACACATCAATCCATTATGCATTTTTTTCTTAATCTAATGAAATGGAGTTGACAGGCTTAAATAGTTGTTTTTCTTAAACTCTAAACTTAAAATGTATATTTAGGTTATAGTAGAAAAGTTATAGTAATTTTTAATTGTTTAAAAGTTCTCTGGAAAGTGGAAGAGGAATGAGCTGGAGAAAACATGAAAACACATTTTGCCTACCTCTGTTAGAACTGAATTGCTAGCCTTCACTATTGCAATGACAGCTATATAACCAGTAACAATCACATTACAGTAGAATAACTGTGGGTTGGTGTATCTGAATGTGTAAAATTCGTGCAGGAAAACATCAGAAAGTTAAGTAGAAGAATGTGCCAAAGAACTTAGGTTGTAAATGGCCTGTGAATAATGGCGCTGTTAGGTGGTTGTTGCAGTTATCAGGCTGGTAACAGTAGTGGCTGTGTGCCAGGTTAACTTCTCATTAGACTAAATTACAGGGCTGCCTCTGCCTTTCCAGAAACTCGTACCACAGCTCTGCTGGAGAGCCTCTCAGCTTGCCTCTACAGGGTATGGACAGAGGTATGCAGACAGACCTGTGCAAACTATCCTGAGCAACTTTGGTTTAGCAAATCAAATCCTAATGGAGCTCCTCTACTAAAGGTCTGGAGCTTCCCCAACTTCTAGGCCTTAGTTTCAGATTGGAATCCAGAATGCCGCAATATTTTATATTGATATATGGAGGAAAAAATAGGTACCTCAGAATGACATCTGTAAGGGCTGTTGAAGAGTTCAGCTAAAAATTTGCAAGTTTTGTAGGAAAATGAGTGAATTAGAAAATAATGGAGTGAAGGTTGCACTGTGTAGACTCCACTGAGTTGTGCCTGAAAATTCTACTTCTCCATGAGAAGAGCTGCATCAATAGCTCTAAGGTTAAGTCAGCTGGCTAGAGGAGAATGGGATTTTAGTCCCCCCTCCAAGATACTCAATACAACTTCAGATGAAATACACGGAATCCTTGAATGGGGGAGTTGAAGTAGCCCTACTTTTGGAAACAACTTTATCTACAAGAGTAGGAGGAGAAAAGTGCATGTCAAACTCCTTTGAAAAACATCCATATTAGTGTGTGGTTGCTGATGACAAAGAAGTGGCTCGAGCCATGCTGATTTTGTGTGCCCTCACTCTAACACACATGCATGAAACTGCCCTTCATTTAAATTTTGCATCCTAGGAAAAGAGCGGGATGTACACTGCTGGGGATAATTACATTGGTAATAAGAATACAGCTCTCCAAAAGGAATCTTCCTCAAGACTCATTAACTGGTACTTTTGAAGATTCCAGTGTGCTCACATATAGCTTCTAGTATTAAAGCTAAATAGGTAACAAAAATGTTTTCACGTTGCCAGTAAAAGGTAAAGCAGCTCTTCTGTATCAGGCCAGTGATAGATTGTAACACTTCATGTTACTTCAGAAGTAACATGAAGTGTTACTTCATCTATCAGGCCAGTGTTACAATCTATCAGGCCAGTGATAGATTGTAACACTTCATGTCATGAAGTAACATGAAGTGTTACGATCTATCAGGCCAGTGTTACAATCTATCAGGTCATCAGTTATCTGACAAAAATCTTCTAGATTTTTGCTGAAAATCAGGTCATCAGTTATCTGATGATTATCTAGAAGATTTTTGTCAGATAACTGATGACCTGATTCTATAGATCTCATTTAACCAAATGGCACCTAAGTGAAGGAATTTCTACTTCCTTTGGTTGCAGACATATCCATTACATACATCTTGAATCTTCTGAAAGTCAGTACCTTTCACTTGTATTTATTAGACACTGCTTACAAAAGTCTGATATGCACTTGGGGATTATGAATGGTTCCCTCCCTCAATCCCTTTTTTAAATGATGTCATTTCTTTGTTCATTTTCTAAGACCTAGTTCCCAAAGAGCTAAAGCCATCAACTTGCTGGATTTTGTAAATTCTCAAGGAAAGTTTTACCTCTGTATTTATTCTTTTTCCCCACAATCTCAACAACCGAAGGAGCTGCAGCTACTGTTTTGTAAATGTTTCTTACACATTTATGAACATTTTCAACCAAAAATCCATTCTTTTTCCTCTCTGCATAATTTTAGACCATTTTTTAATAGAAAGGATTTCTAAATCCTTGATACTTAAAATTAATAAAGCACAGAGTTAATATTTTTTTTAATGGGTGTAAGAAGTCCTGGGTTATTTGACTGAATATTGGTAATAAATTTTCATCATTTAACTGTGAGAAGTGGTTCAATGGAGTAGCACAAATAGTATTATCTGAACATGGAAGTGGTTATATCAGTGCAAATACAAGAGAGTAACATTTTCAATTGCTTGTACAGATGGCATGTGTATGATGAGCACTTTGCATATCAAAAAGCAAAAGGGTGGAGTATGAAAAACAAAATGAGTTATAGTAAGATTAAACTCCAAACATGGAGTAAAATTCATATAAAGACCTTAGAAAACAGTGATGAAGTTAATGTCGTTCATTCATGTATATATCATTCAGGTCACTGCAAGAACTGGGAATTACAGATCTCCTGAATCCTGTTCTACATGGCCCTTTTCTACATGGCAGTATTTTGGGTTTTTTACACTTATCTAGGACAACAGCAAGAAAATGCATCCACAAAGCACAGTATATTTATATATATATATATAGAGAGAGACAAGGGAGACTGGTTGCCTTACTAGCCCACTATTACCTTACTGCTCCAAGTTTTGTTGCCTTTTTTCCAACAAAATGCTATTCAGAAGCCACCTGACAAACTGGCAATAATGTACTTCTATGCACCATTTACTTAAATATTTACATTCATATATATAAGAACCTACTATGTAAAATGACAGCACTTTCTTTTCCCCAAATAAATATTTTTGGTGTCTTAACTAGCTTATGAATGCAAGCAATCAGGAATGTTAACATACCAAGCTGTCATATATCAATTTCCATCCATCTGTCAGTTGTGTAAAATCCTTACTAATGTTTGTGAAGCGTGGCAAGTCTTCTAGTCGACAAATTTCATTCCATGATTTTGGAGGAAGCCAGGTACATGGATTAGAAAAGGGATTGTCCAAACCTACCCCTCCAGTCAACAGAAATCTCCACTCATCCTCATTAATCTGCAACCAAAAACACTACTCTCAGGACTAAATAAATTAAATCTAATGGGTTTAGTACATTATGCAGGAAATTAATACATTTATCATCTCTTACACTAGTTTAAAAAGCTTCTTACAACTACTCAAAGCTTATTTACAAGGTATTCAGTGTCTGGTTTCCAACTAAGCATGAATTTAAGGGATCAAGAACCTAAGATTTGTGACAACTCACTAGATTCACCGGTGTTTCTAAATCGGGGAATGAACCATGTTAACCGGTAAGATTTTTAGACCTGTTCTTCAAATCCCAGGATGTTGAAGGAAAAACATTATTGGAAATATTTCAGGAAAACATGTTTTTCTATCTTTTCATATAGTGCAAGCCTACAGCATGAAAAATTGTACTATAATTAACTGATTTTAAAAAAAAATTATTAATATAAAAACTTGCCCTATAATTAATAATATATACTACTTCGTGCCATAATCTCTCTGAGGGCTTGAATCTGTATACTGAAGTCCCTGTGAATAGGAGAATACTGTCCCATGATTATTATTGTCAGCTCTTGAAAAAATTCACTTTTATGTATTCCCCAATATAAGAATTTCAAAAGTTTCTAAAATTTTAAGTATTTCAATATTACACTGAAAGAAACAACTGAAGGAACCATAAGCACTGTTTTATAGATGGGATGGTTTGAGCTGGAAGGGACCTTAAAGATCATCTAGTTCCAACCCCTCTGCCATGGGCAGGGACACTTCTCACTAGACCAGGCTGCTCAAGGTCCCATCCAACTTGGCTTTGAACACCTCCAGGGAGTAGGCAGCCACTGCTTCCCTGGGCAACCTGTTCCAGTGCCCCACCACCCTCATAGTGAAGAACTTCTTCCTGATGTCCAATCTAAATCTACACCTTCCAACTTAAAACCATTCCCCCTCCTCCTATCAGTCCGCTAAATAGTCCCTTCCCAGCTTTCCTATAGGCCCTCTTCAGGTACTGGAAGGTCACAATGAGATCTCCACGGAGCCTTCTTTTTCTCCAGGCTGAACAGCCCCAACTTTCTCAGCCTGTCTTTGTGAGAGAGATGCCAAAA
>VXBZ01003086.1:426814-437981 GCA_013399135.1 Heliornis fulica
GCGTGTATTTCATTATGAATTTAATAAATCCTAGTAAAAGTATTTTTTGAAGAATTACTAGAACAATAATAGAATTCATTTGGTGCCAGTGTCTGATTTTTAAGGAATCCCTTGCAGAAATCAACACATTTAACACCACAAATGAAAAAGGTAAGTAGTTTCTTATATGAATGACATAATTTTTATATGCTCTCAGAACACATTACAGTAAGATTTTGCGAAGTGTTCACTGTAAGAATAACCCATACTGGGCTTTGGTTTCAGTAATGTTTTGAAAAACTGTTATCAATTAGTTCAGTTTTGTCATATGTTATATATTTCTTTTATTCTAGAGAATCTCTTTCAATGCTTATAATTGCTTGTAAAAAATAAAACAGCATGAAACTGAGGCTTCAATAAATAGCTATATATGAACTTATTTTTCTGTTCATATCCCGTACATTCATAGTACTGATAGTTTGTATATGCAGTTTAATATATATCATAACAAACGGGAAAATATTTTTAATTACTGACCAATCCTTCATATTTCAGGAGATTCACAGTTAGACAAAAAGAGAAGAGCAGCTTGTCCTTTTCAAAGAGGGAGCGACAGACATTGACATAAAGCGAGTAAGTAAAATGATCCTTGAGAATCTTCAACCTACAGGTGCCAGAAAAATTTCCCATTATATTACTTTATAAAGTATACACTCTCAAAACCTATTACAGACCATGTAGACCATCTTTGTTCTAATCACCTCTCTCTTCCATTATCCCAAAGCAATTATTAAATGCATGTTCCGTTTTGTGAGCAAAATAACATAAAAAACACTGAAGTGCAATTACATCTTAGTGACACAGGATTTTCAGAAGAAGTGCAAGGTGCCTTTTGGGAGAGGCAGAAAAAAGCAGCAACTATAAAATTCATTATGAAAATAAAAACCAGGGCCAGTATCAAAACAGTCCACTTTGTAGGTTATCTGAAATATGTTTCCAATATTATATTTACTTAAGACACTATAATACAAATATATTTAAAACTCTGTGATTCATTATCAACAATTTTCTTCAACTATAAAGCAAGGAGGCCACCTATTGTTTTGTGAAGGTTTAAGTTTGAATACCTAGTCAAAATAAGGAAAAGTCTCTCCAGGTAGTTAGATGTGTAGTATCTGAATTTGTACAACTACTTCAAATACTACTTTTAAGGGAGTAACAAAGATGTGGATAGGTGCTATAGCTTTTTTTCCAGCTACCTAGGTCATCAAACCCTGGCAGAGAGCTACTCAGAGGGTTTTTCTGCAGTTCAGACATGGTGATCATCCATAAACTTGTGTGATCTATTATATTCAAAAGAGGAAAGTTATTGACAGCAGATCAAGGTTAAAAGCAAGCTACAATGTTTGATCTGAGACTCCTTTACAGCCTTGGTTTCAATCTGGTTTGGGTTTTTTCCATACAGCTAACATGCAATTGACCATTTTTAATACTATTACTGTAAATTAATTAAAATTCCAATTAAAAACCCAGAAACATAATATAATTTGGTACTTTCAAAATTATTGATACCTCATCAGTTAAATTAATATACATAAAATTTATACACAAATGGCCATGGGACAAAATTTTAGCTTTTTTTCTAGTTACAGTTTTAACATGGTTTGTATGAGTAAAGAATGATTAAAAAAATAAAATTAAAAATCAGCACAGAGTCTGTAGTAAAAAAAGCCTGACTAGTGAAGGTAGCCCAAAACAGTCTTATGTGAATTATTAATTCACAGAGAATTTTCTGCAAGTGTGTCCTATTGTGCTTTCACTGGGCAAAATTCTCAAACCTGGTTATACCAGCCATTCTCCCTGGGAATACATACTGTCATCTGGGAATCAGGTCCTGTATCTTTAAGGTTCTGAATCAAAATTAGATCATTTTATTTATTACTTATTTTCATTTAGGCACACAAGCATACTCGCACTTTATATCTCAAGGTTTTGAGATATAAAGGAATAAGACAAAGAGGTTTATATAACATAGATTGCCTCAATTGTAAAACACTATATTGAATATGATACTAAAATACTAAGCTCTGACTTAAATGATTAGTAGTAATATATTTGATTAAAAAAATGTTATGGTAGACTTAAGATTTCCCAGACCTTGACTAAATTCTAATAAAAAAAAAACCCTTTGTAACAAGTATGTCACTAAACTGAATGCTACACATTAAACTACACACTAAGTACTTACCTTACAGGGTACGACTTACTTGTATTTAAATAAAATGTGGAGAGTACTGAATAATAAAGAAATTTCCATTTTCCATATTAAAAAGAAAAAAAATTCTATATGCAAATTGGCAGAGTAGTTTCTCTCTCCCATCCTTTGTTCATCTGATGAAAAGGCAAGTAGCTAAGTAACAGAAGCAACGCTCTGTAACTTGAAGATCAAATAAAGCCACTAAAATGCAATGCTTGAGACAATCCAATCTGGAGAAATGACAGTAACATTCTGGATAACTATGAATACATCACCAATTAAAAATAGCAAATTATCTCCCTTACCTTGTTTGTAAAACTTCTGATCGCTCTGAATTATCTATAGACATGATGAAAAGGTTAATAAACCACGTAAGTGAATACTGGTACATTGGCTCTATATTGGCTAGATCAGCAAGAGAAAAAAACAAGACTGATGAATGGATAGCCATGGGACGATAGCCCATGCGAGTGGCATCAATCTTCTTTTCCGTCTCTTCAGCTACAGCTTGCTTTTCCAAAACCTCATTAGCCAGAATTTTAGAAGAAGACAGAATCTTAATAGCAGTTTCATCCTCCAAAATATTTCCTTCTGAGGCTGAAAGAACTTCTAAAATCTTGTCTTCTATTTCTTTTAGTTGCCTAAAATAATATACAAGATTGTTTACACGTGAAAATTACAGCTGTTTTCTGTTAGTTCTTATAAAATAAGACCAAGTGTAGATTCTATTCATGGTATGCAACTTACATTAACAAATTCTTTTTTTTTTTTTACTTTTAAAATATTCCCTTAAAATTTTGAAAAATTTAGCTGCTTTAAGTGTGAAAAGGGATGGCAATGGGAAGAAATGAGAACCCACTTCAATACTGCTCACGCCATGCTTTGTTCATTTGGAAAGATGTCCTTTGCCATATACAATCAGCATAAATCTAGCACACAATGGAAACATTTCTAAAACAGAATCATTAATATCTAGTCAAAATTTGTGAATACAGTAAGTCAAATGCTAATCTCATGGTAATGATGCATAGAAAGAGAGAATCCAGAGTAGCATTTTGCAATTACACAACCCGCAATTCATCTCTTTAACATTTTCTAATAATTCCAGGAACAGAAAGGAATACAAGTAAGAGCGTGCATCCAAATCAGCCTGAAAAATAAACAGAAACCTAAGTCTGGGCTCTCCAAAACAAAAATTAAAAAAAAAAAAAAGCAGTCTTGAATTTCCTGTTAATCAAAAAAAGTCTCTAAAATGTATTAACTATGACTGTATTTCCTTAAACTGCAACCTGCTTCTACCCCCAGCAAGGAAATTTATTTTGATACCTTTTATTCTCAGCCCCTTGAAGGATGAGGGCTTGTTTTTCTTCTTCGAGATCTGGCCTTTCTTTTGCAACTACAATTCCAAGAAGCTGATCCTGCAACCCTTCTGAAGTTATCGTGAAGTTCAATAATGTTACCTGTTACAAGAAATATATTTGAAAGATAGCACAGTAATGGCCAGATGCAATTAAAATGCTCCTTCATTCACAAGATGAGGTTTGTATAATGTCAGGTAATATGCTCATCCAAACCTTGTGAACTAATGAACTGCAACTGAGGCTTTCAGATTGTGTGGGAAAGCTGACTCCAGGATTAAAGCAGAAAGATAACCCTAAAAGGGATGTGACAAGAATGTACGGAATTTCATTCTGTTCCTCAAAATTACATAGAAATTTTCTGTATCAGGGCTTCGAGTGATTGGTCCTTACAACATGAATGAATATTATTGTCTATGCAACACACTTTTTCTCTCTTCAGTGGGCTTGTTTGGATGTAGTTTATGCTGGTTATTTGAGGAATATTTGTATCCTAGATTAGGATATCATAATATTCTCTTTTACATGAGAAAAGAAGTGACTGGAAAAAATCCCTATTGTTTGAAAGAAATTCGCATCCCATGACATAGTTGTAATGGATCAGGAAAAAACTTACATACTCTTGCTGAAGAAGCAGAAAAAATGTTTTACATACCAATGTAATATTTTACATGGGAATGGGAAGGAATGCATTATCGGTAGAAGGCTAGAAAATAATTTGATTCATCCAGTTCAAAACTGATGAAAGTATTGGTTTTAATTAGTAGTCTAGGTAATAGTGGAAACAGCTTCTCTTTAACCTTTTTTTGCTGGGTACAGATAGCATTGACTTGTGTCTCAAAAGAACATTTGCCATTTAGAATACGGAATACCTGTAAAGTTAATTTGTTTTGATCTGCTTCTGTGACTAGTAATATTTCAAAGTTGTCTAAATACCTGAGGTCTTTTTCATGAGATTTGCTTGTAAAGTTAGGAGTGTTTGCATTTTAACTTTCTTAAAATACATCGCTATTAACTTTTGTTATAGTAAGCCTCATCTGAAAACAATTAGGAGCACAGGACATCGCACTGTTCTTGCACACAGGAATTTTAAGAAGTTCAGTTCTCTATGACATTAAGAATCGGTAAGACCTTCACAACCATCATGGTCTATTTCTTCCTCTCCTCCTTTGACAATTCTAGTAATGGGAAACATAAGAGGGACCTAATGTTTTAAAATGTCAAGAGTCTTCTATAAGCTCCATTGCCTTTCTTCAAAATAAAAGAAAGGCTAGCTACAAACAGCATTATGAGTTGGCTTTCAGTCAGAGCTGCCATGCTCTGAAAGGCTGGCTGCTTCACACATTGGAACCACTGAGGTCTAAACACAACCTGCTTTATACTTCCTGCATTTCCCCTTGTCCATGAGTGACAGAATGGTATTTTTTTACATATGTGAATCATTATCCTTTCCCTTAGCAATGCTGAAAATTATCTGATTTTTAGTGGGTTTTACTATATTTAGTTAATAAATATAAAAATACAGAAAAAAAAGCTACTCTAAAAGACTAATAACTGCAAATACATATGTGCCAAACAAACCCACCTGCCCCTCAAAAGAAAAAAACCCCAAGTTTTGGGCAGGAGATAAGGAATTAAGAGATGCCAGAAATTGTTCAGGGGTTTCAGCCAAGGAATCATTTTAAAGTTAAAACAGAGTTGCACATCCACTTTCAAATTTCTTACCTTAACAGATGTTTCAGGAAGATAATGTGGATTTCTCAGCTTAGTTGTAATATAAAACCGGAATTCAGGAGCATACTCGATAGTAGAGTCTCCAAGGCAAATGCATTCTTTCCCTGACTGCTTGAATGTCTGTTTGAGCAAAAGTGGTTCTAGGATAGGATCAAGTTCTTCTCCAATATTCTCCAGTAGCACTTCAAAGTAAAATAAGAATTAGTAGGACTTTCTCGGCATTCATATTACAGATTGACTACTCTCTACAATACATATGTATAATGTATATTTACAGTATGCAAACAAAAATTTTAATATAGCAATATAGAGAAATATTAATATTGAAATATTGTTCTAAGAAATGTACCTTTAACAACTTTTTTTCTAACAGATCAATTTACAAAAAAGCAACTAAAATGCTATCACTCTTACAGCTCCCATTAGCTTAGAACAGCAGTTTAAGGCTACCATATTTAAAAAGGGAAATAACAATAAATTAATTAAATGCCACAGAAATAATTTTAAGTAACTAAGTGTGCTTCAGTTTTCACTGTAAGCATATGAAATTGTCAAAATCAAGAAAGAAATAATAAGGAACAAACAAAACATTTCTTTACTTGTAGTCCAGTTACACACTGAAAAATAGCTGGAGTTATAACTATGGCTTTCATTAATTTCTTTCTATTTGAGGGTAATTAGAGTACTTGCAGTAAAGATACTACAGAGAATACAAGAATCATTAATGATCACAGCTTAGCAATCTGCTATTTATGCAGTTGAAAAGCCAAATAAAAACAGCATTACGGTTTAGAAATAAAATTACTGTAACATGAAAACAAATACATTGAAATTCTCATAAAGCAATTAAAAGATACAAATTAAACTGAGCATAACAATTATATTGTGCTAAGAAGTATCTTATAACCTGGGGTGAGGACTTCAATTACTATAGTGCTAATTTGATTTAAAATGAGAAGAAAAAAAAAATAAAATCTGTTTTCCTTAATTATGAGAACATTTGACACTGGTTTCATATTTTAGCTAATTGTGCCCCCTCCAGGTTCTTCGGTAATTGACACTTTCATTAGCCATCAACCTACCAGGACTGCCAAACTGAATGCAATTTTCTAGCACTGTAACAAATTGAGGGTCGCTGAGTTTGATTATATGCAAACTATTGGCTTTTTCCATGTTCTTGATCCATTTATTTGCTTGACCCTGAGGATCTATCATCAGAGGCCATCTTCTTGCATTGCTGAAGGGAAAACCACAAACTCAAAATCAAAGTATAAGGTGTACAGAAGTTTACCTCAAAGTACTACTTAGGGCAATAAAAGAAGCACACATCAGTATGAAATCGTACCAGGCACATACTTGGGCATACTCCTTGATAAATTCATCAGGATATAGATGAATCTAAAAAAGTTTCTCTTTCAAAGAAAGTACTTAGCATAAGACATCAGGTCCTAGAATCTAATTTTTGTCTGATCTTCAAATACCCCTTTTCTTAGGAAGGGCTGTGCTTTATGAAAAGTTTCCATAACTTTTCAAAAGAAAGTGGTAAGCAAGTGGTTGTAGATACAGTGTAAGAGACCCAAGGAATATATAGCCAGGTGATTTTAAGAGTAAGATGACACAAGGTGATGCAGCTATTGCAAACTGTAACACTATCACAGTAAACATACGTGTTACATACATTCTAAACCAGACATTATTTATGTAACTTGTACATAATAAATGTGATTATCCTTATTTTAAAACAGAAATCTAAGATTTGAGAAGACCTCAGCCAAAACCTACAGTATGTATTTCTTTCCCTAATTACTTCAAAGTTCCATTCACATATCCCACTGCAGCCTGGCTGCATAACAGACATAAAATACTAAAGACTGAATAACTGAAGAGAGCTTCTCTAACAACAGATAAACACACATAGATTTCACCAACGATAAAACCCTTCTCCATGCGTAAGTGGTCACTATGTATGTTTGCAAATGATCCTTATCTAGCTTTCTAGTTCTGTTTTGTAAAAAAAATTGCCAAAAGCTTGAGTTGCATTTTAAAAATTCCTGGGGTCATAACTTAAAACTAATCTAGCCATAAACTCATAACTATAGGTATGTGTCCTCAATTTGCAGTAGATTCTATCTCTTATTTCAAAATTAAAAGCAATGATTCGGTTTTAAAATGCTAATCATCTTCCCATTAGTTCAAAGAGAATTTTGATTAAAGCTCTACAAAAGTGAAGTGTTAGGATGTACTGTTGAAGTGTTGAATTCATTAACATTTGTAAGATGTTTAGTCTGAGTGATTGAATTATTAATCCAGTAATTACTTTTTAAAAAGTTACATATATAGTCATAATCCCAGCGTATATCCTTTAACTTCAACAAGTAGTTTTACTTCCAGAAGTACAATTGCTGCCAATTTTTGAAGTCAAATGGAAGTATGTTGATGTTCTCGAGATTATTTTGTCATTGTGCATTATTTTGTCTTATCTGTTTCATTTTGCTCTTTTTCACATATCCAAGTGCCAAAACTGAGGTATTATCTGCTTATCTATGCTTCCAATGTTTAACCCTGTAATATTTAATTTCATTTATGCACAAAAGTTTAAAATTCACTCTACAGTAAAAGAAGTAATTATTCAGAAGTTCTATACAACAACTCCTCAAAAAGTGAGAAGAATTTTCACATTTAAATGATAGCAAAAATAAGAGATTCATATTAATAATTTTCAGCAGTAGCATACAGCAGAAAAAAGATGCAGAAATATTCAGTACATGTTATCAGAGACTTGACAGCCATTAACCAGGCTATGAAAATATTAGAAAATTATTCTAAGAACAATTTATTCCTCATACAGAAAGAGAAGCAACAGTCACAAACTTAATGGGTAGTGATCACAAACAGAAAAGCAATTAAAGCAACCCTGTTCCACAGCCACTTCAGCTTCAGCTGTGCTAAGAGCAAAACCTAAAAGCTCCATGAGTAGCAGTGCATCAGCCATCATACTGGACAGAACTGAGAGGTTCTGTGTTTACAGTTGTAACAAACACAAATCCCAAAGAAAATCTTAACTGCTTATGCAAGGTCAGAAAGGTTGGGCTTGTAAGCATCCAGCTCCCTATTTAACAAAGCTGTCAGTGCCGTATGTGGTCTGTCATCAGCAGGCATATTAATCAGAAGCTAATCACTAGTGAGCTGCAGATATTTCTAGATGTTAAAACATAAATGTGGCCAGTTCCCATGCTATACATTGTCATACAAATCACTGATGCTTGCACTGATTGTGATATGGATATATACACCAGATGAACTCTGCCCAGACAAACTTAATTCTGGTGACTGATGTGAGACAGATGTGCATGTATTAGAACACCATGTAAGAATGTAGAATCATCTAAACAGCAAAAGACAATAGCGTAAGAGTTCATGGTATCCATATTTTCTTTCTATGAGTAATCTTGAGATTTCAGAATTTGTTTTGCTTTCCAAATAAGAATATCTTTAAATATGTAGAACTTAAAAATGTTTTAGAATAAATTTCTGCTAAATCAACTCAAAGTACTTTATTTGCATGTAGCTTAAGATAATTTTAAAAGGAAAAATTCTTTACTTACCAGAACTTTCTTCAAGTTGTGTAAAGATTATTGTCACTAACTACATCACAGTCAGAAATGACAATTGCAACCTCCAAGCTTTTAACTATGAATAGTATTTATCAAATTCCAGTGCTCCAAGAACGCAATCAAGTTTCTGCAATAAATTCACACTTTAAATTTTTTTAGTGTTCTCTGAGGACTGGACTGGTTGCAAAGACGACTTTGTGGTGTCACATTCATAATGCCTACTAAAGAGACCCCTAGACTAACCCAAAACCTTTTAGCTTCTGTCTAGGAATATGCAGGGCTAATGTGTTCTAGCAGGGATCCTAGGAATGACCAGTCTGTATGAAGTATTGATAGTTAAGGGAGTGTGTCCCTAAAGAAAACAGACTTCAAATTATCAGTACAGATGCACCTTTTCATCTTCCATCAAATACCAAACTCCCATCTCTCTGAAGTGATGTGAAATCACACCTTTATGAAATCAGAGGTTATTGCAGGAAAGGGCTCTCTCACTTTTTCTTGGTGAAGCAGTTTAGCAATACACTGAATAAAATGCAAGAAACAGGAAGAAACTAGCAAGAGCATATGGTTGGGACCATCTGTAAGACTAGAAATTCCATTTGAAATATTTTTGCTTACAGTAGAAGATATACATGCGGTTTTTCTGTTGTTTGTTACTGTGCCCTGGAAAAATAAAGATTCAGTACATCAGGGTAAAAACAAACACTTCCAAAATGTTAGGGCTTTACACAATAAATATGTTACATGCCTAGATCTTAAAGTCTCCTACCAGCAGCACAAACCGTGAAACTGTTTATAGTGAAGTAAGCAAGACATTATCTACAGTAGAAAAAACAAAAAAATAAAGCATGTGACTAAAATGTTGACAAAATAATCTCCAGTACCCCTGCAGGAACACCTTGATAGCTAACCATGCCAGCATATTTCTTCAAAATTCAAGAGCTTTTCTTTTTAAAGGAGAATACCTTCTACCTTTACCAAACATAATATAAGAACAGTACATAAATTCTATTTCTGAAGTATTTTAGGATGTCTTAAAATGAATCTAGTGTGCAACATGTTTAAAAAAAAAAAAGAGGGAGAGGCTTGGAAGGTATCATTAGAGCAATCCATAGGAGTTAAAAGAGAGTGAATTCACAGATTTAAAAGCTTTACATTATAAAGAAGATGAGTAGTATTTCTTATAAATTTAAAGCTTAAAATAATTTTATAATTCTGTTTTAAATGGATGTACTGTGGAAAACTGCCTATAAAAATAATGAAAGGCATGCTGTAAGAAGCTTTTTTGCTTTTTTCTTTACTTACGAGATAATGATGCCATTATCAACAGAAAATGTATCAGAAGGTAGTCCATCAATATTCCAAGCTCTAATCTCCACTGGTTCTCCCAAAGTATTTGTTAAGGAAAAATCATCAGAACAAGGAATCTTTTTTGCTTTACACTGCAATGCCCATTCTTTAGTTTGCATCTAGATAAGAAGAAAAATATTAGCTGAAGTTCTGTCTATTCACAACATTTTCAATTACCAAATGTATTTTTCAACCTAGCTCCATGAACAGCTGCTACATACAAGATAACTGTATCTTCAAATGGAAAGAAATGCATCCTTCTGTATAAAATGTAGGAAATGTCTCTACAAATGCATTTGTATGTGATGATTTCTCTATATGCAACAGAAGTGGATCTGGTCAGAGCCTTGGTATGATTTTATTTACCATTTCAGGAGTAATCTCCTATACTGTAAAACAAGTATAGAACAAATGCACATGTTCTAACTTTAAAAAAAATTATTGAAATCTTATTTACCTCTCAGGATACACATAACGAGTACTTGGCTGGACTTAAACTTAAAAACTTAACAATTATTTACAGTTGCTTTTCACCACTCTCTGTATCATCTAACTCACAACAGATGTGTAAACTATACATGTTGTATGGTGTGTAATAACAGTGAAGAAACACACCTTTAAATATGTAAACAAAAAAGCATTTTCCACTAGGAAAAATGCTTCTAAAGATGGAAAATTTATAGAAATAGCATGTTCTTATGAAAAGCATAATAAACAAAAAATGAGCTGTCAAAGCCTCAAGCAACAGAACATAGAAATGCAGTGATAAAGGGAATGCACTAAGGGCTAGAAACATTTACAGAGATGGTGAATGACAAATTCCTCACTTTGCATAAGTTTTATTCCAAAAGCTATGGAAATTTATGAAAACTGGG
>VXBZ01003086.1:438068-519434 GCA_013399135.1 Heliornis fulica
AAAAGAAAAAAAAGCAGGGGGGGGGGGGGGGAGGGGAACGACATGAACATAGGAGCTGATGGAATGAAGAACTGCAGAAAAGTGATTATGCTATTGAAAGAGATATATAACTAGTATGCATCTGCACAACTGTTAGAGTAAGAAGAAGGAATCCATACCTACTGTTGCACAGAGAAAGAAACTACAGTCAGAGGTAGTTAAATCACACTAAAGTTTTTGTATTAAGCCACTATTTGTTCATTTTTAGTGAACATTCATACAGATCTCTCTGGCTTTTAAGAATGTCATCTGTAACTGTGTGTACACTTGCTTGGAATACCAAGCAAAAGCACCCCTTAATGTGATTCACCAAAAGTACTCCTACATAGTCAGACAGGATGCTATACAGAATGCAGGTTATAAGCATATAAGTGAACACTTTCTCAAAATTGATTCATTTGGAATTGTAAAAACAGCTAACTATTTATGCTATAAATAATCACACCACAAACTCTGTCTATGAAGCTTAAAAATAGTTACATCATAATGTGGACATAATGAAGAAAGTAATTGTTTGATAGAAGAGTACAGCACAAATTGGTAAAGCAAGAACATTGAAGGAAAAGTGGAAAAAAGATTACATCCAAATTATATATTAATATGTACTCTGATGTTTTTTCCTCTTAATTTTTAGCAATTCCTGATACCTTGGATCTGATTTTCAAGAGAAATGCACATTAATTTCTTTGGCTGAATTCAGAGACAGGTTTTGGTATTCAAAATCTTTCAAAGTCAGAGTAATTTTGACATCCAAAATTTGTTATACCTAAAATCAGCTTGCATGTTAAAAAAATCTTCTTTCCTGTATTCAAAATGTCCATTTACTTCACAAAAAGTTACAGGTCCCAACCTCCTGTTATTGAGCTACTCTATCTTTTGTCTCTTTTTGAATAGAATTACTCCACTTTCAGAACTTGCTTAATTGTGCTGCTTCTGAAATAGAAGCCAATCCTATTTTCTTTGAAGCTAAGGAGAATTTAGCTATTAAATGGAATAGGAATAACCAGAATCATGAGGTATAAAGTTATGGAAATCACCTGAGAGAAGAAAAGCGACAAAAGGACTCCATGCTTTGCACATCAGTACATCACAGTAGGACAAAGAAAGAATTCCCCCCCATGTCTTACAAACAAAACTCAAAATTCTACGATACAGTTCAAGTTCCACTTATGAATTCTGTTAAAGCATAATTAAAAAATATGAACTTTATAGGAGAAGAAAAATGAATAAAATTTGGGCACATTACTTGTCTGTAGCTGGATGTAAAGGCTCCTAAGTAAGCTACAATTCCCGATGAAATAAGTATATCTCCTGTCAAATTGATGTACTGCCTTCCCATCTCCAGAGCAGTCTCATGCCAGCGAGTTTTCTCACCCCCAAGGCCACCAATCAATTGTTCTGCTCGCTGTAATTTTTTGCTGCATAAGTCAACCTCAGAATATAAAAAAATTGCAGATTATATCACATGATCATTTTAAAGGCAGTTTGTAAGTATTAAAAGCATACAAGGATTATTTTCTTCTACAGATGTTTTCTTAAGTAACTTTATCAAACAAAATAACCTTCATCCTCTTTCAGTGGAAATGTTTAAAGAACAACAAAAACAACATCTCAGTACCAGCACAGTAAAGTCTATTTAGTTCAATTTTCATCCAAATAAAGGAAGAAGAGCAGTATAAAACATAGCTCTGTGTGTGATATGGAAAACATTAATAGTTAAGGATATGATCTACAAGTCTCAAGAGAAAGAATTTCACCCTAGAGAGATCACTGGGTCATGGAAAAAAGTACATTCTTTTTACCAAAAACCCCCAAACCCAATTATATATATTATAACTACATAATCTGCATTTCTGTTGTTAGTTTTTAACTAAAGCTAAGTTTATAAGCTAACAAAAAAAAAAAAAACCCAAACAAAAACAAAGAAAGAAGATTTAATAGGAATTTAATACAGCTCTGTTACAATTCTTTACTATCTAGTAGAAACACATTTCAGCCATGAGAAGATGATGCCAACTCTTGCTGTTTTTACAATCCTATCTCAATTTGGGCAACCATAGCAGCCAGTTTACACCACAGTAACAAACTACTTATGTAGTTTATCCCTTCTGCTTCCAAACCGTATCAGGATGCAGAAGAAACACACAAAGAGATGACTTGCACTACAGACAAGAATTAAGACTCCATTTCAAATTCCGATACTATTTTTGTAAATAAGCTCAAGATGACATACTGCAAATCTTAAAACACACACAAAAAAATAGTCTTCTAACAGTTAACTATTTATGCACACATAACAGCTATTTAGCAGTTCAGGAATAGAGTTTACCAAAATCCTTCTCAAAATTGCATTAGCACAGAAGAGTTAAATAAACTGTCAAAACTTGGTAATGACTTGTAAGCTAATGGATGAATCAAACAA
The DNA here is from genome assembly GCA_013399135.1 of Heliornis fulica. Taxonomy (NCBI): domain Eukaryota; kingdom Metazoa; phylum Chordata; class Aves; order Gruiformes; family Heliornithidae; genus Heliornis; species Heliornis fulica. Next base: position 440,530 of record VXBZ01003086.1, read on the forward strand.
TAATTGAAAATTGATCTCCTCAAGAGAAAGCAGATATGAGTGAGGATCTAGGAGAAGGATATGAGTTAGTACATTCATAGCATCTACATTTCCTATTATTTTAAAGCGTTTATTCCTCATGATTTGCCCATTTATAATTTCGAGACCATTACACAAAACCAGAAAAAAATATACTTATCTAGACATGTTGCTTGTTCAATATATTGGAAGTTAAAAGGGAAAATATAATTTGACAGTGAAGCCAATTTTAAACTAACTTTTCTAGCAAAAAAAGACCTTTTAACTCTTTACTAGTAAACCAGTATTTCATCTTTTGTTTCACATACCTGATCTTCCAAATGAGCCTTTTCATGTTTCTTGGATTCCAGTGTCTTTTGGAGTTCAGCCAATTTATCTTGAACCTCCCTCAGGACTGCTTGTTTCTTTCTTAAACCATCCATAGCAATCTTTAATTTTCCTTCAGCTTGATCCAACTTCAGCTTTTTGGGTGCAACATTTTTTATCACTCTAAAAAAAGTAAAAAAATAATTTAAATACCTGAAAGATGCACTCTCACACCACGGTTACTATTAAAAAATGAACACCAGCAACTCATGCAATATTCCATTTCATAATTTGATATTTGGGGATAATTGTTTTTTACTTAATCATTGTTTCTCTGCTGATACTGATTTAAACGTTTTTGCTGCTGTTTTTTATTTTTTCCTGTAATAACAGGTAACAATCACAAGCAAAAAGGGTTGTGTTTCCAAACTGTATGCCGTTTGATCACAATTTGGAATCCATTATAGATTTTTGCTATTAGAAACATACAAATAATATATTATGTAACAGTTGCAGGCACTGTACATACATATACAGACACTGTGACACAAAATTTTAAAAAATAAATTATAAAATTTTCACAGGGTAAGATCTATTCTCTAGTTCTTTAGATTGCAATCTTTTCAAGAGATGTTTTTGTGAGGAGAATAGTGGAAGTAGCATGTAACTGAAAACTTTCTTTCTTTCCAAAAACAACAAGCAAAAAATATGCTAGAATATCACTATTCTCAACTGAAATAGTATTTCACAAGCATTAGCCTTATAATTAATGAATTCCTTCTCATCCTGGTATCAGTTGCAGATCTCCTTCAAAGTCCACCTTTTTTAGTTAATTTTCTAACAATTGGTACTTGTGATGTTAAAAATTGTTCTCAAATTGAGAACTTAACCAAGTATGCATTTATTAATCTTTTAGTCAAGTAACACAGTATCTTCTCAAATGGAAGCATTCATGAACTACCTGGATTCCACTTTCAAATTACAAGTTGACCTTAGCAACGAAGTGCAGATTTATTGTTAAGTATGAGTTTCTTAAATTACGAAATATCCTTAAAAAATACGAACACTTTTTCAGTGCATCAAATAAAATGCGTAACAAAAAAAAAATCCTTTGGGATTGATATGACTATCAGAAACTTCCAAAGATATTTCAATAATGCCTCTATTTTGAGCAACACTCTAAAAGAAAGTTAACTTCATTTGCTAACTGAACAGATCTTTTCTCCCTTATCTTCTTACAGAAATTCAAAACTGAAAATCAAGCTCTACAGTTCAACATCAGGTATCTTACACTAATTGATCTTTACAACTGCTTGTTTGCACAAGTTTCCCACTAGTAAAAAGTAACATCACATCTCTTTTCGCATTCAAGTGATCTCTATCTAATCAAATTTATCTTTACCTTTATATTTTATATCTACTTACGTATCATAAAACTCCATGGCTATGACCCATTTGCATAGACCCTCTGCTGCCGTGGAAGCATTTCGAATCTTGTCTGGCACAAACTCGGGATTTGTAAGGTACTGTTTTCTTATGATAGCCATGTAAGCTGGGGGAATGTTGTCCTTGTCATATTCATGCAGAGACTGAAGAAATCGTATGTCACCCAGAAGTCTCTTAGCAGGACCCCAGAAATCCTCAATTTTTTTTCCAGAACCTGTTGGATCTGGAATCCTATTTGCTTCGATGCCTTTAAGGATGCATATAGCTTCCATTACGAGCTTGACACCAGCAGGAGGACTCTTCATGGACTTAACCACTGTGATATCCTTGAAATAATAATTTTTAAAAAGCACACCTTTAGTCCTCTGAACATAAGTGGATTGATCCTGATATCAAGAAAATATTTTTCCATATACATTTGCTATTCTCATACTTGGACATTTTAAATAATCTCAAGTTCTTAGCAAAAGTCCATGCATACATATCTTGCATTCTTTTTACAAAATTCTTTATTTCCTTCTTTTCCACTCTTTCCAGTCCTTTCTTTATGGTGATATACCGGTTAAATTAACACCGACATGTAAAGAAAAATATCTGAAATCTAGTCAACAGTGGGTTTAGAGGAGAAAAAAGTTCTTCTCTGTAATTTATTTTCAGTTGAACGTTTTCTGTTCCTTATTCAGTAGCAGGCATTGAACCTGAGTTCAGATGTTCTTCTACCATTCAGTTCAGGCTCTAACACGCTTACAAACTTACAGGGTCAAATCAGCAGTGGATTAGCAAATTTAAGGTAACAAGATAAAAGCTGCCTTCAACTCAGAACTACAGATCTATGTTCTCAAAGTACAGAAAATAAATCAATTAGTATTCTGGACAGTTACTAAGCTTCCAGAGTGAGCTGAATGAGGGAAGAAGCTGGTAACAGGAAGAGAAGTATTGGGTAAGAAGTACTTAAAAGAAATTAAAAGAAATAGCATAAATTGAATAAGCAAACTTTTGAACGCAAATACAGAGTATCACAGAATAATCAGGGTTGGAAGAGACCTCTAGAGATCATCTAGCACAACCTCCCTGCCAAGCAAGTTCACTTAGGGCACATCACACAGGAACACATCCAGGTGGGTTTTGAAAGTCTCCAGAGTGGTAGACTCCACAACACACAAAAGAACGTAACACTTCTACACTTCTACACGCGCCTGTATGTGCAACTAAGTAAGCAAGATGTTTGTAAACTAAAGATGTATGGAGAATAGTCTCTCTTATGCTTCCCAAAGAAAAATTCTGCATGGAAATTCAAATAATCTTTCTAAGAGCTTTTCTCAGAGAATACATGCTCCAATAAGTTAAAAGTATTTCTACAATCTCATGTTTATTTTGCCAATTAGATTTTGAGAGCTTGTACCTGACGTCTCTAAATAGTTAACTGTGAGTAACTGTTTCTCCTAGCAAAACAATCTCTACATTTACATTCATGGAATGGATTTATGGGCACACTTTATAGTGCATGGCCTGCTCATCAATGGTGGCCAGGGTGAAGGGTGAATAAAAAAGAATATTAAGAGTCCTGTAGAAGTACTGAAAGGTCTCCTACGCATAGACTGTTTTGTGTTCATCATGCTATTTAAGCATATTTTGAGAAAACAAAACCTCTGGTTGCTAGTAGTAATACTACTACTCTTGTAATAATCACTTCTTGGACACACTAAGCATTGACAACAGCTGAAGAATTACTTCATTAGCCTTCAAAGCGTTATTCTAGCCCTGTTTTTCACTAGTATAATGCAACTGCCTTGAAGTGATTAAGCAGCCATTTACTATTTTCACACAGCATGTCAATGCTTGTGCCAGAATCTAAAACTTTTGATACAAAGCAACTGCTCTAGATAGCAAGCCAACTGGTAAATTCTGACTTTCAACACCAATTTTTAGACTCTGGAAGACCAGATATAAAAGTGTTAGCTGACAGGCTGGCACGTTCTGAGCAAGAAAGTAAAAATCATGTTTTCTAACTTCTCAATTCTTTAGTCAAAATATTTTAATACCTATGAATTTTAAATAGTCTGGAATAACATTGGATCTTTCACTCCGTAAAAATTCAGCACTACAGCTTTTTCAATCAAAAAGAAAGACAGACTAATATTTTGTTTTTTAACACTGAAAGATTTCAATAAGTTTCTAAACTGAAAATTTTAAGTATTATGTAAAATCTGAAAAAGCAGATATTCCATGCTTTTAAAATATCTGAATACATCTCCAGTGTGTAAATATGCAGTTTGCCATACCTGTGCAGTGAGTGTGTCAAGGGCAGCCAGAGCACTTTGTAAACAAGGCATGGCTTGTGCTAGGTCAGCATCACATTCATCTTTGATAGCTTTTGCAGCCATAGCCTGCTCATTTGCCACTGCTTCATCAGTTTTCACAATTTTTTCAGTTTTGGCTACTTCCAAAGATTCTTTTTGAATAGCCACCATCATTTCATCAACCTGCATGCTAGCTTCCTGTAACTGAGGTTGCAGAGCTTCCAGCTCAGACTGCATCAAGGCTACTTGAGATGCAGCAGAGTCCAGCTTCTCCAAACCAACTTCGTATCTTCTTTTCATTTTCATCACCTTTCTGAAAATATACAGTACTTCATTATAAAGGTATTTTAGCAGTACATATCACTTCATTCATTGGGATCTATTCCCCAAATTTCTCACTACTCTGAATAGTCAAATGCTCTGTCAATCATGTTATTTGCTAAACAAATAATAAATATAGCAGGGATTACTTCAGCCATAGTCCTACTGTTCTATAAAGTATATTCAGAAATTGTGATATAGATAATTAATTGATCACTCGTAAGTAAAATATTGCTAAGCTTCTGTCTCTTTGCTGGCAGGAGATAGAAAATCAAGACAATACTGTAATGACAAGAAAAGAAGAGGAAGGAGATGGTGATACGCTCATCAAGATTACTAGTTGAGTTGAGATTGAAATAGGATTAATATAATTGGTAAAATCCTTTTAGCAGCAGAATGTCAATGACTGGGGATAGCCCAAAGTGTCAGAATCAAGAAATGGCAAAAGCATTGAATCACCACATTCAAAACTATATTCCTTTATTTCTGGAATTTCATGATGCATGCAGTGTTTCACTCAGCCTGTTGATCAAATTTAGCACTTAATTGCTATGGTAGTGTCTTATTGGTAAGAAGGAGAGGAAAGAAAAAGGAACTCTCCCTCACTGGCCACAAGAATATAATAAATATGCACATGCATACTGAGATCCTTTCTGCACAGGCACAGCACAACTGAACCTGGCTACCAGGCCAATGGCACATAGCAGCTTGGAAGCTGGTTTCCCAGGTGACATCTTCCCTACATCCTCCAGGGCACCACAGAGTAAGAAAGCTGCATTAATTACTCTGGTAGCATGATATATATAATCAACATACAGCATCACCAGGGATGTTAGGTGTTGTCCAATGCAAGTATATTTTTGAGAGCATTCAAGTCAGATTTTTGTCCAATACAGAAGTATGTGTTCCTGAGAGTACCTTTTATCCATCTACCTTTCTGTCAATTTTAATTAACTAAAAGTAATTCAATTGTTATGTTCGGATTAGCTATACGAGATAGAAAATAGTGAACTTGTATTACTCTAGAAAAGGTCACATAACAAATCCTTACGTGCGTTTCCTTTCAAGCAGACTTTTAAAAGTGGAAATCAACTCCAGGTATGAAGTAGGTGTAACATAGTTGTGTCTCTGAAGCTCTGCATGGTATAAGTCAGATAAAACAATGGTGGAAGTATGAAAGCTTTTACACATGTCAATACATCCACTTCGAATTTCTTCAGACATTTCAACATCTTTCAAGAAGCGAGAGGCAACAGCTTCTAATGCATCTTCAGGCCATGTCTAAAAGAAATTAATAAATACTTTTCTCTTATTCAGTACTTCACACTCATAAATCCCAAAATATTTTTCAAAAAACTATCTTTACCTCCCATTTCATAGATAAAACTATTGAGACACAAAGAAATTACTTAATGACTAAAAGATCAACAAATGGGAAAATAACAAAGCTGCGAAGACCCAAACTACTTTGGGATTCAGTTCAAACCATATTTCATACAAGAGAAATACTGTTACTAAATGGAAAATGTTGTGAGTTTGGTATGTCCGTGTGTGTAACTGTCTGCTGTTTTCAAAATCACCTTTAAAGATACAGTACCACATTTTAAAATGATAAAATTTAATCTAATTCATTGTATGATTCTAAAGTCTTTTGCACATAACAGTAGGCTAGAATATAGCTTTTTCCAGACTAGTAGAGATAAATCTGGTGTTCTGAATCAGATGATGTCTATTGTTGACATGGCAAACAGAAGTTTTGGATTTACCTGAAACCAGTCTAGTGTGCAGCAGTTGACAAGAGCTGGAAACTTCCGAAGGCGATTACGGAAAGCATCTCCAATGGGACTCATTGCCAGTACTACATGAAGCTGATCTCGGCAGCGATCAACAAACATGTTAAACAGAGCTATAGGGCTGCCATCGGTCTGCTTTGTCCTGTCTCGATGGCGATCTATTTGACGCATTTGCTCACAGATTTCTTGTTTCTCATCTACTGCAAAGAGATTTGGCACTTCACCTGCATTTAGTAAGTTGTTAATATCTTCTAAGAATGACTCCTTTTTAATCTGTGTATCTGTGAACAAGAAAACTCCCTGCATTTCCCCTTCAGTAGATTTTCTTAGTATGACTTTTAAATCTTTATGCCATTCATTGATATCATAACTTTTAGTTATTTCAACCTGAAAAAGGTTGCATTCAGCCATATGGGCAGCTAATCGAGTAAGAGACTGTCGACCACTACCTCCAACACCAACAAGGAGGGCATGGCTGCGAGGCTGTTTCAGAATACGGGAAATTCTACAAATATGTTCTATAGCAAATCGGAACAAGACAAGTTGCATTGGCTTTTTGTTCATTTCATTAAACTCTTCAAGGTGACTCTCTACAACTAATCTCAACTGATCCACATCACTGATCTCCCTGTATTTAGTGTCCTCTCTTTTAGGATCATGAAAATCACAAAACATTAAGCTACGCAAATCATCTTCTTCCACTCTGCCATCACTGTTGAAATCCAGATTCTGGAAAAGTTCATGGAAGTCTTCATGTAAGTCATTTTTCACTACTTCTTGGATAAATCCAACAAGCCAAGCCCGGTCGGGATTATCCACCAAGCGATCATGATACACTCTAAGAACCTGCACAATAAAAATGTAATCCTTTTAAGAGTTGCTTCTGCTCTTGAATTTATACTTATTTTAAACAAGATAAACACAATTCTGAAAAAGACTTCAAAATATAAACTCTCTTAAACTTCACTACACAGGAAAAATACCCCACATAGATCTTTAGAATTCATTTGAACAGCTGACCTCTGTAATACCACTTCCGAATTAAAGTGAAAATTCATACGTATGGAACCACACATACACACACACCTATACATATACACATGTATTTATAAACTTTATTGCATAAATGCTTAAAAAGATGCAGTAAAGAGGAAGAGAACATGTTGGTCTTTCCACTACAGCTAGAGATGACAAGTTATGGGATTTTATTTAAATAAAGAGGACTGCAGCTGGATATATTAGAAATTATTTTTTTATTAAAAAGATAGTGAAGAACATGGATATTCAAACTTCTTGGCAATCTATTCTTCAGCCTTAGAGAATTGCAAGAAATTTTTTTAAAAACAAGTTCAAAATTTACATTATTCCTGTCTTTATGCAATCCTGCTTTGGGGAAGGACGACGGATACTTTATGTTGATTTCATTCTACGAAATACAGCTAATTTTTTTAAAGGAACAATAATTAATAACCTCGTTTTCTTTTAATCCAGGGGGAAAAAAAAGAGGAGATATCACCTATGTGTCACTTTTTCCACACTCTGTCTATCCTATTAAGACTAAAAGACAGAAAAGAATTTGCTGAAGACAGAAAGCTCAAGAATTTCTTCTAAAGGCCAATCAGAAGTAAAAACTACAAGGAACAGGGACAAAATTTTAAATCACTCAAAATCAGTGATGTAGGACTACTTGCTGTTCCCTCAGTTGATTTGGGGTTTTGGGGAGGAAGGAGAGAAGACACTGGAAGGACAGAAAACACTGGAAGGACTGTGCAGGCATTCAAAGAAGCAAACAGAGACTACATAAGCACATGAAAGTGAAGGTTATCAAACAATCAACTTGTCTACTAAGATACAATTAATAATTTGAAAAAGGCTGATTTCTTCTGCCCATATAGCAACAGAAATGCCTCTCTCATGAGCACAATACCAAATCATAGCTTTTAGCCAACAGGAGATGATATTTCAAAATTATTAATACACATATCCACATCTTTTTCTAATTCATAATAAACTAATGCTAAGAAATTGTATTTATTTACCTCATGAACCCAGAGACGTTTTATCATTGCTGCAGATTCTATTGTTTCAGGCCTTGAGAGGCAAACACCTTGAATAACACGTGAAAAGTCACGGAGATTGAACAAATAGTGAGATTTGGCAGGGGTAGGAAGCAGATTCTTCATAGCTTCTTTATATATACGCATGGTTCCTTTAATAATTTGTGGAGTCAGTTCTACATATTTTGATGGAAAGCTGTAACTGAAGAGTTATTAAAGGTGGTAAGAATAGAATGATTCTCATAATTGTCTCATACTAGGATGTGAATTAACAAATAATACTATATATATGTACATTGATTTAGTTATCAGATCATGCCAATTTTTAAATTCTCAGATTACATTTCCTCACAGATAGATTTACAATTCTTAGTTATCTCACTGGATTAACAGGTTAACTCTACAAATCAAACCAAGTAAATGTGGAACACACTGATAAATTTTGTGATTTTAAGCAAATTATACCCTTTTTCCATCTCATTTTTATGACTAACAGCAGCAAGAGGGAAGTCAGGTCAAAAGCCGTAGCTGTCTTCTTGGACCTCTCTCCCTCAGAAGGGTCAGAAGCTGTCAAATAAAGAATTTGATCTATGAAGAGAATATGAACATCTTCCATGGCTTAGCTGTCAGAACAGACAGACGATGGAAGTTGAAATCCATTCTTAACAATAAATTTAAAAACTATGCTGTGGTGAAAGGCCAGAAGAGTAAGCCTTCTCAAGCTACGGGAAACTTAAAAGCCGTTTCCTGTTCTATTCTTTTAATAACAACTAACCAATATTCTTATTTATTATAAATCAATGAATACTCTATTACAGTAATATCTCAAAACAACTGAATAAGCTTCAACTAATCTAAACCTCTGTTAGACGCTTCAGAATGAGAACTTCATCCCTGTAGAATTTTAGAGATGAGCACTTCTGTGAAGTAATTAATAACTAAAAAGGTGCAGAATATTAAAAAAAAATATTTTCTTTTTAAGACCAGTGTCCTAGAAACCTATCATGGAGACTTCCTAGTACCATAATTTAAACACTGACATTTAAATTTTCCCAATACATAGAGGTCACTTACCATACTGTTAGATGCCAGTCTAAGATTCTAGAGAAAATTGTGTACATGGATTCATCATCAAACTCATTAATAGTAACTGTGTTGAAGTGTCGCAAGAATCGTGGTGTTACTGGGTTTCGACCACCACCTAAGTATTAGAAAGCATTATTACCATAACTAACAGAAAAAAAAAATTGGTAAAAGCTTAGCATTTTTTTCTAATATTCCTCTCTGATTTGACTAGCAGGATCTCACTGAAAAGTACCACACTGTCATAAACCTGCTGAAAACAACATGCAGTTCACTGTCAATCTGTTCTGCTGTAGCCTGGAAAATACAGATTGAAATCATGTTATAGATAGATTTGACTGTATTTTAACCATGCTTCTGTTATTAAAAACACCCAACTTGTATTATAAATTCCAACCCCCTGCTCTTGATCTTCAAAGCATCCCAGTGAAAGAAGCATCTACAAGTAACGCTGTTTACTTTCTTAAATTTACATTTTCTCCCAGTTCTAGAGTTACTAGTTCTTATGACTAGATTATGATCTGGAAGATGAAGCTTTGTGTGGAAATAAGAGGATATAAGCCAGAAATTTACTGGATGCTTGCTGCTTCTGCTTGGAATTCAGGGTTAAGCTGCTGCAGTGTGTGCAACCTTCTTACAGCACAAACCAGAAAAAAATGTAGCTGCAAAGTGAGCTATCTACCATCCCCAACATCAGGAGGATGTTTTCCTAAGGGAAAACAAATTAGCATGGTAAATTCTTTTAAAACACGTGACTTGGTAGCTCAGGCATGACCCTGCAATAATGAAAGTAAAAAATTCCCAGCCTGGAGCCATCTCGCATTCAGCCACCTGAGACTGAAAGCAGGACTAGAGATTGTCTATATTTAACTGTGCATGCATTACTAGCATCTGCTGAGAATCTCAGTATGTTATGCTAAATAGGCCAGTTATACTACTTCCTTCTACCCCAGCTAAAGTCATCTTTCAGGCACAGCAGTTTGCAATACTTCTTGAAATTTACATGTGCAATGATGGCAAAATTACGCAAGCTGTTAGGTTATAAATATGAATTCTAGCCAAAAGATAAATTTTTCCTAATATAACTTTGAACCTAACTTTAAAAAACAGCTTTAAATGTTCTTTCAATAGCTTTATATTTGCTTCAATAGCACTATATACATATAGTGATTTTAGATTTCCATTCCTTATTAGAAGAAAAAAAAACAAACAACCCAACCACAGGGTGGAAAGCACACAATTTTGTGACTTCTGGAAGTAGCTCCCTGCAAAACTACAAAAATTAATTCTTTAGCCTAAAGCTGAATTGTGGCTTTGTGAATTTGTGTGACACAAATAATTAGGGCCATAACTTGCACATGTGATCAGTCCCTTTTTCACCAGACAACGAAAAGTTTGCTGGAACATATTGGCTACAAAATTATCCTGGGAAAGGAAGATTTGACCAAGTTTCAGAGAAGCTGAAAGTAATTTCCACACTATCACTCTGGAACAGGAACACAGCATGAAGGGATGCTTTACAGAAAAACAATCTCCAAAATTTGGCTGATGTAAAAACCAGACAGACAGAAACACCCCAAAAATACTTGTGCATTACATTATGCCAGAACACAATACAAGCCATGACTTCGCTACACTTTAGGAAAAATGAAGACGTAAAATTTTAAACTTCTTTCACAGTTTCCTTAGATCAAGTGCTTTGAAGTGGGGGGGAACACTGCCTCTAATGTAAAATGCTTGCAAGAAGCAGTTTTGATCCTTTAGGAAACTGTAGTGGACCCCTATCCCTGTCCCAAACACAAAAGTACTATCAGTAGAAAAGGTTCACTGGCACATTTGTGTTCATATCAACAGCTCCACAAAAGAAAGAAGGAATGTCTAGGAAGGCTTAAGCAGAACAGAGAAAGAAAGCACCAACTGTAGCCTCATAAGATACTATAAACGTGCTCAGCTATGCCAAATGTTTTAGGCAGTATGTTAGAAACGGTGCTGTGAACCATTCTGTGGAAAGAAAATTGTTACATGATTCCTGCTGTAGTGAAGGAAATAGATTGTATAGTGTCTTCAACACTGTTGTGTTTGCTTTTAAATAAATCCTTAATTCCCAGTTTTAACTGATGAAATATGCCAGACTCCATGGGTTTTTTAACTAAATAGCTGATGCAGTCAGTGTGTATGCAGCCCACCAGAAACCTAACAACCTCTTTACATCGTGGGCTTTGCTGCTTTTTTATTAGCTCTGCCAAACAAAGTAAGGTTTATCTGCTTAAAAATACTACATAGTCCTATTTAGAAAAGTTTTGAAGAAGAATTAAATTGACTGAACGCTATTGCAGGGTCTCATTAAACCAAAGGGATTTTAAAAATACTTTCTAGAAACATCCTTGTCTTCCAGCCAAGCTTGTGTAGTCTCGCTGCTGTTCCTCAATTTTAATGTGACTGATGTTCAAGTTTCCTGAAGGAAAAGTCCTATCTCTAGCTGTAAAGACCCAAATTATAGAACTATTGCTAAGTAAGGAGTCAATCATTGGGGGGGAAAAAAGAAACAGGAAACATCTCTTACCCGGTGGTCCCATTGCACACACAATCTGAACATCTACAAGTTTAATCACCGAGCAGTCTTTAAGGTCATACCACTGCCAATGATCTAACCACTGCCGTAGTAACTCAACAGGTGGTTGAGCACCATAGACCTCTCGTGCTGGCATATTTACATCATCTACAAATACAACCTAAAAGAGAAATATAAATGATTTAGCATTTATTTTGTTGAATATATGCTACTGTTTGGATTGATTCTGGAAACACTGCACATCAATCAAGTCCCATTAAAATTAATGGGATTAGTACACATAAATACATGTTTTTGAAAAGCAGCCCTGAGCTCTTAAGGGACCTACAGCTGAGTTAAATAAAAAAAAAAAACTTAAGAAGTAACTGTGTCACTCTAAAGCAAAGAGAGGAAAAACTGTACTTCCTTAAAATCTGAATTTGTTCTTAATCTGAGTTGGAAAACAAAGAGATAATGGAAATTCCTTAGATTTAAAATTTCAGTTCTCATTGCAACTCTTCTAGACAGCAGATAAAATTATTTATTCACTGCAGGGAAAAAAAAAAAAAAAAAAAAAACAGCTCTACTCCAATATCCTTCTTGAGCTACTGCATACTCAGAGTTCCCCTGATTAAGGGTTTGTCAGGCATCAGTGATAACATCCTAAAAGATTTAAATCTCCTTTAACACTTGCAAAATCACTGAACTACCCAGGTTGGAAGGAACCTTGTAGTTCATCTAATCCAATCTCATGCTGAAAGATGATTCCTCAACACTGATTTAATAATACATACAGAGAACTCATCTGAAGGATACTATAACAAATATGGAGGGGGAAGTATAGCAATGCTGTTCACAATTGTTTGTATCATATACCCCATTTTCTTCTGGTGATTAAAACAGGATGTATATTAGTGGAAGAAGGGAAAAAGATGAGAAGATCATGAATATCTATATTAGAATAATTAGAACTCTTACCAGTTTATTTTGAATTGAACACGTTTCCTTGGTATCACTGGTGATCAGTGAGAAAACAATGTGTTTACATACTTGCTTGCATTTAAGCACTTATTTACATACAGAAATATATCAATTACCATTCTTTTCCCAAGAGGCGGTCCAAAAATGCCTCTTCTCCTTTTTTCCAGCTTGGACATTATAATATTCTGAGTCTGAGCTGCTGTAGTTTGTGCTGAAAAGTTAATGAGCAGTGGCTTGTACGCTTCTTTATTCAAATTATTTAAAAGAAAATTCTGGAAGGATTGTGAAGAGGAGAAAATTAAACTATATCCACTGATAAGCAAATTTTACAGCACTTTAGAAAATAATAAAATATGTTGTTGTACCATTTTTAATCTACTTAATATCATCAAGTACTATTTTATCTCTAAGCTAACTCTAATAATCATGTAAGAGAATCCAATATTCTTGAATAATTCAAAACATAATAAACAGTGTTGGAGAAAATATTCTAGCTCAAATACAGAAATTTTCATCTTTGCCCAAAATCTACCTAGTGTATTCTATATATACAGAATGTTACTATTTTGCAGATATGATACTTCATATTAAAATGATATTAAAATTTGTATCAATTGCTTGTACTAATCCACACCCAAATTTGCAAATGTATCCACACATCCAAAAATTTATGCCTAGTTTCAAGGAGTTTCCAGGAATATTTCCTTCAAAGGGCATAGCAAGACCATCTAAAGATAAGCTTTACTATGAAGACTGGCAGAATTTTATAATGCTAAGTACCTTCCGAAGTCCCAAATGTTAACTGCAATTTTACCTCTGGGGGAAACCTAGATGCAAGTCACCATTTCAAGTAAGTCTGAGTGGGACTCACTTTTTACTCACATGTGAGTAAAAGCACAGTGGAAAGATACCCTTTCCTTTCATCCTTCCAGCAGTTGCTACAGAGCATTACTGCATTGCATGTCTCTAATGACTAGTCTAAACTCTGTCAACAGCTGTTGGGACCTTCCAGCCCATGTAGTCTTTTCAAGAGAAAGAATGTTTAATTTCTAGCCTTGAAGGAAAAAACTAAAGTGCTGCACAAAAATGTAAGAATGGCAATTTCTTACAACAACTATAAAGCACTGTGACTCAACAGCCATATTTTTTTATCCTTCTGATCAGCTATGGACTCCAAGAAATACCACCTTCTTAACTATCACCCCGGAAACTAACTGGGCAGTAGGAACTAATAATACTCCTAAACAACTGTTTTACTTATGCTTCTTTATATTTCTGACATCAGTATTTGAGGAACAGTCTTCTATGAACAGATCTCCTTCTAGACTACTTTCTTCAAAATTATTTCAGAAAAGTAACTTAAAACCAGAACTAAGTTAAATAGTCTATCGTCAGAACCTTCACAGTTCATTTTGTGTGATAAAATTAAGGAAAGAAAACAGTTTCATGACGATGAAGCCATTTTTATTTTATCTGCTTACATAACTTTCAAGTTTTGCTCCCTCTGCAAAATAGAAGTGTACATAGGCTTCATGCTGATTGTACTGAAGCAACCAACAGAAGCAAAATCCTCTACAAAAGGATATACCGAAGGAAAAAAGAACAAATAAAATCAATTTTGTGCTCCTCTGAGAGACACCTTCCTCCTTCTCTCTCATAATTTACACGTAGAACCTCATTAGCCAGAAGTGCAATAATGGCTCTGCTATTTCTCCACGCATATATCCCCCTTTTGCTTCAAAAGTATACTTTCCAACAGATCTAGATGGAACTCTGATAAAAATGCTGAATTTTTAAATTACTGCAACTGAACTTCAACAGTATGAACATTCTATTGGCACAGCTCCTCTGCTTGTCAGGCTTTAATAGTCTCCAGAAAGACTGATGGTACCAGAATTTAACCCACATTATCTGTCAGATCTCCATAAAGAATTAAAACTGATATAAAATTTTTAATCTAGACCATTAGAATAATCTTATAATTACCCATATTTTAATATTAATTTTAGCATGACAAAATTAGCAAAGCATCACTTCTTGACCAAAGATGAAAAAAATTACTCTATTCCAAAGTAACAACTCAATTATTTCAAAAAGATAATAAAACCTGCTTTGAATTTTAGACGTTGATTTAATTCTTTAAATAAAACAGTAGCTGTAGACAGGGAAAAAAATAATTAAAAATTATTAATATACTTGAAGTTACAATGCTTTTTTACAAGATTGTTTTTCCCTTTAATTATAATTTCACAAGCTCTGAGAAATATATTTCTGGCTGTAGTAAGTCATTAGTTATATTAAATGTTTTTATTACTTACCATCATGTGTTTTGATTACTGTTAGGCACTCTCAACCAAGTATAACTTTCCTCTTTCGATATCAAAACGCACTCTGGTAACTTAAATGCCTCAATGATCTCTCTTCAGTGCTCAATGCTCATTTATTAAACACAATTTGAACCATATCCAAAGACTAAATTACTAAATTTTTACAAGTTTTTCTATGGTACACACCAGTAGAAAGAGACAGAAATATAACAGGCAAAATATTATCCAGTTACATCTGTAACTTAATAACAACCTGAATTTTTAAGAGTAGCACATTTGATAGAGATGTTGAATTATTTTATAAGGTAGAATTTATTAACTTCTGAACTTTCAATTTAACTTATTAATCTTTTTAGTGTATGGTGTGTGTCATACAGAAATACCAATATAATTTTAGTCTAGATAAAATGGCTGATATGAGATATCACCATATAACATCTTTAAATATTAAACAATTGTTAAAATTTCTACTTCCTAGAAAATGAAGGATTCACGTTGAAGCAATTAACTGTTTCTGCACTGGAAAAAACCCCTTCCCCCCCTTTGCCCCCCCCTTTTCTACAAGAAAATTATATCAAGATTAAAAAGCTCTATTAAGTATTAGGATTTTTCCAGGGAGATATTGTTTCAGAAATAACAGAAATTGTATACTGGCAAAGGGTAAAGTCAATTTGATGATGATGATTATAGCTCTTTAACACTTTGTCTCAACGACAGGATGGGTAAAGGACCTTGAGCATTCTATAAAACAGGGCACACAACTGTTTTTAAAGTATTTCTCTTGAAACAGCCAACCACTTTTCATTGTAATGTCCAGATATATCTAACTGATTATCTAAAGTAAAATGCCTAAGAAGAAGATCTTGACTAGCCTATTCCCCTTCCCATTATAGTATTTCTGCATAAATATTTCTTTTATAACAGGGATATTATTTTTTTTGCCTTAATAATTCTTTCAGATATAACGTTCTTATTCTTCCCTATTGTCCAGTGCATGGAATTGCCATGGTAGCACCAGACTAGAAAAGGTTTATCTATTTAACTTTATTACAGTGATAGCAGCACCCTTTTTTTCAGTTTCTAACTCTAGAATGTATGCATTTCTTTTCTTGTTTTGAGCAATCCTGGCTGCATGTCTTATTAAATGGTTTTATGCATCTGTGTCTGTGTGGACTATCCTGACTATATCAATAATCACAATGCAAAGTAAATCAATACAGGAACTAAATTGAATAGTCCTGCTTGGATTCTATTAGCAGCTTGTTCCAGTGGATATATGAGTGCTTTGCTTAAGAATTTAATTTGGAAGTGCAATAAAAGAAAAAAATAAAACCACCACAAACACCAAAAAAACCCCAACCAAAACAAAAAACCCCAAACCCCACCACCTTGTGCTACAGTACTGCATTTTAGTTCCTCATAATTTCATTTCATAATATCCAACAATTCATGTCTGTCTTACCTTTTTTTAAAGTTATCAAATCATTGCACATCTTGCACATTTTATATCTATGTCTAATGTCAGTACTAAAAGTACTTACAGTAATATAGGTGCTTTTTCCAGTTCCTGTTGGCCCCACAAACAGAGAAAATTTTTGATGCACTGTCAACAAATCCATCAATTTCATGTACCGAACAGTATCCAGAGTGGGTACAATTATCTCATTAAACATCATCTCCCGAGGTATAGGAGGAGCTGATTTAAGTGTTTCCACCCAGGGTTCCCAAATTCCGGCTCCCTATTTTAATTTATATGAAAGCAAAATATTTCTAATAAACAAGAAAAATCAGCATAGAACTAATGCAAATAGAAAAATAAACTACTGTGACTTCACAGATCGGGTTATCAACCAATTTTTAAAAGGATTAAAAAATGATGTCGTAGATTTGTTTCAGAACGTGGTGGTTTCATTTGAGAGTACTTAAAAAGCAACTTAACACCTGTGCATAAAGCATGCACCTACTCAAAGAGAAAAACCTTATCTTACCTTTTATATCTGTACATACACAAACACATGTATATAATGAAAAATGTGTATCATTGAATCAGGGAATAGGTTGGGTTCAAAGGGACCTTAAAGACCATCCAGCTCCAATCTACAAGCCACAGGCAGCGCCACCCCTCACTAGCCCATGTTGCCCAAAGCCCCATCCAACCTGGCCTTGAACACTGCCAGGGAGGGTACAGCCACAGCTTCTCTGGGCAAATTGTGCCTCACCACTCTCACAGTGGACATTACGGTATAAATCTAATCACTAAAACTAGAAAAGCATTGTCATCCTTCTGACAGATTGTAATTCATATTAAATACATTTAAACTATGGAATTTGAGGGCAAATTAATTTTAGTGCCGAAGCTTCAAATCAAAGCTTTCTCCTTTGGATCAGAGGAGTCTTAAAAGATGTCAAAACTCTCCAGAAGTAAATTAATATAAGGAGATTTTAAAAATGTGTAAACAGCCCTGAAAATAACTGAATGTTCCATTCATCCCCCAAACTTTCTATCTTATGATTAAAAAAAAAAAAGAAACTTTCTCCTTCTTTCTTAGAGGGGGGCATATTCCCATCTCTGGAAACAAAACCACCTTTACTAGAAAAACATGCTTTTAAGGATTACAATCCGAAGACATAAAGCCTTTACTGAGATTAAAAACTCAGCCACTTTTTTAGCAAGACATAAAAATCATGCATAAGCTGAAATCTAGACAGAAGTTACTCTCTTTGTACTTCAACAGGACTTCACAGGAATGACAAATTGAAAACAAAAAAAACAAACAACCTAGAAAAAAACCTGGCATACTCATTTTATCTCAGAATCTGTAGCATACCAGATCCAGTGAGTGAAGTTCTCTCCACTGGAGAAATGGATTCACACCTTAATTTCACGAGAAAGGGTGAGACAAGAACAGGAAGAGAAGTAGCCTACTACAGAAATGAAAGAGCTATGGCCTACAGTGTTTCAATTTCTTCCTCAGTCTAAGAACACTGCTGAAACACAAAACAGTGTACTACTGCAAGAAATGGAGTATTAAAAAAAAAAAAAACTTGAAAGAAAAAAACCTGGTTGAAAATCTCTGCAAACTTGTTCTGCCACAGCAGACATTTATTATGGTAGCAAAAAAGACAGGCTTTGGCACTGCAAGTGGTGAGCATTAGCCTGCAAGGATGGATGTCTGGCCTATTCAGTGATTAAAGAAACAAGCAGCATAAACAAAATTACAATACACACATTGCAGCATTCATAAAAGATTACTTCAGAGTGGAAGTCCACATCTCAATTTGAAATTCTCACCTTTTTGACAAACCAATAATCATAAATTGTTCCTTCTGTTGGAAATGGAACCGTAAAAGGTTTTGAAGACTGCTGATCAATACTGCTCAACAATTTGTATTGTTCTCTTATCTCCTCACTAACTGGTCCATTAAGCATTTCACGCACAACTCTGTCAAACTTCAGTCGATCATCTTGCTTACAGCTAGCTCCTACAGACCATATCAATGAGAACAAAAAAATACCCTAGAGTTGGAGGGGGGAAAAAAAAAAAGGTGATTTTATATGACAAAGTTTTTAATCTTTGCCACAAATTATAGAATTACACTGGACAACTTCCAAAAATGCAGCTGGTAAAACAGATCACGCTTTATGTATTTATGTTAACTATCAGCATCTTATTACCTTTGTTGTGCAGCAAAATGCATGGCCTGCTCAGCACAGAGCTATTATTTTGAGAAAGTTCAAATATAGACTGGGTTTTATTCCAGAACAATTCGGATTGTCTTTCTGTTAGTCAAAGCCTACCTCATATAGCAATGACTATATCTGTTAACAGGGTTTTCCCTGAATTGTAATCTTTAGAGAGCATTGATCTAACTAGCAATAAACTAAGACAACAGAACCTGGAGAATCATACACAATTTTGATAGGCTCCTATCAAATACATTAAATCATGACATCAAATACATCAGATACAACTATGCATCCATTGTTAAGAAGGCAGTAGTCTTTTAGTCAATGGACATTACAAAACAAGTTTCCTAGTGGCAAAATATGGGTTTTAAGCCTTGTAAAGTCCATTTCACTAAAACCTAGTTTGGAATTTTCTATTCTGTGTGTTAAACAAACTACCCACCTCAAGCCAAGAGAAAATATCATGGTCATTCATAGCTTTGACTTTGGCTTCATCGGCAAATTCATCCATCATACAGTCCATCAGATTCATAAGGGAACGAATTAAATTTGTATCTGAAGTAGGAGACAGCTCCTGAAAAGAAATAAGAAATGCTATCAGTGACAAGTGTTTTACTCACTGAAAAAAAAAGACTGACAGACAGTGGGTGGATTTCCTTGCTGTGAAGGTTAAAAAAAAGTAGACCAGCTGTGTCTAAAGTACATTGAAATGTAAGGAAAAACAATACACACAGAAACTCTACACACAATCTCCACCTTAACATCTAATTTTAAAAAACAATAAGTACAAATTAACACAGTTCACATAAAATTATTTTCTCTTTTGGCATCCAGAAGTGAAAATAATTCATACACTCTTAGTTTCTCAGAAAAGTTCTTTATCTTACCTTTGTGTATTTCCTAATAAATTCAAGACAAGGCGGAACCATTCTGTCAAACAGGCCTACTGTGAACTCCTTATGCACGGAGCTGATTTCTGAATGCATTGTATTTAGCCAAGACATCATTAATGGTCTCCAGCCTAACATATGGGGCTCCATATAGACCATACCACACCTTGAGACCTAAGAATATGCAAACAGGTGCATGTTATTTTATATGATCTGCAAAGGCTTTATCCTATCTAAAAGAGCTTAAAATAACATGTAGAGTTATAACATACAGTTTCTGGGATTATTAGAAGCTGATATAATATAAACAGTGGGGTTCTGTGAGCTCTGAATCAGATGTGTTTCAAACTCAGCTGTATTCAGTCAACAGGAGACCCAATGTCAAAGACAGACTTTTCTCTTATATTAAATTAGTTTCCAACATCAAAATCAAAAAATATAATAAACTGATTAATAGAGTTCAAACACTTGTTTTAATGAAGTTTTATATAATTTTTAAGTAAAAATTCCGAACAGTATCTAAAACTCTATTCAAATTCAAGACAAGATTTTTTGCATTCCACACAGGGACATCAGAAAAAATAAGTGTGATAGATACAGAAAGGGACCAAAACCACAGTAATTGTTGGTTTCAACAGAATTTGTCTGGGAGATTAAAGATTTATACATGAATTATTTTAATGTCATTGTCAGAAATTTGCAAGGGCTGACTGAACAGTTAGATGGGTTTCCGTAGATGTAATTTACATTATATGTGTTTATATAAGTAATTTTTCATGACATATTTTAAGATTATGAAAAAGAAAATAAGAAAACCATGTTACAATTTTCTTTCTTTAAAAATATTTATGAAATAAATACATATTTATGCTTACTATTCTCAGTTGAGTATATTTTTAAAAATTTAGAATATGTATCACAACAATTATAGGCACTCTTAATCAAAGATAGGTAAAGGTACTTACAGTAGCAGGAGATGCAGCTTCTAAATCCATTGGTTCAAAAATAAGGCTCATTTGTTGTGACATTGTGATGATCTCTCCACTCATAAGGCACAATTTTTTATTATCGTCAAGCACAGTATTCATATTCTCAATCCATACTGCATCCACTGGTCCATCAAAAACCAGCCATTTCCTATCTGGAGTCTGGTTTGCAGAAAATAATATATTTTAATGAAATAGTTACAATTTATCTTGTTTACTGTAGAATAAATATTTCAGATCTAAAGGTATTTCCCACAAAAGTACTCAGAGTAGACGCAAATTCAAAAGCACTTTCCAAGAATCACAATCTGTACTTACAATTTAGTTTTATAACTGTAAAACATATACTGTAATTAACTACAGAATTCTAGTATCTAAATGAAGTACATTGCTTCTGTCAGACTGAAACATATTCAAATGCTTTGACTTATGACACAGTGAGATTATTAATGCAAGTTAATACTCATCAGTAATACCTACTACACACTTACTGTGGAAGGCAATGGGATTAATTTAAGGGATATAGTAACATCTACGTGTAGTATGTCTGGGTTTTTTACAATATAAGCAAATATTCATAAGTGTTCATCATATTTCTTACTTCAATACAGAATTAGTTTACTTAAGTTTATAGGGGCAAAGACTCTGATACTGCAATCACCAGCAAAGAGTATCTGTCAGGTAGATTCATCTTTCTTATACTCAGTGGAAATAGTTGAATGGGTTTTAATGGAAGGTCAGCCACACTCAGACTGCAGTTTGTTCCAAAATAAATGTAAAAAAGATTATTCATAAACAGCAAAGATTTGGGCCATAATCAGACAAACTAAAGGGTGACAATAAGGTAGAAAGATGAAATATTTATCTATGTATAACATGCACAAACAAAAAACATATCCCCGTATCTTTACATAAGCACTCGTGTAACACAAATCTTAATTCACCAGTATGCAAAAAATATTTTGCATGGAGCATACTACACTCAGCCAAACAGCAGACTCTGCATTCAGATTAGGCAGAATCTTCAATAAAAACAACAGGGAATGAAAATCTAAAAATGTATACACTGAAAATTATTTTCCCAAGCTCGTTAAGCACTTACTGGGGAAGAAGCAAATGCTCTGAAGCTTACTGCTAGGATGCCATCTGACCATTCATGTGACACTGGATCAAACTGACCATATAGTTGACCCATTGTTATGGATTTGGGATTTAAAACTGTGATCTGAACTTTGTTCTCTCCCATCAGTCCCTGAAGACACAAAAGTAATAAAATCTGTTACCACCAAACATACAATTTATTATGCCATTTGCTTTAGTTTGAATTTTACAGTTATATGTTATTAAATCTTCATTAAAATTTCATCAATTTACATCAGGGATTACATATATTACATTTGAAAGATGGTTCACAAGCCTCTAAAGGCAATTATCCCAACTTCATCATACATAGTTGGAACTCTAATGGTTAACAGTATCTTGAAAAATGAAAACGGATTTGTTTGGTTTTTAATGTTAGCAAACTGGACATTAGGCAAGGGACACAAGTTCTAGTCTTACACTTACAGGAATTACAAAAGGCCAAGCGATTTTTCCCATGTCTAAGGAATAAATATGACTGCCTCAAAAAATTTCTGAGATTGATGTAAAAATGGCACTACAAAGTTGCTCTGGATTTTTGGGTTTGGGTTTGGGTTTTTTTGTTTGTTTGGTTGGGATTTTTTTACTTAAACCATGTAAAGATATCAAATTTTACTTTTTTATTAAGCTGATTCTTTCCTTCTCTTCTTGTGGCCAAATATGTCATTTAATACTGCACTCAGAGATCAAGTGACTGAAAATCACTGTTTTGCAACAAATTGCAAACACTTAGTTACTTAATAACACATACTTACTACAGCCTTTAAATATATGAAGTATCTACCACTCATCTAAGAACACTTTCCTTCCAAAAGCAGCCCTATTTTTTATGAACTTGAACTAAAAAATCAGTTCAGTATTATTTCATGCCAGTTCTGACCTTCTTCCTCCCAAAGAGACACACAATCTTTCATGAAATATAAAATGTATGAATTTTTATGCAACGTATTATAAAATAAATATTATTAAATAAATATTGATTCAAAGGAGAAAAAAGTATGTCTGTATAAAACTATTATTACAATTTCTATTTCTGAGAGTTTGTAATGATTTATAATTTATTTTAACATACTTTATTTTGCCAATATGTAATATTTAAAGAAAGGGAGAAATTGATAACATGGCTGCACATTTCCAGTTGGCCAGCCTGAAGAAATTCAGTGTCCTGAAGATCACTTATGCTTCATGGTTATTGCAAATCTTCTCTGGGGGTGCCCAAATTTCACTGAGTGAGCCAGTCACCTCTCAAGTCTTAAATCCTAAGCATTTCATAAACAGACAGAAGTGCTTTGTACTGGGGTTTGCATCCCACCCTAGAAGATCAGATGACTAAATCTAGAGGTGCTTGAAACACAGAACACTAAAGACAAGAATCATGATTAGATTATTCTGCAAAATCCTCCACAGCTCAAGCAGTGGAATTTCAGAGATGCCACGTGAAACATAAATATTTTGTTGGCTCAAATTTGAGCAAGATCTGGTATATCTATACTACTGGACCACTTAGGTGTTCCACAGATAATTATTGCACACTTCTATGTCAAGTGAGAAGTTTTTTATCAGAGCAGACCTTTGATTTGTTTCAGACCCAAAATTTGACTAAAAAAATTAAATACTCTGGGGTTTCAAAAATAATAATGATTTTTACTATTTAGTTTCTGGGTTTACATGTGTTTATTATATTCTTATCAGAAAATCTTCAAACTCCATTGTTTGGTGTAGTTTAAACAATAATCTGTCAAAAGAGTTCAGCAGCTCCCATTTGAGTAACCTGAAAATCTGGTATAAAGCTTGCACAAGAAAAAGATTCATAGAATTTCAAGTACCTGATCATTTCTTGTCCAATCCAATGAAAATAGTAGAGAAAACACCATTGTACAAATACATTAAATGCATGAAATGTGTGTATTTAAAACTGGGATTTCCTGTCATATGAAAGTTTGGGAGTAAGCTTCTCAAATTCTTCACCTTTTGATTATTCTTCTGAGTTCCTTAAAACAAATTCTGTACTGTTTAAATACTTAAGTATGTTTACAAAATTTTTTCAAAAAGTTTTCACCATGAATATTTCTAAAAATGTTTAGATACCTTCTCACATACATCTCCCAGAGCTCCTGCTAGAACTCGATATGCACACGTCTTTCCCCCAAAAGGCTCTCCAACTATCATAAAACCATGACGCACAATCATCATCTCATATATCTGCAGGATCTTCATGGTAAATACGTCAGTCATTTGCAAATTCATAGCGTCACAGTTCCTTCTGATGGCTTCCAATAGGTCACTGTAGTCTGCTTTTGGTAACTTCACACCAGGAAACAAATCAGAAGTAATACCCTATTCAAACAATTAATTGGAAAGTACATTTATTTGCACAGTAATTTGGTCTGAAACTCATGCAGTCAACCCTTTGTGGACAGAGGCAGACTAATAACTATTTTGATTAAAATACTTCAGAATTTCATATGTAATTTATAATTTAAAATACAAGTTTAACATTCTGTGCTATCATGACCATATTTTACAACTAAGACAAACCCAGGGTTTTTCCACTTAAAATATACATATTTCCCAAGCAGAAATTTCAAGCTGTGTTTAAGATGAGTGGCTTTTCTTGTCCAGAAAACATCTGATGTAAAATTTCCATTGGCTATTAATCTCCTGCACTTTTTTTCCACAATCTCTGTTAAAGAATTATAAATTTATACTCTTGTTCTACAATATGGATTTTGAACCTATATAATTTTATATCTAAGACAATTAGAGAAAAAAACCCAAACAGATTATTAATCATTTCCTAGTGAAGAAGCTTCAATTTTCCCAGACAACTTCTCTCAATTTAACCTCCGCTATTTCAAAAATTGTGAAAAAATTAAATCTCCCTTCATGCTTAGGACTTGTTTGCAGGAACAAGCATGTAGTTTAGGCAAAATTATAAGTAGATTAGGGTAACAGTGTCCAGAAACATATATTCATTTTCTTATTCATTATGTTTTCATGTAGCTTTGGACAAGGCAATTATCTTTTCTGTGCTTCACATTTCTATGGCTTTTTTTTTATTTTTTTTAATTCCTAAAGGAAAGAGCTACCATATTACTATAATGCCCTCATGGATGTTTCTTTATATTCCATTATAAATCTCCACAAAAATAAGCATTATGCACTGAAAATATAATTGTAACTAATAGGACTGCTAAAAATATACCTACTACTATGCCAAACAGCTTATAAGAAGTTTTGGTGTTGTGAGTGTATAACTTCAAATAAATTCTCATGGCTGTAGGTGAAGAAATATTTTTTTTCACTAACATTTAAAAAGGTACTCATGAAGAACAATGTTGTGTTTCCAAATACCTATTACACACCAGACCAGATCCTTTTTTTTTTTTTTTTTCTAACAGGACACAGCTAGCAAAGATGACAGCAAATTTTTTTCTAGTGAAGTAGACAGCTCACATTTCCCTTAGATATGTCTGCTCCAATCAGAGGTATAGTAAAGATGCCTTTCCTGCAGTAAGAAATTAGAAGTCCAATCCAAATGGCACGTATCAGAACACAGACTAACTTGTGTTAATGTATCCTGTAAATCAGGGGACCAATGTACAGATCATTTTCTTCAGCTCAGTTTCATAACAGAATGAGCCTGGGACATTTTGTCTACTTGCTATTTTGCACATTTTAAGTGAAAAAAGGAGGCTATTTGTACCAACCTATTTCATAATAAAAATATTTCTAAAATACTTTGAAATACCGACACACAATATACAAAACTAGAATGTTATCATTTCAAGTGGCAGACTTATCAGAAACTTTCAATTGTCTGAACTATCTAAACCCAAATGCTTGCTATATTTGCTAGGAAGGAACATTTGAGACTAAATTTAAAAAATAATTACAGGTTAGATTAAAAAGGTCATTGTTTGATTTCTCTGATAAGCCCATTACATATTTTTTTTATTAATTAGTATTTTTAGGGAGCCCTTTATGCATATTACTAAAGATTTGTGTATTTTCTACCTCAAAAAGTGGTAAATCATGGGACAAGAATTTAGGTAGGTTGACATCTCTAATGGATCTAAGGAGCAAAATTTCTTCATCTTCCGATGGATATTTCAGCTAAAAAAAAACCAAAAAAGTGTTAGGAGCATTTAGATATTTTTGAAAAACAGATTTTGAACTTGCCTATTTACTGAACAGTTTCTGTTGTGCATCTACATAATTATTTTGGTAGGTTCACGCACTGATGATAACATATGTTCTGAATATACATTTACATATTCATGGAAAGTTGTTTCCTGTAGGTCTCTATAGCCAGGCAAACTTGTAGTTTTTTTTTGTACTAGTAGGGTTATAGATTGAATAAAATTGGAATAGAAGAGATTATAAGAGAAGGTACATTCTAGTCTACCTAAATTAAAAAGTGTTAAAATAACAGCTTCATTTCTTAGTAAAATGCATTAATTCATCCACAAGGCAAGACAAAACAAGATACTACATCCTACACCATTTTTCTTAAAGAGGGATCAAAGTCACACGTGGCAGATATTAGCTAGTGTGTTACTGGAAAATGTCCACATAGTATGGTAAAGGCATCTGAACCTGTTAAGAAAAACAAAGTAAAGCAGTGTCCAACATGCCAATCATCTCAGTAAATTTGCATTTAGCTAGAACTCTTGAAGGATAATCAGCACACCTGATAGGCACATCATTCAGTGGCAAGTAGTTTTATCTCTTCTTGACTTTCCTGTATTTATGGCCTAATATATATTTTTTCCATTTTCACGGGTATCACAGGATAAAACTTTGAACAGCTACTTGCCATTATGTAGAACAGTGTACCTTTTGTTATGAAAAAAACATGTTACTAAGTTATTGGACAACAAAGAAAATTCAATATATCAATTACCTTCAGGTTGCCAGCAGAAGTAAGTACTGACTTCACAGCTCTCATTCCGTAATCATAATGGTGCTGAGAAGACAATTGCTCTGAACACAAACGATACGTAGCTACAATCTTTACAGACAGAGGTCGAGCAGTAACAAAACCACAAGAATAGAGAACAATCTCTGCAATCATGGCATAATCGGGAACCATCATAGCTACTGTTCTGAAGAGAGCCTATTAAAGATATACAAGAATACACAGGGGAAAAAAAAAAACAAACATGTTATACAAGTTTCTCTACAACTACATAAAATACATTTTTTATTATTTCATTAATACTGTGTCAGCTGATAAAATTTAAGTACCATGATTAAGAGTACAATATATTTAATCAATTTCCATGAATACTTTGAGATACTTTATTTTCCATTGTGACAATTCAGGGTTGTAGGTCACCATCATTCAGGATTAACTACAAAAACATGTAAAACACCATAAGGTCTAGAAGGAATAGGGGAGTGCATGACAACCATGACAAATACGTTGATGCCATCAGACTCCTACTAGCACTGTTTAGCTGCCAACTATGCTTCAATTTTACCACTGTTCTACCAAACCAGTATCACAATACTTTCAAACACATAAAACATTCATTACTTCTCACATTCTATCAAGAAGTTATTTTAAATTGTCTTCTTTCTTCTATATTTTTGAATCCTGTATTCTTACTATGTGTTAGTGAGCAAACTTCCCGGGTGGTTCTGGTAAATATTTACAAAGACTGTGCTTTTCTTCATTTATAATAAAGAATATATTTACTCAGATTTCCTTTTCCTTCTACAGACACAGGACAAATTCATTTTAAGAGTAAGAAAGAACACAGCATTCTTGTAACACTCAATAATAAACAGAAATCTCTTACATTAAAAATACCACAGTCCCTTCAAACCAAATAACTTGTTAGAAAAAACAAAGATTAATAAAACCCCACATTTTTATTCAACATTAAGATATTATTTACTACTTGTACGCTGTAAACCAGTCCTCCTAAATTTTGAACATTCAGGTACTTAGCAAAGAAACACATTAAGTTGTTGGTTTCTTTTAAACTTCTTTGTATCTTGACCATCAGACCTTGAATCAAGCAACCACCTCCTGACATTTTAAAATTTAGTTTGTTCCTATTTTTCAGTCTAATTATCTTTTTATTTTCTTTTTCTTCTAAGATGATTTTCACTTTATTGTAATAAGCAACTGAAGTTAACCAATATTAAACAGTCTTAATATATTTATAGGATAAAAAGTGATTTTTTTTTTGTTGTACTTTCTCTATTAGCTAGTAAAAGCAATAAAATGACAAGTGTTATAGTACCTTAAGATTATCAGGAAGCTCTGAACGTCCAGCATAACCAGGGTTCATGGTAATGAATACAGCACATGTAGGGTCCAGTTTCAGTTCAGTTCCTTCAAATACTATTAAATCAGATCCTGAATTAATGCCTATGAAGAAATAAAAAATAATGTCATTCCTGGATGGGTATTGCTGCATCTTGATTCTTTGTCACTTATTTTTTGTCACATTATTGTCACTTTATTCTTTTTCACTTATCTAAGATATGAGTAAAGTAACAAGTTACCTCTTTGGATAGTAAAGATCTGCTGAGCAACCACTGAGAGTACTTCCAAATCAATCCTGTTGAATTCATCAAAGCAAGCCCATGCCCCACAAGACAACAAACCCTAAATGAGACAGACATATGACTAAATAATAGGTAATGACTTGTTTTGGACATACTGATCAAAATATTTCTGCAATAAGAAAAAGTTTTCATGTGAAAAGAAAGGACTTCTATCAATGATTCAGAGCCCTAACTTCTAAACAAAATCACTCCAGGGAGAATTTGTTACAAAAAAAAAAAAAATCAACATTTAAAACCTGTTTGCTTGTTAAAATAAAATAAAATTTAAAAAAACCCAAAATATATACAAACTAATAAAAAATCCTAATTCTTCTGTCATATGCAAAATACCTATTAAGCACACACATTTTACATGTTCTACCTTTATAATCAGTATTTTGCAACTGGACAAGGGGGAAGATTTCAGCAGTAAATAGGCCTCTAAAAAACCTATTCTTCTGCATCTACGCTAATAGGGTTGACAGTCAAAAAAGACAACATGAGGAATTCTGCATGACTAAAATTAACCATTTGTTTACAGCATCTTATGGCATACTGTTATCTAAAGTTCAAGTACAGAATTAATTCCTTTTTTTTTCCTACACTTCTGGTTAATTTTTGTCTTCTGAAACACGGTTCCCAAATGCTACTGTGACATCTCTGCAACAACAGTAGTTTTTAAATGGTGTCTTTTGCTTTGTTAGTAGCAATTCTCAAATTTCGAGTTTAAGACACAGAATTTTGTTTCCATCCAACAAAACCTCTTAATTTAGCTTATTTTGGTGCACTTCCATCATGCTGGATTTTGAAGACAAATCACATCATTCAAATGCCACCGCTGAGTCAGAAGGTAAAAATAATGCCAGGGAGACAAGCGTATTACCTCTATTTTCATATCATTCCAGGACAAACCAGGACACTGGGTTATAAGACACAGATGATATCCATTCAGAATAAGTCTTCATAACACAGCACTGTCTACCCAGGCTAATATTGAAATTAATGCATGCTTCATTTGTATAATGTGACTCTTACGAGCTTTAGAGTTTGAAGTCCCCTAAAATTTGCAACCAGCTATTAAAAACATATTCCTTCAGATGGCAGCTATGTTGCCTATTTAAAGCAAATAAAATCATTATGGTAGAGTTCACTCTCAAAACACAGAAAAAGCATTTGGCTATCTCACTAAGAGCTATCTGCACAACACTAGCATTGTACAGTGGTCTGGAAGTGGAGAAAGATACTTTTACAATATGTTAATACCACTTCAAGTGATGAAATAATTCAAGAGCTTTAACAGGACTGAGAACATGACCCTCAAGATTTCTTCAAACCTTAAAAAATTTTCCTAATGCAAGGTAATCCAATCCATCAGAACAATTGAAAACCACACACTGTTTTGCTACAGCCTTTGCTAAATCTTTGGTAGTTTCTGTTTTTCCAGTCCCAGCGGGACCTTCAGGGGCACCTCCAAGATGTAGGTGTAGTGCACTAAAAAGCGTTCTGAAAATAAAAGAATAGAGAAAAGACAAATTGTATGATTTTTTATGCTATTTTTTACAGCCAGCAACTTTAAAAAAATATATTTCTTGTATACATTTTCCTATGATGACACAATGTATTTGCTTCTGGCCAGTTGTAGTATACAAATGTGTAGTAATATAAAAAGTTTACTAGAAGGTCAAAATAATGAATAGCTACCCGCTTTCTAAATCTAAATANGAAGAAAGGGATCTTATTCTAATTATGCCCATTAAAACATTAAAAATTACAATTCTGGATTAATCTATACTCAGGACTAATTAAAATATCTCAAATAAATTCTCACTAATATGGTTCATTTATTAACTTGCAGATTTACCTGTAGCATCTGTCTGTAAGTGGAGTAATAACCAGCCTAGGGGTATTGCCAAGATATTCATATCCATACCTCAGTCCGGCATTGATCATTTTTGTTTGTAGATGCCCCTCCTAAGAAAGGCAACATTAATTTTATAAATTAAGTAAATATTTTTGAGGAAAACCACAACAACCCACAACTCAACCCTTTCTCAAGTTCCTAAACAGGCCTAATACTGTTAGGTAAACGGCAGACTGATTGCTTTGAGACACTAGTTTCAACGTGACTCAGACAAAAAATTGCCAATTAATACATACTAAAGTATCGATCAAAAGGACCATTTTTTACAAGAACTGTTACCTAAAAATAATTTAAAAATCCTACTAACCACTTGACAGAATAAACCTCTCTTGTGTAGCTACTTAGAAAGTTGATAGACTTTCTAAAAGGTAAACAGAGGTAATAATGAACAACAGCTGTAGTTACTGTCAATCTGATGACTGATACGGAAACATATGATCCCTATATAGACCTTTTTTTTTTCACATGCAATGTCTTCTGTATTATGGTAAATCTTGTCCTGATGAATGTAAAATACTGTATCCTATCGCTACCCAGCATAAACATTATTTTGCCAACAAATGTAATGCACAAATAAACAAATAAACAGGTACAATCTCTAAGTGAAAACTGTCATCCCTATAGCACACTCTATCCTCAGGATCAGGAAACAAAAACACAGTCAGAGTGAAAAAATTTTGTCTGTATTTCCCCCTGAAAATTCAGTAAATGACATACAGCAGCAATGAAAAAAGTAGCTTTAATTAAAAACTGTTTGCCTATGGCTACTGGCCATTCTAGTTAGCAATCCATAAAATTATTCTCTTATCAGCAGAAATTCTCATAGCAGTGTAACCATCCTCTGTGTCAGCAAGTAAGGAGTAATTGAAAACCGTGAACACAAATTACCTTCTAATAGGATTGAGAGCTATCACTTACCTCCCAGTAGTACCTAAGCTGACATAACCATTCAAAGTCACTCTCATCCTTGACCTTCTTGTTTACTAGAGATGCAAGAACATCCCTAGCATGAACATCAAGTACAACAAGTGCTCCTAGAGTCACTCGATTCTGCTCAGACAGCTTTCCTCGAACCAAGGTGACAATGTCCTCAATCTGTCTATTATTCTGCTCCAGAAAATCCTTTAGTGCCTGCACAAATTCATAAAAGTTAAGACGTTTTGTGTCTAGTCTGAGACCTGATTATTTGTTCTTATACTACTTTTATTTCTCTGTGTTAGACAGTTTCTTCTCACTATAATAACATTACAAAATACATTCACTGGTAATTTACTGTTTTGTTGGGTTTGGTTTTTTTTTTGTTTTACTTCTACAGGACTGTAAGTAAAACACCAGTAACACATATCTGGAAACAGAACAGCATAACGATTTTCTTCCTGTAAGAAAATTCTTACTTCACATTAAGAAAAGGAAAATGACAGGTTTGGTGTACTATAACAATTGGAAACAATAACACACATATAATCCGAAAAAGTTAACAAGAAAATGCATTTTTCTGCAATTTTTCAGCTTATTGGTTATAGTGTGGGCTCAGTTAACTTAATTTCTTTTGTAAGCACAGTAATTGATATCTTCTTTCATGCTAATGAGCTGCTGGCAAACAGGAAAGGCCCAATTAAGGCAAGCACTGGTATCATGACAGTACTTTGATGTGATTAAGTGCCTTACTGGATTGAAATACAAAAGTGTTAATTAACCTAGTAATACATTCACACCAAAGTATGTTTCTATAGACAAAAAGCTTTTGTTTGTCTGGAGAAAAACTTATATAGAGCGATTTGAAATTTTTCGCCCTGCTAGCCTGCTGTTCATCTCCAAACACTCTGAGTACTGGTAACTCTCAATAGACTATGATGATACTGAGATCCCTCATCTCACCTAGTTCTCTTCTAAACATTAAGACTGGATAATCACCTGTTAGCATGACCTGTTTGTATTTAGGAGAATAAAGCAGTAAACAGAGCTCAAAAGCAGTTCAATTTCTACAGTGTTGCATTAGAAGTTCTGACCAGGACAAAATCTGAAATATTTTACTCAAGACAAGAATAATAACCTACTTCCTTACCACCAAGTTTTCCCCAGCAAACATGAGATACCAGTTGAGGCAGAGAATATGTCCTCAACTCCCATCAGGGGCATTCCTTGCTGCTATCCTTCTGACCACATTTCACTGAGAATGCACATGATACACAAGACAGTGTTCTCAAAATTTATGAAACACGTTTGTTTTTAAAGCATCTTAAAATGATGCATCTTAAAGTGCTCCCTTGAAATGGAGCATGTGTGTATATACATGTGTATGTGTGTGAATCCATACCTAATACTAATGAGTGACTTAAACTATGTTGGTTTTTATGCTTTAGCATGCAACACAGGAACAGAAGAGAGACAGAAAACTGAAGGCTCGGAGTTATTCTCTCTGCCAGCTTTGTGACAGATTGTCAGGAAATGGAAATGCCTCTCCACTGCTTAACTACATACAAGCTCCTCACCACAACAGAATGAAGTTTCTTGGTCTGAAGCCAGGTGAACAGAATTCCCAAAACAAGAGAATTGGAGAGAAAGCTATGGGAAGGACATGTTTCCCTACACGCCCATGCAGTGGATAGGCTTAATAAAGACCAGCACAAGAGCTTTTGTCTAGGCTCAAAATTCTGTAGTAAATATTCCCAAAAGTGTATTAATGTAACCCTTGCTAAACCTCCTCTTTCATTAACAACATTAACTACAGACTCACTAACGTGAGGTTTAGTCTTATGTTTTGTTTTTAATTTAAAATATACAAGATTAGGAATCTTGTCTCTCTTTCCTGAACATCTTTCACCAACTGAGGGTAAACGATGCAGAGTAGTAAGAAACCTTAATTCTTTTCCCAGGAAACTGAGGATCTCCTTTATGACTGAGAAAAGGAAATATTTCCAAATCTTCTAATCTGATTCAAGATTTACTCCTTGTGTTAGTAGATAACATCCTCGACCTCTTTTAATTCCTTCTTCTGAGACAATCCGAAGTTTCTTTTCTTTACAAGCCCCTCAAAACAGCCACTATTGCCAGGAGCCATTGCTTCAACCTTGTGAATAAGCAGAAAATATTCTATGATCTTAAAATACTGCTCCATATATGGATTAAACTTTGTTGTTTTGGAACAGTTCAGCCATATATGAACAGGGAGAATCAGAAAATACAATACCGTAGATGTTCTTTCAATTTACAGTTTTTCACTGCAAAAATATGAATTGAGACTTTCATGAAGTATCACAAAGTTGTAACTCTATTTATAACTGTGCAAAACTTCATGTTTCTTCCTTGTCCAAACAAGAATGAAAATCTAGTTGCCTCATCTGATGGTGCCAATTTGAGAGCACTTTGAAATAAACAGGTGAGAGCATCAACTCTTAGTGATAAGCAGAAGAAAGCTGTGAGAAAACACATAATTCAATGTCTTAAGTACATTTATTACCACTAGTATCAGCTAATAGGTTATAAATTCTGTACCAGTCAGCCATATATATTCAGTCATTATTTGACAAGGATGAGTATGGTATGTATTTTATAACGCTAATCCTAGCCCATCTTCATAAGCAGCACTAAATATTAATGAAGGTAATGTACACTTCTGAACCAGAGCCAGACAGCTAATCTAGTCCATACACCTGAATTTCTGCTTTCACAAAAACATGTCATCTACATGCTGAGTTAAATAAAATACATGCTGACAGAGTGCAGAAGCATTGGTGCCTATATCCAAAAGGAAATATTAATGTCAAAGTCTTTAGGGATTACATTTCGGGTAGATCTTTAAAGTATACACTCAAAAGAGTAACTACTACACTGAACACATATTAATTGAAAATCTTATTACCAAAGACCTGATTTACTGTTGTATTATATCAATCTGACATAAATTTAAAATATTCTTACCGTCTGGCCATTTCTAATAGACAACTGTACTTGCATTGTCCAGAAAGTCTGAGATACACAAAGAACTGTTTGTCCAGGCCATTCTCGTACCCAATTAACACGTGGAGTTTTGGGATAAGCTTCAAGTGCCTCCCCAATGACCTAGACAGAAAAAAGCATGCTATAACTACTTGTGGAAACAGGTAATGTTCATTTTTAGAATTAATTTATCTTCATTGTATTACTGAGAATAAATAAATCAAGGTCTAAATTCACCCTCAAATTCAAATCTTTAATACTGGTATCACACAAGCAAATCTCTATACCCTCCAAAAAGTCATAATACAGACAGAGAGAATTTATTTTACAATACTTTCTATAATTATTCTTGGCCACCAGATACTTAAAATTTTCTAGCTTCACTACAATGAAATAGAATTTTGTTGGAAGCAATATCTTAACCAGAATGTTTTTTCATCTGTCCCTTCCATTAAAAATCCAGAGCTTTTAATTTTGCAGATTACTTAAAATATATCTAACTTCAAGGGTGTTTTCCAATATTAAAATGACTAGCTTTGTTCTAGTGCCACTCAGGGATAATCCCAGTGAAATCAGAACTTGCACTGGAAAAAGTCGTCCAGTCTATACCAACAGGTTATTTTCCTGAAGCCTTACTATCAACAAATCCCTCAATTAATTCAGTTATTTCCTCATACAAGCAGTGTAAACTGCTTAGTGAAAATCTGCACTTGTTTTGCAGTTCATGACTCAGTAGCATCAATAAAAATGTATCTATGAGGAGAAAACATGTCTATATTGACATTAAAACTATGTAAATGCTATCTGGTTTAGATCATTATGAAATTTCTGTAGTCAAGACTAAATGAAGACAAATGGTGCTTAACTCTTCTTATTCCTGCTCAGTTTGCCCGTGTCTGAAACACACCAAATGATAGATCAAGTTACTCACTTCCTTCTGTACTGATACATACAATAATTAAACTGTTGTACTGCAAGACTGTGTCAGGGAAAAGTGTGTGCACAGTTCATTACCTTGCTTGACACTGAAAAGTATCACAAAAAGGAATATGACAAAAATAGCTAAATATATGACACAATAAAGACGCTATAAAGATCAGAACAATACAACCTGAAAAGAACTAATGGTCTTGATCAAGGTAGACATCATTAAATTTAAAAAAAAAATAAAAGCAATCCAGTTTAATCTTGTCCCTTAATACCACATCAGGTGTAGAACAATCTCTGGCAAAATAATCTTGGAATAAATGTTTTTGACTCTTCTACTTAATTCTAAAGAATTTTTGAGAATTTTACAACCAGAAATTGACAACAGAACTAAAAAAAAAGTAAAATAATTCAGTCTTTAAAGGTAATTTCTTTTATCTTCATGCTAAGCACAAAGAATAAAAAAGTTAATCCAGTATATGTTAATGTGAAGAAATCAATGCTGAATGACATTAGCCTGGAAAATAAGACGTTAGGACCTGTTACCTTGTGGATGGACTTCAGCATAGCTGCCTCCAGTTCAACCAGCCATTTTTCAACCTGACCTTTAGCTTCTGATGTCGAGATTGTCTCTGTAAGTTCCACAGTCTCTCCTTCGCTGCTTTTAATGTGTGTAATATCTAGTGCATCAGTAAATTCCACTTTTGCAATTCCTTCAAAACACTTTTTCAAGTGAGGTTGTACTCTAGAAAATAAAACTTGTATTATACAGCTTCTGACATTTTTTTCCTAACACTTAAAAAAAAAAAACCTAGTAAAAAAATAAAAATTTTAGAAATTTTTTTAGAAAACAGAACCGCATTTAATTACCCATATTAAAAATTACACTGTGCTCACTTAACCAACTGTGTTGATCATTAGTGTTGTATTAGCATTATGAGTATTATCAAACTTAATACCGTAGCTGTTAGTGAGACAAAAAGAGAATTCTGGGCACAGTGAAACAACATGACAAAACTATCTGCATGCACTCTGAGTCACAAGTACATTTCTTAAATATTACCATACCGAGTAGGATCTTTAGTTCCTGAAAGAATCTCAAGCAGTTCATCATTAGATAAAAAAAAGAATCTGGGGAAAAAGAGGCGCTTCTTCTCTAGGTATTCATTAAGTCCCTTGAGAATTAGCTCCAGCAATTCATTGCACTTTCTCAGCTTTTCCAACATCTTGTCTATTATTACTACTGCCAACACACGTTTGTCCTGGAAAATAAATTATTCCAGATAAAAATGTTAATGACTTCTCAAGTAAATCACCACTCAGCAGTACAGGAAATCTTAAGCAAAATGAATCTTTATTTCAAATTTTGCTTTACTCAAACCATTGTTAGGGTTACATTTTACTAACCTTCTTCACTGCCAGGGTTCATTGGAAAGGCAGTGAGGCAGTTAATGTTAAAGGAAATATTTCAAAACATAAACATTATTTTGAAAATAGTTTTCAAAACAGGATCAATCCAAACAGTGCACCTACCAAAATTCTGTTGGAGCAAGATCAATTTATACCAGTTATTTGACTGGATTATTTAATTAAGCAACATAATTTAAAAAATGTTGATGGATTTTTAAAAGTGTGCTTTTGCAACTACAACGCAGACACGTTTCAAGTAGCAATCATCTATCACCAAGTTAAATGCAAATTTATTTATAAAATAAATAAATACACAAGTAATGAGACAGCAAAGTTACATGTATGCAGCACTGATATTTCCAGTACTAATTAGTAAAGTGCTCTGATCCTAATACATTTACTAGCTAAATACATGTTTAATGATTTTTTCTAGCAAAATGTGAAAAGTAATACTTGCTTTAAGGGAAAAAAAAATATTTCTACTACAGAACTTGATTAACACCTGTCAAGCTACACTACTGGACAAACAGTGGGTTTCTTATATTTATGCACTGTAGATGACAAAAACATATACTGAGACATACAGAGCTTTTCAAATACTTTGTAATGCTTTCCAAATTAGCTTCCTAATTAATTCAATATAAAGGCTTAGAAAAGCTCCTGCATAAGATGAAAGTTCTCCCAATTTATACTAATATAAAAAAGATTTTGCAGAAGACAAAGATTGCCAAGCCAAGGAGCTTCAAAGAAATACAGCTGTCCAAACATCAGGTTCTAGCATATAATATGCCTTATGATCAATGCATAGCCTAACCATCATTAAAGTTTTTAATCTTGCTTGCCAAATATGGAGTTCTGGAGCAACAATGAGAACCACATTGCAAAGTGGAAAATTCCACAGATTTATAACAGGAAATCAAACCAAGCAAATGCTTCTACTCAGTTCTATTATAGGCTTAGGTTCATCTGTGACTGAATTTACTCTGGTTCAGTTCTAGTTCAGGCCCGTGCCAGTGTATTAACTGACTTGTTAACCACAAACTTATTCAAACCCACTCATGTTCCACCACATAAGGTTCTAGAATGACAAAAGTCTTGGCAAGGAAATGAAACATGATTAATCCAAATATCCTGCTCCACTTGGCAAAGTCTGGGAAGACAGCTTCTGCAATAGCTTCTCCCTCACCACCTAACTCAGCCTGCATTTCCCAGGAATTCAAACAGGTCCACAGAAACCCAGCTGGCTAGAAATGCTAGCTGACACTTATTTCCCCTTTGTTCTGTCCATCGAGGCCACACCTGTAAACACACAGTTTATAACACATGACCAGGATTAAAATTTAAAAAGCTGTGAGTAAATCCAAGCTAAAGAAACACCAAAGAGACTGGAGTATTCTCCCTACCAACAACAGACAGCAGAAATTAAAGAGGCACACAGACTATTTCCATTACCAACAGTTTTTTCAGAGCCTGTTACAAATACAGAAAGTTGCAAAAAAGTCCCTGGTAGGGTTTGCAGAAAAGCAGGGTTCACAGAGCAGAAGCATGGCTCAC
Source organism: Heliornis fulica (assembly GCA_013399135.1). NCBI lineage: Eukaryota > Metazoa > Chordata > Aves > Gruiformes > Heliornithidae > Heliornis > Heliornis fulica. The sequence goes on from VXBZ01003086.1 coordinate 478,732, forward strand.
TGATGTTGCAAGGGACAGATGAGGACAGACAAATTAGACAGCTGTGTGAAGCTGAGAAGGTGCAAAAGGTATCTGTAAGAAACAAGCCCCTCATTGGGTGACAGTACAAGTCTGATCCAGTAACTTAAGAGCTGTTCAGCTTTGGTTCGTAAAATTTAAAATTCCAAGTTCAATTTCAGTTCAAAAACTCCTCTAAGATTTTGAAATTATTCCCATGTGCATTAAGTTTTGGTTCAATTGTCTCTCTGTGTTACACGTATACTTCCAATCGCCTGGAAAAACCTCAGAACTGTATGTTTATCTAACCGATTTTCACGGGAGTTCACCTCCCTCACACAATCGTAGTGTTCTTTTGTACGGGAAATACATTCACCTTGTTACTTGCCTATCGCGCTTTTCATCTGTACATAGACAATTAAACTGTCAGCATGCAAACACAATTCATAATTGGTTTTATAAAACAATCTTTAATGCACAACCAACCATATAACTACACATTGTCAACAGTTTTTGTGCCCCTTCTTATCATACTTATCACCATAAAACAGAATAAGTGCAACTGGTTATATAAATGGGGCTCTTTCTGGTTTTTTTTTACTTTGATATGAGGAAAAAGTCGGGAAAAAAAAAGATTTCCTGTTTACAGTTCTGCTAAGTCACGAAGAATAAAAGGAATGCCATCCTTCCTAGTGATTCAAAACATCAGTGTAACTTATTCTGTCAGTGATACTGTCAGTTAAGGGGAAAAAAATATATCAAGAAAATAGTATACATTAAGCATGTCACAGAATACTCAAACTTTTATAAGACCATCACTAACTCTAGTTTCTCAATATAATTAACACATCATAGGTTGCAGCCTGGGATGTTTTGTTGTTGGATCTTTTTTCCTGCTTTCTTTTCCTGCTTGCTTCCCCACAAAGATAGAAAAATTTCCATACACTACACATTTTTTGTATATTTATGAGAAGTGGAAATTAAACCACTAAGTAATTTAACCTTCTTTAATGTGCACTGCCAAAATTAGATACTTAAAATGAAGGAATAAGGTGATTAAAATTTATGATCAAAAGCTAAGAAAATAAAGGAATTTTAAAATAGCAATTTTATAATGGAAGGACATATAAGTGCTTATAAGAATGAACAGGGTGAAGTCATCTTTATGCTTTAAGAAAGATCATTCGTATAGACTGAGGAAGTGCATTCTTTTCAGCTATGAAACTCAGACATCACATTTGTGGAAATAGAGTGCCACCTTCTGGAAAACAATGCCTGCTTGTTAGGCAAAAACAGAATTCGATTGTTAAACTTCTATTCTGATATTTATACTTTCCTTTACAAACAAAAGATGATTGTTTTTACTTCCCACGAGAATATATCTCATAACGAAAAATACTTTGTCTTTGATTGGCACTGAATATCTGAATTAGGTTTTATCAAAACAGGTCATTCAGCACACAATGTTCAGCAATAAAATACTAAATAAAATTCTGAAATTCTTGCCCTTTTTATTTTTACCCATTTTCTTCCCAAATATGGATACCACTGATTTCACAGCTCCATGAGACAATTTTTTATTTTTCTGCTAAACCAGAAGAAAGAGAATGATGGGAGTTGGAGGGGGATTATAAGCTGAAGTGAGAAAAAGGAGGGAGAGAGAGAGGGAGATAAAGGGAAGAAGAAAGAGTAATAATAAAAAATTAAAACTAACTATATTTTTAATTATCAAGATGAATTACCAGGAAATGAAGCAAATGTTTCTCTTTCTATTCTATATATCTTCTGTATTCCTACACTAACACCATATCTGCAATCTGAGAAGAACTCAAGAGAAAAAACTTGCAGAGTGAAGATTTTTGCATATGTTCTAATGACATTAAGGATCTGTGAAAGTTCTGCAAAGGTAGAAGATGGATGAAAATAAAGCTGTACTGGGTTTGTGTGGCAAGGTTTTGGTAACAGGGTGGCTTCTATAAGAAGCTGCTAGAAACGTCCCCCATGTCAGATAGAGCCGATGGCAGCCAGCTCAAGCCAGACCTGCCACTTGCCAAGGCAGAGCCCATCAGTGACAACGGTACGATCTCTGAGAAAACTTAAGAAGGGAAAAAACCCTCTGTGCAACACCAGGAGCAACTGCACCTGGAGAGAGAAGAACTATAGACATAAGGGTCAGTGAAGGAGGCAGGGAGGAGGTGCTCCAGACACTGGGGCTTATATTCCCCTACAGCCCACAAAGGGCCCCATGCCAGAACACGTAGATGCCCAAAGGAGGCTGTGACCCTATAGGAAGCCCACACTGGAACAGGCTTGGTTTTATTTTTGGGTACTTACTACAAATTCACTCTATATTCTTAAGATAACTGTACTTACCTGAAAAACTGATTTCATTAAATCCTTCCATGTCCTAACCACAGAACCGAAGCGTCTGCTTTCCTCAGGCATCTGAGCCATGATGTCAGGAGAACTGAAAATCGGCTCTAAATAAAGCCAAGTAGCCTGAACCTTCAGCCATTCACCCAGGATCTCCTGTACCAGCAAAAGCTTTCCTTCCCATTCCCTATAAAATAGCATTAGTTCAAATGCATTAAATGATGCTTCCTGCAAAACATCTCCAGCACACTGCTAAGAACTTTTTGGCAATTTGCATATTCAGCAGCAACCATAATAAGAGTAAGTTTTAGTATTTCAGTGGATTATCACTGCCACTTGCCTGAAGTCCTGCATAAGAAAGTCCCCATGAATTTCTGCAACTGGATCATCTGTAAGGTTGACTGTAGGGTTTAATGAACTAGGTTAAGCCAGCACATGTTAACTAGATTAACATAGCACACACTTAACTAGATTAACGTAGCATGTAATAGTATCTGTGGACCAGCTCACATCAACCATGTAATCCGCATTCCAGCGTACACGAAGGCCTGGACTGCTATTTCTAACTGTTGGTAGTATAGACAGGCTGAGATGGCAAAATAAAGGCATGAGAGTAAGTTTTCTCAACAGGACACTCATAAATGGGCTATACTAAGTTCTGTAACATGTGAAAACATACTTAACTTCAACTTCCTTCATTTCCCTGTCACACTGTAAACAACTAACAGCTTTGTCGGCATGAACCTTCTCAACCTCAAGTGACTCTCATTTTCTAGGTATTGGTACCTCACCTCTGATGAGTTTCCTTCTATCAAGAGCTAGAGAAAAATGCAGCTTTCCACAAGGAAAGTAAAGCAAGGCAGTTAGTTTGCTTAAACCAAAAGTACACAAAAATGAAGATGAGGAAGTTGGAATCATCGCTAGCAGCAATCCAGAAATTAACATGCTTTGTTGGATTATTGAGAAAGCAACCGCTGTGTAACCACCTCAATCTCAAAGTCTTGTTTTATTACAAATGCTGTCCAGGCACCAAAAACCTCTGATGAAATCAGGGTGGTGTGCTTTCTCTCTTTAAATAGGCAAAATCTACCCTTTTACAGTAATAAGGAAGGAATGCTTATATTCTAGTACAGCAGTAATTAGAGAATTTTTCTTAGAATGTACATAAATGTATAGGTATTTATTCAAATTTGCTGAATATGTGCTGTAAACCAAAATAGCATTTTTGCAGGTTAATGGGAGTTTGGAGGTACTTATATAGCTATAGCCAAACTTTGGAGGAAGTTTTGGGGTTTTTTTTTTCATAATATGGCTAAGTTCAGTGGATTTAAGAAGCAAGTGAAGTATTTATTGAGGAAAGTTAAAAATAATGTTATTAAATCTTTACTCAAAGATGGATGTATATAATTTCTAACTGCAATGTTATCTTTTGCCACTGAATTTTCCGCATTATGAAAAACCCTACAATCTTCCATCACTTCCCTGAAATTTGTCTTGTTTTAGTTTTCTTCATCTCCCTTCCATAAGCCCTGACATTTTTGACTGTTGAAGAGCTAAAAGATTCATTAGCTTTATAATTTAGAGAGTTTAGACTACACTCTCTTAGCCTACAACCTTTATGTCTCTACCTCAGGTATGTTTTATGTGGTAAAGCAATGGTAATGCTATGGTGCATCTGGTACCTTACAAGTGAAAGTGTTTTAAAAATGTTTAGCAACTTCTCCAATGCATTAGCATTTTTATATTCATTAAATGTAAAAATCAACTGTATTGGATTAAACGATGTGTAGCTGACATAGGACAAAAGCTTTAGCCCTTTAAAATGAGAATTATTTACTGCTAAAATGAGAATAAGCAAAACCATTTACATTTCCTGCGCTTCATATTAAGCAGAAAATCTTTCTTATTTGATAACATTTCTTGATGATTTTCTATTAGTAAAAAAAATACCTTATTCTCTTTTCATAATATTGAATGAATGGAGACCCTCTCATAGTCTGAGTTTTGACAATGTGGTCTTCCAATAACATCTGAATATCATCTACAGATGACAAAATACAGGTTCCTGTTTCCCTATAAGCAAGAAGAGTGAACTCCATTTGATCCCATTCAGAAATCATTTTTGTTAAAGCTTTCTCAAGTGAATATTCTTTGCTGGCTGTTGCACTGATAGTCTCAAACTCTTCTAGGAATGGTTCGAGATGCAAATTAATATATGACAAGACATTTGAGTCTTCAGAAGGAGACAGAGGTAAACCAGCAATTTTCGACATCTCTTCCCAGTGCCTTTCTTGCAAACCAGGATTGCAAATCACTTGGATTAGAGGAATGTGGCATCTGAATTCCTCTACTTTTGACTTAACCTGTCTTGTCATTGTTAATGCATTTGGAGAATTGTGAAAAGCTTTTTCTAGTTTATACAGTCCATGCCGGTAGTTTCCTACATCTGCCTCTACTTGGTCTGGATTTACTTCTTTAAATGATCCCTCTGTCCAGTCTTTGTGTTTTCTGTTGAATTCAACAGTCATATCATAGAGACGAAGATAAGGAGCGAGAGTATTCCGGAGGATTTTGTGCTGAGTGTACGAAGTTATGGGCCATCCAAAGGACTCTTCTTCTGAATTAAACTGATCAATCTGTTGAGATATAAATGAGATCTGAAATACAAACAAACCTGTCCATGATATGAGGTCCTTACCACAGGGAATAGAGCTTTTTGGTGTTTTCAACAAGTTTCAAATTAAGTTTTGGTTACTAAACAAATCAATTAGGTAATTGCTGCCACTGACTGCAATTAATCCTCAACAGTAACTGTTCAGCACTCATGCTAGTCAATAGAGAGACAGATTTAGAGGTTTAAAATGGTACCTAGGAATTCATCTACAATTTGTGTTACCATGGAGGATTTACCAGATTGGAGGTAATAATGATCATCAAGAATTGCACTTCCAGGAACGTAAAAGTATAATTACTTTGTAAACTTATGTAAACTTAATCCACACTCTCATTAAGTACAGTGGTGCTATATTAACTCAAGACCACATAGTAACAAATTATCGTGCTCTGTAAATTTGCAGTTTAAATTGAAAAACAAATAAAAATCTCTCATAGTTGAATTAAGCATTATTTTGACGCATTAACTGCATTTCTAGCAAACTACCGATTTATATACATGATGAATATTTTTATTTATAATTTAAATATTGGACTAGTTTAGAGTATAATTTGTACCTTAGCAGCAGCTAGATCCAATTTCACATTCAATGCTTGAGCTTTCTTCAAATACCTTTGGACTTCCTCAATATCTCCCAATGTGCTAAGTTCTTCAACCTGCTTAGAGTAGCTTTTCAGTTCCTCGGAAAACTGTTCACAGCGTATCTACACATCAAGCAAGCATATAGTCAATTAAAAAAAAAAAAACCAAAACACCAACAAAATAAATCTATGTAAAAAGAAGGAATAACTATTCTGATTTCTTGTAGTAGGATACTTCGTACTTGCAAAAAATAGAAGACATCCAACATATTTGTACATGTGTATCTGTTCCACCTAAATTACCAAATTCGTACTGAGTCCTAATGTTATCTGAAGTTACTTATTGGTCTGACAGATGTAACTTCAGGTTGTTACAATTGCTTAGCATATCTCAAATTTAAATAGAGTAATAGGACTAGATAAAACAAATGATGGACAAGGCTAAACAGTATCACAAGACAAAGATGTCTTTTGTCTTAGTCATATATACACCTTCACAATACATATTTCACATTATCAATACTGGTCAATGTCTGAATCTAAGCATCAGACTGTTTACTGGTCAATGTCTGAATCTAAGCATCAAACTATACAAAGCAGCGACATGTTTCAAGAGAGGAAGAGTCCATGCTACACCTTTATTTGTAAGGCAAGTGTGTGTAACAAGACTGTAACACTGTAACAGTCTGTACTTTAAAGTACAACAGAGTATTTCAGTTGGAAGGGACCTAAAACAATCATATAGTCCAAGTGTCTGACCAATTCATGGCTGAACAAAAGTTAAAGATCGTTACTAAGAGCACTGTCCAAATACCTCAAGAACAAAGAGGCCTGGGGCATCGACCAACTCACTAGGAAGCCTGTTGTAGTGTTTGACCACTCTCTTGGGAAAGAAATGCTTCCTAATATCCCAGTTTAAACCTCTCCAGCTGCAGCCTTGAACCATTCCCACATGGAATCATTAGATAGCCCAGAGAAGACAACAGCAACAATAATACTTACACAGCTACTTCTTTAATCATACTGCATAAACACAGAAGAACACTAAGACAAAATGATGGTGAGACTAAGCACAAGAAAACCAAAGCAGACAGAAACACAGGCAAGTAACTGTAACAGATCAGCAGCCTAGTAATTAGCAATCCTTATGGAAAACACACAGCACTTAGAAAATACAATAAACTGCACCATAAGAGCCTAGTAAAAAATAAACAAACAAACCTGAAACAAGATGCACTTCTGTTATAAAACCTGTTTGACATAATCCTACCAGAAAATTCACCCTTAGAAATGAATGCAATGGGGTTTTTTTGAGCTGTCGTAGAAGGGACTGCTCACAAGCACAAATCAAGCCACATACATGCCTCTGAAGAATCTATCAGAATTTTACTGTTTCACATATAGTCAGCTGTTACCAAAAGCACCGGCAGTCTGTAACCAAAGAGCTTTCAGAGTGCAGAATGTGCAATGAGAATTGTCTTGAAGTACTCCTAAACATGCAAAAGTTATATGAGTGAAAAGCAGGCAAAAAAATATTTAGTATTGATAATAATCTAGAAACATCTACTTCAACCTTCTTTTTTAAACACATGGGGAAATAAAAGAGGTTATTTCATCCATTATTTCATATTTTGTATGCCATTTAAAATTACCAGCTCAAGGGGTTTTAAAACATTGTCATTACAAACCTTAAGACCATCTTGAAATTGCTCTGTTCTTTCTTTAATTATGTTTCTGTGATCTTCAAAAATACCTGGCATTCGTGCATACCACTGGAAAACATTACTGTTCAGTTGAATGTCTGCTGGTGAAAAGCTGTCACATTCTATCAAGAAAGCAATGCAATTTATTGCATCCACTAATTTCTGCTCAAATTCAAGCATGCCACATGTTTCTGCTTTTTGCACACAGGCCTGGGGAATAGAAATTAAAAGGGAACACATTTTTAATGTAATTTAATGCCAAAACAATGCCTGAAGTAATTAATACATAGATGTAAAAGCTTATTTTAATGAGGAAAATTAAATACAATTAGAAATGCATGATCTGAAAAGGTGTTTATTTGGAATGGCACGCCATTAGCCATTTATACATAACTTGTTAATAAAATTGCCTTAATAGCTATTTTACTGAATAAAACTCAAAAGAATGGGTGAAGCCGTATGCACAAATGTTTGCACTAAAGAAAGCCAATCTGGACGGAACACTGTAAATGTTTCAGGTCTGGGAAAGAAATCGTGGTGCTACCAATGAAAACTTAGTAAAACAACTTCAAGAGAAGGGCACACTAGAGGAAGGGAAGCACTGAATGGCCCAACCTAAGATGAGGTCTTCCACAGCTGTAACATCAGGAATACAGACAGCCTCTTTTCTTTCAGATCTCAAGAGCAGTGAACTGCATCAATACACGTAGCATTCCATATGGTATACTCTTAACAGGACAGCAACACAGGCCAGTTTAGACACTAACCTCTACAGAGCACTCTGAAACCCTTTTAGCAAGAGCTGTTATTAGTACAAATGTTGGCCAACTCAGCAGATCCATAGTATATCAGTACTCATAAATATTACTTGATATAAATAAATAGGAGATAGAATAATTTAACGTGATAGCACAATGTGGTATCACTGGAAACATTTTTAGGTAGGGATAAACTGTTCAATAGATCTATGCTTCTGCTATCTTAACAGCAGTTTCTATTCTTCAGAATATATTCATTGCTGTGGATCTAGAGAACATTCGGCTATAGAGAACCCCAAAGACAGACTGATATATCTTTTCCACAATGAAATGGAGTATCTATTATAAGGGTTTGATGCTGGTAAAATATTTCCTGCTATAAACGATTACATGCAATTTGTTTATTCTCCAGCACAAAACTGTATCACTGCATGTATGCATTTTAAAGGCACCACACTCCCTGACAGCACGTAGCTCCACTTCCAAATATTTTACTTTTTACTTGAAAAAATTGCTCCAGTTACAGTCTGAGTTAAACTTCTCTACTGAACCACTCCAAGTTACCCAAATCCAAATTCATCATCGCGTTAATCACACACCGATATTCCACATATATAATACTGTACACATACATCAGAACTTTGCTGAACAGCAAGAGACTAAGATATATTCACACTTGAAACATGACATGTAAGTGCTCTGCTCAACTGAGGACTCAATACCTCAAAGAAACAGCAGGGTTTTGATTACAGAAGTGGTATTTGCTATTTTAAGCGAGGAGATGGTATTTTACAGTTACAGAAGGACAAATCCTACATCTTCTAAACTTTAAACAATTATTCAACAAAGGATGCAAAGGAAAATTACTACTACTTCATACAACTTGTCAATGAGTTCTTTTTAAAGTTTTGCTGTGAGGAATTAAATCTGTAGCCAGGTTTCAAACTCTTTCATTAGTTTAGGATATTGGGAATGGATATTGTTTTCCACATCTAATTCAATTCCTTTAATTTAATTTGGGAGATCCTTTTTAAATAAAAAGGTATAAACAGAAGTTCTATTATTTCCTTCACATACTCCAACGGACCATCTTGTGCACCCTCTAGGCTGTACACCCTTCTTTTTGGAGGCAGCTGCTCCAGTGGCTTTGAGTCTATGTCAATCACCTTTCTCACAGGTTTTGCCACTGTACAGGCCGAGTGACAGCAGAGACAGAGGATGGTTCCAAATAGGCAGCCTGGTTGCAACCATGGCATTTCGGTGGGGAGGTGAGTTTAGCTGAATGTGTAAGAGCCAAGCCATGACATTTAACCTCACAACCAAAGACCACCTGTCCTCTTCTAACCTGTAATACAGATATAGCACCTGTGACTTTGACAAGGCCAGAATTATACCTGTAAAGGGGCCAGCTTGCATATGCTATTGCCTAAGGTACGAGTAATACCACTGGTAGCTGCTTCTTTGACTCATAAAAAAAGACGACAGTACCTTAAGTTCCATTAGTTCCTGTGTATTAGATGGAGTAGTAAGGGCTTTTTCTGATACTTTCTCAAACTCACCACATAGTCTGAAAAATGCATAAAATAACCAGTTGAGAATGTAATGGTTTTAATAATCCTTCAAAAATAACAGTAGTAATTAAAAAAGTCACATACATTTGTATCAGCAAAAATGCTGATCTCATATCCTTTAAGGATTAAAAAAAAAAAATCAACAGTAGAAACAAAATTAAGTACATTTCAATATACACTTTCAGTTTGAGAGTTACCTCACATTTAGGTCTCGATGATCTTTTAACATTTTGGAAATAACTTTTTCACAAATATTTTCCACTCGCTTTACCAAAGCGCTTGTTAATTCATCACAATGCAATTCAAACAGTCCTAGGCGGAGATACTGCAATATAAGCGTAACAGTTGTTGAGAACACTTTAGCCAACTCATAAAATAATCTTACAACTTCCATGTGAAGAGGGAAAGAATGTGAATAACTGTTCTTCTATATCTGCATGTCAAACTTCATATAAATTTTACATCTAGTACCTTTTACCTTGAGAAACAATCTACTTCCTCATAAAGCTAGGACATCTTCTGTCTGAACCAGTGAAGGCTGTAGAATAAAATTACCATGTCTGAGATACATCTAGAACATAATTATCTTGCTTAACTGTTACAAGACATATGACATCTTCCTTCTGATTAAGAAGAGACTCTGCCTCCCAGTGAGTCTCCCAAACCAATGCTTTCTTTAACTAGTGGGGAAATGAGCATGACTTCCACAGACAGAAGCCCTCATGACAGACCTGTAAGTACTAGTCTTTCCAGAACTGAGTTTTGCACTGAATACTAGGAGAGAAACAATTTAAGGAAAACTGCTTTAGCCTATGGATGAACAAAGGATTCTTACCACAGAATATTCTTACGCGGATAAAAAAAAATGTGTTTCATGTTAAGGATCCTCTCTGTGCCTTAGATACCTGGAAGGAATTTGGAGGTTGCTGGACCTACACTTTCTCTTATGCCTTTATATTTAAGAGGAGCATTCTACAAATGCCTTCAGAAAACTCCCAAAACAATTCCTAGCAAAAATAATTATTTTGAGTCTCGCTTAAGTATGGCAAAACACACTCCAGAAATGCTAACTCTTGAAAAACTCCTTTTCTGAAAAAAATAAATTTATTTCACTTTAATTATCCCACAGCTAATAATCGTCACCTTTGATTCACAATATTTTTAGGACAAATGCAAAATTGAAGTGTATCCATATCTCTTTATGAATACTAGTCCAATTTACCTTCCTAGAATTATATTTTATTTCCTTAGCAAGTTTCTGGTACTTTACAATTTCCCTTTTCATTTCTTCAAAGGTATGTTCCTCTGTCAGGAATTGATCAATATCTTGTTCAGCTTGTTTGTTTATCAGGAAGCTGTACTTATCATACAGCTTGAGATGTTCTACGGGCGCAGCACTTTCTTTGATGATTTCTTCTCTGATCCTTTTCTTGTGTTCATCCAAAATTTCATCTAGGATAACAGGCTTCAAGACTGTTGATGAGAATTCACCTTTTGGCTTTGGAAAAAGAAAACAAAACCCAGACAAAAAAAAACCAAGCTCAATTTCAAATTACAGTTCTGACTGTAGTTCAGTAATGTCATAGAAGATAAACAGGATAGAAAAATCACCTAAATATTACTTCAAATCTTCCTGTGTCAAGTCTGATTTCAAAACAGTTTGAATACAAATCAGAGTTGCTCCATTCAGAAACTGAATTCTGAATTCCACACCAATCAAGCCAAAATATTCATACCAACAACTTAAATCTTTGTGGGTTTTATTTTTTTCCTAAATAATAGGTACAACTTCATCTTTCCTATGAACTGATGATTCTGTAATATTAGAAATATGAAAAACAAGCCCCCAGAAGATCTAAAGCTTTGCTCTTGTGCATTTAGACATGCTTGAGGTAGTTCTTCCAATTCGTCTTTTCACAAGTCATTGATCAGTGCTTTTATAAAGCCCAGCATACTGCTCGGGTTTCTGCTTGGTCGTGTGTTCAAGCATATTAACAAAAACATTGAGGGTTGGTATGTTCATTTGAAATTCAATTTGGTGCTAAACAGGAAGGGCAATAGAACATCCAAATTATATTCCTTCTGGAACAAGACATGTTCTTCTCCCACAGAAGTCTGGGAAATAATCAAGAGGCACCATAGGGCATTACTTCCACTATCTCCATATTAAAAACCAAAACTGTTCCACTGAAAGTAGCATGCAATTCTAAAAAAAAACAAACCCAAACAATCAAAAAAAAAGTACCTACTTGGATTAATTCCTATTTCACAAAACTTTTTTTTACTTAACCTGGGCTGTTTCTTGTTTGACCTAACATTTTAGTTTTGTCAAATGCATAAATAACTAAAATATAAACTACTTAAAAATCACAGGCTAGATTATTTTTTAAACAGTCTACTCAAAAGACTCTACATAAAGACAGTACACTTTCCAGTATCAAACAGAATCTGTTTTCCAGAATACTGAAGGAATATGTTTACAATTCAAATGCATCGATTTTGTTTATAGCCCACATGTAGTAGTTGCAGAAAAAAACCCTCAGATGAAACCAGTCAATTCTTAGTTTCCCATTTGCTCTGAGAACAGTGACTGGGCTTTTCATTAATAAAATTTAGATTACTTCAAAGTGTTCCAAATATTCTGAAATTGAGTATTATAATCACAGAATCACAGAATATTTAGGAGCTGGAAGAGACCTCGAAAGATCATCGAGTCCAACCCCTCTGCCCGAGCAGGATCATCTGCAGTAGAACACACAGGAACACGTCCAGATTGGTCTTGAGTGGATTGGTCTCCTTCAGAGAAGGAGACTCCACAACCTCTCTGGGAACCTGATCTGTCACCCTCACAGTGAGAAAGTTCCTCCTTATATTAAGATGGAACTTCCTATGTTCCAGTTTGGAACCATTTCCCCTTGTTCTATCACTGGCCATCACTGAGAAGAGTCTGGATTCATCCTCCTGACACCTACCTTTTACATATTTATAAACATTAATGAGGTCATCCCTCAATCTCCTCTTCTCCAGGCTGAAGAGATCCAGCTCCCTCAGCCTGTGTTCATAAGGAAGATGTTCCACTCCATTGTCTTGGTGGCCCTGCGCTGGACTCTTTCAAGGAGTTGTATGTCCTTCTGGAACTGAGGGGCCCAGAACTGGACACAATACTCCAGGTGAAGTCTCACCAGGGCAGAACAGAGTGGGAGAAGGACCTCTCTTGACCTACTAGCCACCCCCCTTCTATTACACCCCCAGATGCGATTGGCCTTCTTGGCCACAAGGGCACATTGCTGGCTCATGGTCATCTTGCTGTCCACCAGGATCTCCAGTTCCCTCTCACCTGCACTACTCTCCAACAGGCCAGTCCCCAACCTACACTGGTACCTGGGGTTGTTCCTCCCCAGATGCAAGACCCTACACTTGTCCTTGTTAAATTTCATTAAATTTCTCACTGCCCAGCTCTCCAACCTGTCTAAATCCTGTTGAATGAGTACTGAAAATAGGATTATTTATTAAAATACCTTGTAACTAAATGTAATAATAAATATAACAATAAAACAAAACTCATGAGGATTGTAACTTCTTACCCACTTGGAAAATAATTTGGTCTCAACTCTTGGTATATCACTGACAGCTTGTATCATAACAGTATAAACATTCTGTAGTATTTCTTCATAGTCATTAAAATCATGTTCAAATTTAATACTGTTATCCTCAAGGATTGGCCTCAGGATAAAACCTGGATGTCTGTAGGCTTGGACTGATTTCTAACACACACACAGAAAAAAAAAAAAAGTAAAATATTAAACCTAATTCATGCATGAAAATATCAAAGAATCATTAAGAATTACTCCAACATATGCATTTTTAATTGCTAGGACTTTGATTGCAAATTACATGCCATACATAATCCTAACAAAAATACTTGTGCAAACAGGAAGCATGTCTCTGATCAAATTCACATAAACTTATGTTCCTTAAGATGAAATACAGTGTCATTTTTAGTAGGCACAAGAGCCAACAACTTTTATAGCTGTTTGCAGAGACTAAGACAGGGTAGCTTTACAGTAGTAGCCCTCACTACTATACACAGTGTAGCAAAATATGAATTATGTGTACAGCAGTACAGGTATTCATCATCTGGACCAATCACTATGAATCTACTGCTCTTATGAAAAACAGGGTGTTACATCCAATCTCATTTGGTAAACAAGAATCTGATCCACAAAAATAACCAAGAGTATTATGAAAATTCTATCTGCAGAATGGATTCCTATGTATTCCAGTATGAAAATTTGTATATGCTTTTGTCCTTGGTAAGGACATAATTTGATTTTTCATCAGATCTTTAATCTGGCTCAGACATCTCTTAACTTTCCATGTCTGATAACGTATTCTAACTATAGTAAGATTTAATTAGGAAACATGAGAAAGCATTTTATCACCACTTGCTAGCTATAGGATCACAGTTACGAATGACAAGATTACTAAGTACATATTTTCTAATAACAGAAAATAGTACTGTAGATATTCAAGCTCACTTAACTCAGAAGTATACAAAGCAATTACCAGAGTGTAGGAATAAAAAGCACTCTGCTTCCACAACATGATTTCTCACTTCTTTACATTCCCTGCACTTCTTTTTTTTCAGCAGTATGATCAAGAGCCAGAATTCTATGGATATTTGATGGCCAGGCTGTAATAACCAAAAGCTGAACAAAGACCCAGTGGCACTCCAAAAACACCAAATATCAATGAGAAATATTTACATCTACATTAGACATGTGAGCACAAGAAAACATTTCTTCATCCTTACTTCCCTGCCCCCCACCCCAAACTATTTTGCCAAAGCATGCAGTAGACATCATCTAATAGCAGAGAAAAGGATTCTTCACAGATGGGTATTACAGAGAGAGAAGATGCAAATGACCTTTATAATAATGAATTTATCGGGTATGTCTGACTAGTGTATGACCAGACTGCAGTGTGTCCTTGAGGACACATGATTTAAAATACATTATTTCCATTCTTACATTAAAAAAGTTATTATAGCTCTACTTAATAATACATTCCTGAAATGATTCCTTTTTTATTTTTCCAGAAAGCACCTGGCACCAGAATTAGTGCTTTTTTCTTTTTTTTTTGGTTGTTGTTGTTGTTGTTAAAGAACCAAAATAAGCAGGAAACAAATTGTATGCACATGGGATAAACAATGCCACTAGTGTCCATATGAAAGGCTACTTACTGCAGGTTGAACAATTAGATCTGTAAAGTCTTGAACTGACTGCAAAAGTAACTGTTGCAGTTGATGAGTCATTAAAGTGGCAGCACAACTGAAGAAAGACTCTAATTTATTGATGCTGGCACTGCTGGGTACTTGTTTTCGTTTATTACCTTGGTAAAAGATTTTCTGCACTTCTGGCAACCACCTTAAAAGAATACAATATTTTGAAATTTTCAAATTATTAGCATTTATAAACTTGTTGTCTTAAGTTAACTGCTTTAAACACAGGGAGGAAAGCACAGGAGTGTGCAGCCTTCAGTTACAAACAGAAAGGTATCTTCAGGGTCAGGAAGAAATACATCTGGAAATGGTAAAGCAATCTGTAACATAATCACAAATAAGTACAGAAATAAAAACCTTAAAGGCTAATAGCATGAAAAGAAAAAAAAGAAAAAAAAACAAACTAATACTTGAGGCTATCGCAGTTCTAACAGCTTTTTTATTTAATTAAAACCTGCAATGGTAAAAAGGCACAATACATAACTGCAGGAATGAAATGTTATTGGTTAAAGAAAAATTCAGGATAAGCACACTGCATAAGTCATCATAACATACTCAAGACTGAGCATGTGTACCAGATTTTGTTCATAGACCTTGAGGCACTGCACAACCCTGCGTCTCCTTAACATATATTATTACTACGGGTCATTCCTCCGCTCTCCAGAAAGTCCAGAGTTTCAAAAAAAAAGCTGAAGGTTAAAAAATTGCTGTGCAACATATAAAATATGAATACACTGGATCATACTTCTTAGACAGGATCACTTCGGATTTTGAAATTTCCTTCATGACTTTATTCTGGAAAAGTGAGAGTTCCTCAGCATCTTCTTTATTGTGAAATATTTCTGTATCAAGAAGACGTAACCTTCTGAAACAGAAAATAACATTAGTATTTTAGGAGCATATTCACTGTTTCTTCTTTTTTGTTCTTTTGTTTCCATAAAACCTTTTTCGCATTTCAAACATATTTTAAACAATTAAAGAAATGTTATTTCCAGAAATTAGCTTGTTGTTGCAGAAAAAACAAATACTGTCTGCATGCATTGTCTTCAAGTATGAATTACTATATTGACCATATTAACAACTATTTTCAGAATCAGGGTTTGTGAACATTTTACGTTATATATAGGATCAAACATTAATAATTCTGAATAAGACTGGATGGACTTTAAAAGATATTATGAAACAATGTAAATATAAATAATAAAACACCAAATAAATTTCAGGTTTTCTATTTTTTTAAAGATTGTATGAATTTTCTTTCCTACTTAGCAGGTAAAACAAAAAATCAAAGCAACAAATCATACACCAAACCACTCCCTGCAACCTGTTACACCACCTGGCCTGGACAGTTCAGTTTTTAACTCTTTTGCATCATCAGTCAAGAAATAAGATAGCAGTTTGGTCTATTCTGAGAAGCAGAAAATTATAGCCCAGCTAAAGCTTTTTTCCCTGGTTAATTAGGTAAGAGGAAAAATTATACTTGCTCTTCTAAGCAAGACAGTAGCCCTTCTCTTCTTGGGAGACAGACTGTTTTGAGAATTCTTGACCTTAGAAAGACTCCCTCCAAAATTGTCTAATTTAACTAGAGATGAAAGGACTATAGCAGAAAACAAGAAAGACTATTAAAAAATGGAAGTTGGATCAAAAAATAAATTATTTTTCAAACATGTCAGAAGCAGGAAACTTGACAGACTGTAAGATAATGATTTTTTTTTTTTAAAGCAATTTTCACATGTGGCTTTTTGCTTAAAATTGTCTTGATACCAAAGAAAAATAAGTGGCAAAGTGTTCCATGTGATATCTGGGGATGTATAAATATGAAAGCTTGACCCCTACAGAGGAAAAGTTGCCAGAAACTCTTCAAAGCCTAAAGTTAGATGGAACACAAATAAATATATTCAGGATAATGGATCTTGAACAAAGCCATCAAATCCACAATCAGCGTTCAGATCTATGTATTGCAGCAGATCCAAACTGAACAGGACAACTTGGAAATCTTAAGATGTCACCACCCAGTAGTTCCCTATATAGAGATCGAAATCACTGAGCAGCTGAAACCTGCTGAAAGAGGTACCGATAACACTTACTTAAATGAAGTGTCCCATAAGTTCAGAACAGCAAGCATTGAAGGATTTATTGCATGAAGATTTTTTTTCAGGTAACTGCGTGCTGACAAGAAAGATTTGTTCCAAGGTTTTGGCACTACTTCTAGTCTAAAATAAAAACCAAAAACAACCATGAATGTTGCTGTGCTGAGAACTGAAATAATATACATTTGCTTCAAAGTAATGGCTTGCATCCCTTAAAGCACAGAATCCAGAAGATAAATCTAGCCTCCCGTTAATTACTCAGTATCAACCAAAAAAAAAAGGTCTCCAATTATTGAAAACTGTATAAAAAAGATTTATAATAAATATAGAATCAAAACTGAACACTGAACTGTGCCACCTGGGCACACTGCTGGCTCATGTTTAGGCGGCTGTCAACCAACACCCCCAGGTCCCTTTCCGCCAGGCTGCTCTCCAGCCACTCCTGCCCAAGCCTGTAACATTGCCTGGGGTTGTTGCGACCAAAGTGCAGGACCCGGCATTTGGCCTTGTTGAACATCATATTGTTGGCCCCAGCCCAACAATCCAGTCTGTCCAGATCCCTCTGCAGGGCCTTCCTACCCTCCAACAGATCGACACTCCCACCCAATTTGGTGTCATCTGCAAACTTACTGAGGCTGCATTCAATCCCCTCGTCCAGATCATCTATGAAGATGTTGAACAGAACTGGTCCCAACACTGAGCCCTGGGGAACACCACTGGTGAGTGGTGATATTGGTCAAATCCCAAGAGATCTGTAATCTATAGTCCCTTATATTTAACAAAAGTAATAAAATAACTGCATACATATAATCTATTTAGTAAATTAATATGCCGTTTTCTACAATATTTAGTTTATGCTCGTCATATGAAATCTGTAAAAACTTGCAAATTTAGAGCCTTTTCATAAACTCAGCTGGTCTGCTTTCAATGTATAAAAACATAAAGCTCTTTTGATGTTGTTTTTAATATACTCATAGGATTTTTTTTTGCTTTAAAATTTGTTGTCCTTTTCTATATGCAGTCTGATTTTAATATTAAAATATTAAGCATTACAACTTAACCTCTAGGTTGCCAGGGAAAAGAAAAACATTCCTGACAAATCTGTCATATAATTTTAATACCTTTGTTCCCGTTCTGAATTCCCATAATTAATTCCTATCAAAAAGAGTCATTTCTGATACAAAGCTTTTATCCATTTCTCCACAAATGTGTATTCTACAGGAGACAGAAAAAAGTAGCTAAAGGAACTTAGTTAAACTTCCAAGTTTTTCCACATCGATCTTGCGCATTTCTTTAGAAAAGAGTTTTGTATTTGACACTCTATTAATGGAATAAAACTGTTTTACTGATGACTGTTCTCCTAAGATAACTGTGTACTTTTGGATTTGCATGTAAGCATGTGACACACGCTTATATATGAACTACTGTGACATCCTACACACCTCCTAGTAGACATGGAAGATCTATGAAGTCAGATGTAGGAAGGCCTCCTACCCAGGAGATACAGTAACAGCAGTATATTTGTCACATATTTTATTTTTAAGATGCAAATAGCTTAAGTAGTATCTACCACAACCAGTCATCTACTGTTGTCACCGCCAGCATCTACCTCAAACCACAAAACCTTTTCTGTTTTTAAAATCACTCAATAATACTACTCCAAATAAAGAGTCTGGTTGGCTCCATACTGGAAATTCAGTGGAAATGTTCTGTTTCTGTAGCATTTGTAAGACTTCAGTCCTCTATAAGACAAATTTATTTTATTGGGTTTGGGCTCTAACTCTGAAAAAGGTACCTCTTCACTTTCACATCTTGGGAAGTATTACAGGAAAGTTGGTAACAGGTACACGATCCACACTGGACAGATCATGGGAGTAGCATTGTATTTGTTTTCAGTTGACTTCAGACTTTTTAAGGCATATGTGAATGGAATGGACGTAGTTCATTGCTCTAAATAAAGGTCACATCTATCCAGTCCTCTATGAAGTTTGCTACATACTGAAAAACCACGCCAGAAAAGCTATGAATCTATCACTTTTTAAACTACATAGTGCTGGAATATTCTGTGGAACAGAACAGCCTTAACATATCTTAAGCCTGTACACACTGAACCAAACTGTAAACAACTTCAGTACAATCTGTGCAGAATATGACACTGTTCCACTGACACACAACGCAGTTCACGAGCATTTGGTGTGTTACATCCCATTTTGAAATGCTGCTGGATTGTGAGACTTCCTATCAGTTAAACAGTGCTAAAGAAAATAAATTACAAACAGTCCTTCAAGATAGACATGCATTCTCCAAGTTCCTTTCCAAAGGTACTGTAGAATAATTATTTGAATTCACATAACTAAGTTATTTACTACCACTGTGAAGACTCTTCATGCTATTCTACCCCACAGTGGTTCTGAATAAACATATTGTCTTACTCTGCACGATGAGCATCCAGATGATCTTTCTTGTCTTTGTCTTTTTCCCTTGTGTCTCCTACAACAAAGTCAACTGAGAAAAAGCATTTTAAAAAGAGCCAAATTAAGCTTCGAAAAGGAACAGACTCATTGAATCATTTAGATAAGAAAAGACCTTTAAGATCACCAAGTCCAACCATTACCCCAGCACTGCCAAGCCCAGCCCTATGTCCATTAATTACCTCAAGGGATGGGGACTCAACCACTCCCCTCAGCTGCTTGTTCCAGTGCTTGACATCCCTTTCAGTGAAGAAATCTTTCCTAACACCCATTCTAAACGTCCCCTGGCATGACTTTAGGCCACTTCTTTTTGATCCTTATGTGAGAGAAGAGAGGGACAGGCACCTGGCTACAGCTCCCTTCCAGTAGCTGCAGAGAGCGATAAGGTCTGCCCTCAAGCCTCCCTGTTCTCCAGGCTAAACAATTCTAGTTCCCTCAGATGCTCCTCCTAAGACTTGCTCTCTAGACTCTTTGCCCCTCCCTGGACATGCTCCAGCATCATCTAGGGCTCAACCAAAATGTCCCAATGCACAAATTCATGAGATGAACATTTTTATCTAGATATACAATGAAAAGGGATTTAGAAGAAATAGTATTAAATAAGAATTTGTAATGTTTTTTAAAAGTGTTAAAAGATCAGAAATACTGAATAATATTAGCTTTGATCATAACAAGGATAAGAAAACTCGAGTATTCTCTTCATTGAAATGTGCCTCTAACATCCACAAGAGCACTTTTATGTAAAGCTCCCACAGGGGTAGCTCTCAGCAGTGAACAGCACTCAACAACCAACGTGCCTGAAAATTAGCATCGGATGAGAAACTGCAAGTAAACTGCCAGAAATCTACCTGTAGCGTTTTTTATACTTAGAAGGTAATCTTCTTTAATTTCATCGGTCAGTGAACGTATACGTTCATCATGTGCTTTCAGACGTTGCGGAATTAAAGCTAAGATGTGATCTAGCCACGATTCATCCAGCGGGGCCACGTTTGCTTTATCCATTGCATGGTGAATGTGGTATTTCTGCAGGATAAAACAAGAGGCTGCAATTAAGGCCAGTAATAGAGAGTAACTGCTGCCACAGGTTTAACCAGAGATTAAGAGCTTATTTTGTAAAAATAAATGTAATTGCTACTCAATAGTGATTTATTTTGTAAATTACATGTACACCACTAAATCTGATGTAAATACCTTCATCTGCCTGCCAAACACTAGCCGGTAAAATAAGGATAAAAGGCTGTTGAGATAAAAAAACCAGGGTGTATAGCATAAGCCTCATTCTGTTTCTCTGACAAGAACCAAGTCACAAATGGACATAACTCATAGAAATCTATTTGGTTTTTTTTTCCATTTGCTGTTGCAATTCTACAATTCTGGAGAAACACCTCTCATTTGTGCTGTCCCAGGAGCAATCTCTTAAGTGAATTTCCAATGTTTTCAACTGTGTTATCATTCCACTGTTGCCACTATCATCCAATAACTCTGGGGCTGCACCATATATTCAAAAAGAAAGCTATGCATTCTGCAGAGTTTTGTGTGGATATGCAACGTTGCTCAGGAATATGAATGGATAACCACAAATAAGTACCATCTGCTTGGATGCACATTTAAATAGGCATGTGAAATCTGATTAACAAAACCTCAGAGCATTAAAGGAAACAGACGAAATGCAAAGTGGAATGTCAACTGGAAGATTATCAATGTCAGGAACCACCACATGAATGTATTTCAATTTATCCCCAAATTAATGTAGTCTATTTAAAATACACATAAACCACAAAAGTATGTATACAATTGTATCATACAAAGTATCTTGAACCACAATGAGAATGAAGGACATCCTAGACATGGAGAGAATTGTCTTAAGCATTCTATCTGCCCAAACAAAGCAGTGCACTCTCCCCTGCAAGTTATTCTCACCTTCATCAAGTATAGAAAAAGATTGATCTATTACTTCCTGACACTGGTTATCTTCAATTTACTATTCCATTTTGCAGTTCTCTGAATCATCCATATATTCCTAATGCTCCACACTCAAAAGTCACCTGACAGTCATCTCTCATTGTCACAATCATCTTACCAATATTTACAAAAATTAATTGCACTTTATTTCATTTAATAGTTTAGAAAATAGTCTTTAACTACCAAAATATCCTTCTCCATTGCTGTAGAAGAACCTGCTCTTGGACGCTGGACTCCATCAGAGGATGGAAGTTGTTCTTCAGTAAGGTCTTTCTGTCTGAGAAAAAAAAAAAACAAAACAAACCGTATACATCACATTCTTCATATATATTTTTCAGATAAACTTTACTGGTGTAAGTAATACACAGCCACCCTGCATGTCAGTCATGAACAAACCAATCAAAACAGGTAACAATAAAAAATCTGCAATAAGCACAAGATATTCTGATTGAAAAAGAACACTACGTGACCAAGATTGCATTTTACCTGGTAAGGTTCAGCTTTGGTAATATAGTTTATGCTCATATACACACTTCCAATTTGCAATCACTGCAATGTTAAAGTAATTTAATTTAAAAATTTGCATTATCTATGAAGAAGGAAAAACACATTATTAAAAGATAAAGAAACTCACAAAATAGTGTTAACAAGAGCACTCCTGAAACTTTTATAATTTTTTTTCAGATGACTGCTCCTCTGCAAGGTAGAAGATGATGGCCCAGCAACTGGTTTGTCATCCCTTGAATCCAGTATCTTGTGTCTCAGCTTTAAATATTTCCCTTGCAGAAAACAGATTTTTTAATTATTTCCTTTTTTTAAAAAAGAACAAATGCATTGCACACATTTACATTTCAGAGAGATTTTCTTTGGTGGTACTTCAACTGTTAACCTTACCAGGTGAATACTCATGTTTTACAGTAAGCTGATCTGATTCCTCATCCTTCTGTTCTTTGCTTAGGTGGAATGAAGGACAAGTCTGCTGCCACAGAGGTTTAGATCTTGCCTGGAATAAATATTTTATATTCTAGTTTTGCATTTGCTGTAGGTGCTAACAGACACTTCAAGACTTCTTATATACAGTAAATGAAAGAAACTGTAGCCTAATATACAGCAGCCATAATCATACAATAAACTACTACTAAAATGTTGCCCTCAAATTCTAACAATAATGATGATTAGAGATAAACATGTTAAACCTATATGTAAATATTTGTAAAATCTATAGTTTTGTACCCTAAATCATTTAAAAATTGTTCAAATACACCACTTAATGTTTTTCAAATACTGAAATATAAACAATGCTCCACATACAGTTCCAATATACATATATAACATACATACATAGTGCAGAGAGCATATATTGAATGAGAAACATCGCCTTTACATAACCATGCTGACACACATACATGAAAATGAAAGCTTAAAAACATAAGCCAACAATATTACCTGAGGCAACTGTGGTAGTAAGTTCAGTGTTCTCTTTCCCAACTTCCCTTTGCCACTTGGACCGGGCTTGGAAAAAAACCCAAAACAACGCACACTTGTAATCTAGCTGTAATTCTGGTTTTACCTTTTATATAATAATTTCTATAGATACAATTTCATATCACTTCCTCTATTCTTTCTGGAGTACTTCCATGTAGAATTCAACTTTCTCAAATGCCTCTGAAAAATGACAGCTCTGAAAAATTAACTTTAGGCTGGGAAGCACATATATCACCTTTCTGCCAGGATATTATGGGGTATCATGAAATAACACAACAAATGTTTTGATTACCACTCTTCAGTCAACAATTTTTAAAACACCAATATAGTCCTTTTTCTAATCCATAAACTCGCATATAAGTGTGTCCAGTCCTGTCTGCTTTTCCACAATGCTGACCCCTCAGCATCAGCCATCAGAGCTCTGTCCCAAAGTACCCTCTGACCATGTCCAGGACTCTGGCTAGCACATTTTAGCAAGGTACAGAACCTTCTCATAAACAAACAAGACTAGCTCCTTGTAATATTTTTTTTTTAAACAGGCTCTAACACAACTGTCTTTGACTGCTCTTCTATTTCCCCTCTGTTTCACATCACCACCAGTATTCCCAGCACTGCCCACACCACCTCTTTCCATGCAGCTGCACTTGCAGTAAGGTTACGTGTCTGTGCTACAGATGTTGTCTTTCTGCTCTGTGTCTTATGCAAAGGCTGTAAACAGAGGAAAAAGCACAGAAAGTATGTGCAGTGTACACAAGCTTCTGCCTTTAGACAAGTCAGGCTGGCAACCCCTGGCAACACAGTTGCTGTGGTGAAGGACTCACAAGTTCAAGGCACTAAACTATTCACTGGCAATTCCCAAGTGAGGCAAAAATCAAACCAGGTTTCAAAGAAAGCCTCCTACAAAATATAGGAGTTTGACAGTGATAAAATATGTACAGACATGTGTTATCAGTTATTAGCAATCTCTTTATAATCTAATCTGTAGACCAACTTGCAAAAGAGGAACAAACTTATTCCAGCTCCAGGGAGTTCTTCCCTTGAACGTGATGGGTAGAGAAACTCCCTGACTCCCACTAGCTGCAAGAGGGAGCCATATGACAAAACGTTTAAAGTACCTTGTTTCAAAAGCAACAGTAGTACTCAGAAAGATCAATCTTCCTCCAAAAAAACAATGAGATTAAACATATCCTGCTTTCCCTTTAATAGAGGTCAAAATGCCTGGTGACTCAAAGTACTCAAAGCACTAAAACAGCCAGCATTGATATTTTTTAATCTATATTTTTTGGCAATCAGAGAAAAGGTAACTGAAGACTTTGCCACAACAACCATGTATCTCTCTCAGTCTCCCATTTAATGCTCTCAACAGTTTATCTTCCAGTTAGGCACTGGTCCATGTGCAATATTTTTCACACCTTAAAACTCTTAACACCCATGCCAGTCACATTCTCACTGCATCTACAGTGAGACACGGATTATTGACAAACTTATTTCAGCATAAATTAGGAAAAAGCAGTATTATGACCAATACAGGAAGATTTATATGACAAGCCTGCTTTTTATCTGATAATTAAAGCATTTTTAACTCCACTGAGAAAATAAACCATTTGTTTCTCCTCAGTCAAAGACGTTAAACTGCAGAAAGATTCTTACCACAAAGAATGTAACAAGACTTGAAACCCTAGCATGGACACATCTCCTAATAGTATGTCCATACTGCATTATAAACCTCCTTACCAAACTAATAAGCCTTACAGGATGCAGCATACAGACAGTTTGGATTAGTTTGGACACAGGTCTATAGAAACACACTATGACAGAAAAAAAATACACTGAAAAGACCTCAGATTATCCACTCTCCTTCTCAAAGCTCTGCTGGCTACAGAATGTTTTTGACTCTCTTCCTGCTGCTGCACAACTCCAGGAATTCACCACCATTTTCTCTGAGTTCAGGCAGTAGAAGAGAAAGTAGAAGAGAAAAACTACACTCCTCTGCCACCTTCTCCAAGCCAAACACACACAGTTCCCTCAGACTCTCCTCATATACCAAACTCTATCCCCCTAACCATCTCTTTGGCGGTCTGATGGATTCTGTTGTCAACATCTTTACAGCTGCTGAACCACAGCTGGCTCAGGCAAGTCACCTTCAGTGGTTCTTAACCTTGAGAAGACACAGTTTGGTTGTTTTTTGGTTTTTTTTTGCAGTGTCTTGCACAGCGAGACAGAACTACAAATGTCACGGTTTCTCAGGCCCACATTCTAAAGCGGATGGTGAATGTTACCTGCTACCCTCAGAAGGGAAGGGATAGAAAAAAAAAATCTTTTATACAGAAGAAAATAGTTTTGAATTCCTGGAAGAATATTATTTCTCTCAGTGACAAGTTCCACAGTCTTAGACTCCTGCTTAAGAACAAGTATCAGTACCCAGGTATTTTTACAAGTTACAGGGCTATAGAAATTACTATTTACCTTGTCTTCATATAGAACATTACACAGTTCTATTTAGATTTTCCTTTGCTGATAAACACAGAATTCAGCACCACATCTTATACCTCTGAACTGCCAGTACTAATACAGTGCTGATATTTTAAAATATACTGTGAATTTACTACTGTCAATAAGAGGTACTAAAAAGGGAGTCCTGGACAGCAAGGAATGTCTCAGATAGTTATGAGCAGCCAACTCACACCTTCTAATATGCACTTCAAGAAGAAACACACCAAAGATAAAACAGAGAACTTTTATTCACTGAAGTTACTGAACTTCACTTAAAGTACCTCGTGCATTTCGCTGGAGGAAAGCAGATCTGAATGAGAACATCAAAACCAAGAGACTAAAAGAACAGGATTAATTTACTAACAGTAGAATGCAATTTAAGAGCTCAGATTCTTCCTTGTAATTACATTAACCAACTACAACCCAATCAGGCCACTAAGGAAATAATACAAATTAGTACTGGTGAATACCCAGTGATTTAAAACCACACTCATAGCGGTGTCAAAAGTTTATTATTGGCATTTGTCTCCAGCAGTTAAGCTTCCTGCAGCTCTGGAAATAAACTGAATAAATCTCATGTTTAAAAACAAACAAACGACAAAAAAACAAAAACAAAAATAAAAAAAAACACCAACAACAAACCACCCAAGCAACAAAACACAATCACACAGACACACAACCAGAGCTGGGGAGGTTTCTTCTGCAGAGCCCCGTTTTTTCTGCAAACCCGGTTTAAGGAGCTGGCGGCGCAGACGCCCCGTTCAGTTTTTCGGGAGGGAAAACGGAGTGCGGAGGCCTCTCCCCTCAAGCGCGGCTGCCGCGCCAGGCCTCCGCTTACAAAGCGCAAGCTCTACGTTGTCAGGAGTAAACCCCCTTGAGTTCGGAAGGTCAAGTCAAACCCGTTCCTTAAGACGTAAAAAACCGCTCTCCGTTCCGCGAGCGGCGCGCTGCCGGGGCGCTTCTCCTCAGCCAGCCCACCCAACGACCCAACGCTCCTGGCACCCAGCCCTGCCCCACAGACCCCCACCAAGGCCAGGGCCGCCACGGGATACCGGGACGGCCCCGCCGGAGCCGGATCAGACGCCCTGTACCTGCTCGGTGCCCATGCCTGCGGGGGCGGGCGGCGCCGCTCTGTTGGGACAGCGCCGTTACCTAGGAGCGCCGAGGACGAGCGCCGAGGACGAGCGTGACCGTTGGCCGCCGTGCGCACCACCCGCCTCAACGGCCAAGGCGTGAGGAGAGCGCTTCTGCGGCGGAACGTAGCGCGGCTCCTGCAGGAGAAGCGTTCAGAAGCTGAAGGCGCGCGGGAGGGGGCCCACCGCCCACCCCCGTCAGGCGCCTCAGCCCCAGCCTGCTGAGGGGTCACGAGCCCTCTGCTAGCCCTGAACAACAGGGCGGGAATGGGTCACACCTATGCCCGTCTGGCCAGGCTATGGCGATGCACCCGCTGCTCAGGGAGACCCGACCCAGCTTTGCTGGTGGGCACAGAGGACGCCTGGCAGCAGAGAAGGCCTAGTACGCCCTCTGGGCCTGCCAGTCTCAGGGAACCAAGTCAGAACTGCTTTGAGGAGTCTGTACCGGGCTGCCCTTCAGGCAGGTGTTGTGTATCATTTGTTAAATTGACCGGTGTCAATGAGTGAGGGCAGCTGCTTGTCTGTAGGCAGGGCAGTGAGGCAGGTGAGCTCTAATAGCATGTAAGAGAACCCAGCTGTGCTTGCAGGAATCATAGAACGGTTGTGGTTGGAGGAGCCACCACTGAACCACGTCCCTAAGGCACCCCCTCTGCCCACCTTTTAAATACCTCCAGGGGTGGTGACTCCACCTCAATCATTCTTAGTAAGCCTTAACAGCTGGACCACAAAGGTTTTCTAGGTGCTGCAGCATGCATCAGCTCATCCTTACACAACGGACATAGTATTTAACCAACCTGCCACCACCTCCTCCTCCTCCTCCTCCCCTCGACAGACAGCAAATTAAAGAATACATGGAAATATTAATAAAGTCTGTTTTGGGTTTGGTGGTAGTCAGTGGGCATTCCCTGCACAATGAATCAGATGCTCTGACCAATCTCAGTAAAATACTGGTTCAGTTAGTGTGACTTCTAACACTTTTCTGTGACCAGGTTGGGATGTGAAACAGCTGCTGCAATGCTAGGCAGCTTGTGACCTTGAAATCAGAGGTTGGATTAGGTTTTCACAGTAGCAGGTAAGTGTTACTAAGAAATAACACTACAGCATGCAGGCCTGCAACCAACCTCGGAACAAGGGGCTGTAGGTTGAGTTTAATCATGCCAACGTCTCAGATAAAATCACATAGGCAAAGAACCAGTAGGGTATTTTTGCTTCGTCCAGCTGCAGAAAGATTCATCAGCACTTGGAATTCCCATTGCGTTCTCTAAAATAGTACCAAAGGATGGTTTTGATTCTGAAATGAGAAATAGCTTCATACTCAGCATTTCTTAGAGAAATTCAAACAAGCTGTACAGGCTAGCTGGAAAACACCCAAAGGGAAATCCTCGCTATTTTTCTTTAATACCAACTCAGGTATTAGGGTATCCACAGAAGGCAGTAGCACCTTCAGCACACACTGTTGTATGCTTGATGAGCATTGGGATTCCTTTTACTAAAGTGACAGTCTGTTTTTCCATTATCTGATTACAAAACCAGAAATAGCACATCTGCTTGTACTCTTCAGAGGAGAGACACGGGTTGCTAATACTAGGAATGTTGTAAATAGATTCTTGCATATATAGTATTTTTTATCATCAGAATAACTACCTTCTTACAGAGAAGAACTTCTATGTTGCTGTTTGTTCTTTCCCTTCCCCCCATTTAATTATTTTCCTGCAGTGACCACTTAAGCACATTTATTTACATCAGTGCAATACCAGATGATTTTAATCAACTTTTCCAAGGCCATAAGAGGACGAACCAGAGAAAACAGTTTACAACTCAGTTTCTTGCCTTCCTGTGTTTGCTTAACATCTCACTTGAATCTGAAATCTCACAGTCATATCTAGCAAAATAATCTAAATGCAACTTTGGAGATAAAAATAAGATCAAAAGAATAAAATGGTGAAAGGATGAAGAGAGGGGAGTACACACAAACATAAAGCAAACACTCCTCAGCATCTCTTTCAGAACTGTACTAAAAGCATTTAAAAAATGGAGCAGACTATTAAAAATCAACATACATGCATGCAGCACCATGCAGTTCAACTTGTGTTACGCAGTTAAAAGTTCAGCAAAGATAGGAACATCAGAACAACAACAGCAACAACAACAAAAAAGATCAATGACATGGTAAAATTAAATACCGGAAGGAAAAATGGTCATAGGTAATATTTTTATCAGTAAATGTTCACTTTCTGAAAGATTCAATGACATGGGGTTTTTATTTCACTTTGATGTCTGTTAAATTCTGGAGTGCCAGTAACAAGAATACATATCTTTCACCCTTCAGAGGCAAAAGCATTAATCAGTAGATAACAATGCAGTTAATTCCATGTAATTGACAATACTAAAGCCAAAATACTGTGAACAGTGAAGAATTTTACTGATCAGAAATGTTTGGTTTAATGTGAAAAAGCAGATCTTCTATTTTTAACCAAAGTACTTACTGGCATGCTTTTAGTGTTTTGATCACAACAAATAAATAATGTTTGAAAGTAAAACAAATGCAGTAATTCCCGGTGCATATAAAAGTTAGTGTTCACTGATATTGCTTTAAAAGCAACTCGGGAAGAGTTTTTCTTTCTCAGAGGTTTCAGATGCCATACTGAAAAACATTAATTAGCAGGAAAATGGAACCAAGGTGTTTGATTGCAATAGAATCACAGCTGGTTAAACATTTAGTCCCTACCTCAAAGTTTCCTAAATCACTCCAGTGGTTTCAGTGATCTCAACTGAACCCTAAGAGCACATGCTGGACCTTATTCCCACTGAATACCTGTTCTTGTACTCCACATTGCCTAAAATCTCTTTTGTCTCTATTTGTTATTATAGACATATATGTATTTTTAAGTTCTCTCACGTTACCCTTCATGGACTCACAGCAGTGGTATATAAAACAAGTAATCAACCTCACATTGTAAAGACCTTTAATGAAGCAGGCAAAGCTTTCTCATAGAGACTTCTCATAGCAGGGAAATTGTTAATGACTGATAATGATTTCTACAGATGAAAAGTTTTAATCATTAGAATTCGAGTTTAAGGATTTTAAAGAAAGAGTTGATACTTAAACTCTGCTAAGATCATAAGCAGAACTTTAATTTTGGACAGCTCTTAACTTGCAAATTGATGTGATAACGATCTTAAAAGATAATGAATGTAACACTTCATCCCACCATGAATAGTGAGCCATTACACTCCAGGCAAGCTTCCGGGGGAGGTGAGGGAGGATGGTCTCTGCGTTTTATTGCATACATTATTTTTGCCATGCCTAGACTAAAAACATAGAAGCAGAAATATGAATTATGATCATACGTTAAGAGTGACACTAAAAATATTATAAGAGTGATAACTAACTATTGTTTATAAAAATCATTCTCAGAAACATGCTGCACTCTAAGTCGCATATGTTTGGTAGACAAACCTTCTCCTCATACCACGCTGGAACTACTGACCATCAAGGGAAGTTTGCTTTGCACATTGCTTTAGAACAGCCACCATGGTACCAGCACAGATATACACCACAATCCTACAGTTACCATAATGTGGAAGATTTTTTTAAAGATGTCAAAGAG
The DNA here is from genome assembly GCA_013399135.1 of Heliornis fulica. Classification (NCBI taxonomy): domain Eukaryota; kingdom Metazoa; phylum Chordata; class Aves; order Gruiformes; family Heliornithidae; genus Heliornis; species Heliornis fulica. Next base: position 508,915 of record VXBZ01003086.1, read on the forward strand.
ATCTGGGTTAATCTGTGTCAACAGGAACAAAGCAAATTAACAGGCCAGAACTTGCAGGCCTATTTCATCTTTGCAGCCATTCTAAAGAAACACTAGAACGAACATAAGCACCTACCAGTGCCAAATTAAGAGAGTCTTTGTTTACTATTGATACCATGGTAACAAGTCAAGGAAATGTGAATACTTTGTGGTCATCGTTAGGCATACTGGTTTACTGACTCTGGAGGCAGATATGTTCCTCAGAACTCTGTTCACACCCTTCTCAAAGGCGAAGGCTTCCTTTCACTGGAAGGCAACTGTTTTGTCACAGGGGTTACTGAGTCAAATCTTTAACCTTCCTGTTGTGTTGTGAAATAACAAAAACTAGCACTGTCATACAAAATCACTGATTCTTTGAGTTCTTTATGTAATATTCTATCCTTATTTATTAGGGCTAGCACTACACAGGCCAACCAGATAAAAATGTGTCAAAATTCACTTACCTGCTTTTAATTAAAAAGTTTCACTATTTTAACATTCAGTGGTAGGTGACTCAGCAATTCAGCTTTGTAATAGTACCATTAATTTGGAAGACATTCCACACACTGACTCATTCTGTATATTACTCACTTACCTGGTACTGAGTGGGCCAAGCAGTATTTTCACACCTGTCAGCTACCAGATTCTTAAGGCACAGGATAATTAGTTTCTGAAACAAACACATATAAATTGCACACTTTTATTGTGTACCAGTTAAAAAAAATTGTTTTTCCAAGCTTAACTTACCTTACTTGGCCAGAATACATTCACAGCTGTCCTTGTAAGATGGTCATTTATTAGTGAGATGATGTGTTTTTCTAGTATGTATCCTTCCTTAGAAGGCCTTTGGAGAAAAATGTCAGCTGTCTCAACACTTCTAACACTTAGTGTTTAAAAAAAAAAAAAAGAAGAGTAGTTTTTTAGATATCTTGAAGAAGAAAAAAAGTAAAAAGGCAGCATTGCTGGTAAAAACCTTCAGTGCAGGAAATCATAAATATTCAAATAAATTTCTGAACTCAATGCTGCAAGCAACACCATAGAAAGGACACAAACGCACTATTTCTTTCACTAAAAAGAAAGCCCATTTGTGTGTGTTTAACAATGAGAAAGCTTTCATTTCAGCAATGAAACATGGCTTTGTAGGAAGCATTATCTGGACCACAAGAAGTTACCCTTCTTTTAAGGACAATTATTTTCCTAAAGGAAAATCGGGGGCGTGGTGTTGTGGGTTTTTTAAATTCAGGCATCTACTTAAACATGAAACAAATGTGAAATAGTGCCCTAGGAACATAGTATGCATATAACCATTTCATTTCAGCTTCCTTACATGGTCACTCAGCAAATGCCATTGGAATTTAACATAAAAGGTATCACCTCAGTAAAACCTGACTTAACTAGACCATTACATAAAGGAACAAACTTTTTAAGTATAAAACTCAGATGCATATGAACGAGTTCCAGGAAGTTAGCTGTTAAGTTCATGATTCATCAGCATGGATTCACCAAGGGGACGTCATGCTCAAGCAATTTCTGTGAAGTGACTGGCCAATCAATGAGAGGAGTCCAGTGGCCATAGTCTACCTAGACTTCAACAAGGCCTTGGACACCATCTCTCACAAGATCCTCCAAGAGGAGCTGCTGATGTATGGGCTGGGATAGACCTTCCTTTAGAAGGAAGGTCCCCTTCCTTGTAGATACTCAAAAGCCATCTGGACATGATCCTGGCCAACCACGTCTAGGTGGACCTGCTTGAGCAGCAGGGTTGGACAAAATTACTTCCATCCAACCTCAACCATTCTCTGATTCTGTGAAGAAACGAAAAACTCATAAGTTTTGAAAAAGGCAAAGTTTATTTATTTAATTTTAATATAAAAAGGTCAGGAACTGCATAGAAATATGACTTCAGTAATCTTAAAATGTTACTCACCACTTATTTACACTTGGTAATTTTCAGTGATATGCTAGGCTAACAATTGTCTACAATATATGTATTTACACTAAAATTATGCATGCACAGAATTTTAAATAAATCAAACATACTGATATAAACAATATCTGATTCAAGGTAAGATTTAAATTTACATAAAGTACAGATAAAGTCTTCAAAACTTAAGTTCCTTGAATAAGGCCAATTTTTTTTTTTTTAATTTAAGGAATTTTAGCTCCAGAAGTAGTAAGAAATGTAAACATCTGATACCGTGATAAAAATCTGCAGGAATAACAACTTTATGATAAAGTGCTGGCAAATGCTTTCAGCTTTATTTTTCAGGTGTTAAAAGCTAATGTATGAAGACTTTCACAAGTTTCCTAGTTGTAATTTCAGTTCAAAAATATTTTTTTAGAATTTAAAATTTAACAACTTTATGAATGCTCTTATCTAGTTTTATCAATTACAGTTACATTTTCTTCTTTAGTGAACGTTAACTTCCAATAATGTAGAACATAGCTTCTATTTACCTTCAAATAAGACTCCATGTTGGATAAAACTCCAACTAGGAAAAGCCAAGGACTTCAAGAAGTAAGGCTATACAGTACCTGAACACAACTCAGCAACTGGCTCCAGCAAAGTCATTTTATAGTTACATGAATATAACTGAAAAAAGTTACACAAGAATTAAAACAGAGGGGTCTAATTTATACTTAGGCATCTGAGCTTCCTATGTGCTGAATACATCTTTGACTTCATTTCACATTAAGTCTTGGAAGACTTTAGTTCTTCTGGTAAATATAAGCTGAAACAGTCTTGAGTGACTTACACGTCAGTAGACTTTTCACTTGTTGACAAGAGTGTCACTGAAAATTAAGTCAACAGTCCTGAATTCCCCCATGCATTACAGTGATACCTTCTTTTGAATCTTAGTAAAAAACCTGTTCCTTCCCTGTGTGAAGAACGATAAAGCACAACTTTTTAGCACACTCATGTTCACCTTTCAGTCACATGTTCCAAAACCTCAATCTGCCTAACTATTGACAAGTCCACAGGCACACCTTAAAATAGATCATCAGATTGTGGTATTTTATTATACAAAGAAGCCAAATCAAAGATTATAAAGTCCAAGCTCTGAGGAGTGTAAAATCCCGTAAGTATTTTAAAGTGCCATTTACTTTAGAAATATGAGAGCTTTAATACATTCCCTACACAAAAAGGCATCCAGCCTCAGTGTTCTGCTTAGGATTTTATCTTGTCAGTATTGGTTCCAGAATGTTAAGCCAAGTCAAAATATGACATAGGCATTATTTCCTCAGAGTCTAGAAAAATGAAGTGGAAAGGATACACCTTAAAATAAACCCATCAAATTGAAAGGCTTAAAGCAATTATCAGGTAGTTTGTCTTTAAAAACCGAGACACTGCAGTCCATTTCTAAGAGCGGGCATAAGGATAAGTTATTATCAATAACTTTGACAGGAAGATGCACTGCACTGCTACGTTAGAGGGATGTAACTAAAAGCTTTTAGTTGCAACTTCACTGGCAAAAAATGATTATTTTCAGTTTATTCAGCCTTTATTTTTAACTCTAAAGAGGCTTTACTGTTGTGTGGGGTTTTTTGGTTTTACTGTTGTTTGTTTTCTGTTTCTTAAGGTGAGGAATATAGGTAGACTATAGTATTTCAGAAGTTTTATGACAGCAAACAAGTTTATGAACTACTTACATCAGCATGGGACACTCATCTTCTTAAAACGTACCTTTACTGCTGAGAAGCAAAGGACCACTAGCAAAAGGGCTAATAATCTACCTGTTTTCTACTCAAGCATTCCAGACATCCAACAGGAAAAACAGATATATCTTATTCCCAAAACATACTAATTAACTTCCATTCAAAGCAATGAGAATGGCCACAAATTAAGTCCAGTTAGATTCAGTTTCCCTGCTTGGGCCAATTTCTTAAGGCCAGTTGAAAACATGCATGTATTCAACCAATGTTTGGCAAAGCTTGAGTTTAAACAAACTCATTTTCAAGGCTTTTAGTTCATTTACTCTGTCAATTTCTGGACTAAAACTTGAAAAGTGCAAAAATATTTAATTATCTTCTTAAAAAATTAATTTTACTGGTGCAACAACTCCCTACTTCTCTGGAGTTAAATCCATTGCCAGCAACAGACAGAAAAGGAAGCACCAGCATGAAATAACCAAAGTGCATTTCCAGTACACCAATGCTGCATGATTGGCAAGCCATAATCTTATATCCACCCCTGGAATAGATTAGGCTAAATTAATTTCAAAAAAGTCTGTATTACACATTAACATACTAAGTCTGTCATGAAGTCATGGGGATACTGCAACGAATCATCAAAACGAAAACGTTTGGAGACTGTGCTGCTGTCCTCTGGAATGTTTTCTTTGTCTTCCTTGTTGCTACAGGTACCATTACAACTGGATTTTATATTCCACTCTTCCGAGCATTTTGTTGTGTGTCCTGGCATCGGAGAAGAGCAACAAGTTTCTTCAGGGCTACACAAGAGTATGAACTCCCCTTGCTGCAACCAGAAATGAGAGAGACAGGCCTCTGCTGTGGGTCTTTCCCTTTTAAAAGAAAAAAAAAAAAAAAAGGGTAAAGTTGCTTCAGTTAATTTCAGAAATACTAAACAATTAAAATAGCTCTAACACATACTAGAGAATATTAAGTAGAAATTAAAGATTTAATATTGCTGCTTTCTACCACCACCGCTGCCAAAAAAAACCACATCAGACCCTGCCATTGTTAAAGTTAAATATTGGTAGCATGCACCTAAGTACTAGTTGAGCTTTCCCCTACTGATCAGTGTCAGCTTTTCATCAGGACAAGGAACAGGTATTTCTCAGCTAGTATTCATAGTCCCTTGGAATGTATTCAACATATTGTGAGTGTTCACCTTTGATCAAGAACATTTTTTATAAGAATGAACACGGCAAAATGTTATGTATTTCTGAAGAATATACACTCAGTCACAAGACTGCCAAAGTTGCATAAAAAATGTATTAAAGTACAAAGATACATTAGCAATCAGTCTGGTAACAAGTAAGCACTGCATTAAAAAGATTTTGTCCCTCCTGTTCAATAATATTGTTCAATAACAGGTCTATTACAGACAAGAACGTGACCTTTCTGGAATGCATTTCATCAGGTATGTTAATAACCTCACCTCTGAAGGAAAATATAAAGAATCTCAACTCAAAGCACAAGCCTGAGTATAACAGCAGCCAGACAGTGAACCAAAGCTTCTTTTTATACATTATGGAAAAGTATAAACTTACCAATAATACCAGTGCATTGTGAAATGTCTGACTGACACCAGTAACATCAAGCTCCCAAATTAACATTCACTTTTTCTAGCTGCTCCACAAACAACAGATAAGATTCTTGCCCAGAAGAGTTTGATACTTACTCTGGATTTTTTATGAGAAGTTTTTGAATGAAGTCTTTAGCAGGCTGTGAAACTGACGAAAATATTTCTTCTGAATAATCCACTTTAACTTGAGATATATTAAGGTATGTTTCTTGATTATCAGCTCCCACAAATGGAGATTCTTGTGTCAGCAGCATGTATGAAATCACGCCTAAGTTCCTGAGGTAAGAACACAACATATAATCCTGCAAGAACACCTAAACAATACAGCCCCATAATTATCACGCTGCAGATCAAACTTCCTGGTGTTATAGCCATACTCCAAGAATTAGAGACATCATATGACATCTCAACTTTATGTGATGTAAGCATATATACATGCGCACATACAGAAAAGTACATATGTATCTCAAAGGGTTTTTTGAAAATTTGTTACCTTGAAAATACCCTTTTCTTCCTATTGAGATTGTTAGGAAAAGGAAACATTTCACTTTTAAACAGGTCATTGGATATATGGGAATTCTGGATTATCACGACAAGATAAACTTTCTAATTTGCAGGCAAATAAAAAACCACCTTTCACTATAATTCTGGATGAAGTAGCAAAGACTGAGTTAGACAACATCTCTGTACAACTGACTGTTGTGCTACAATACCCTCCTGCTGAGATGTTTTTTCCCTAGGAACACTGAGTACCACACATCACGTGATTTATTATAAGTCTTAAATGGCTTCTTTATGCATATTAAAAATGGTTTTGTCATCTCCTAGATCAAACTACTCATTAGTGTGGAAACACACAGCTGCTATACTGTCACTCTGAAAAGGGCACCTGCAACCAACAGATTGGTTTTACGCCTTCCCACAAAAGCAGGCAAATAAGTGGTTAAAAACATTGATAAACAGATTTAATTATAAGTTGAGAATTTCAAAGGAGTAATTAGATGATAGCAAGCTTTAAAACTGCATTTTAATTATTTAGATGCATAAGAAGAGTATAGGAGTATTTTATGTTTTTAAGAAGACATACAAAAGCTATCCTTTACACTAATATAGCTCCTGAAATTAACAGACTACAAAGGTATACTTAATAAAATTGTGGATCATTAAGTTACTGGTTCTATTTTTTATGACTCATTCTGTAGATATTACTCCAAACATAAGAAGTAGAAATTTAAAAGTACTTACAATTTGTATAATCAAATTATTTAATGATACAAAAATGAGTAGGAAGGAGTGTCTGAGAATAGTCAATTCCTGAAGTATGTCACCCAAGAGTAACTAATACCTAAAAGCATGCCACCCAATCATTGTTATTCCTTCCCTATAATACCTATACCCTGCACGCTCAGAAGCCACCTGCATTCCCAACTAGGTATGCAACAGACCCATACACAGTAATTCCTCTAGGCTCCAAATACCCTGAGGACTCCTTCCCCTCCCAACTCTACTTCTTTTGGTCAGCACACTGACAGAAGCCAGATAAAACTGCATCAGTGTCTGGATCCAGCCCCTAGATTGTTAAGTGGTCACACCTGCCTCAATAAAATGAATTAACATATCAACCTACCACATATCTGTAGCTGTGGTAATAGGATCATAGTTTAATATTTCTGGAGCTAGAGAAAGAGAGATTGGAAGAAGAATACTTTAATAGATATATTATTCAAGTGCCCTTGAATACATTAAATTTCTGGCATTTTTTGCCAGCCATTATTACAAAGTGAAACATGCAATTTCCATAATCAAGTTTATTATTTTCAAACCACAAGGATAGAAAAAAGTTATTTATGTTCAATTTGATACGCCAGTGCTTAACTGGTTCACACTGAAGTGACACTGCGTGGCCTGAAGTCTGTTAAAGTTCAAAAATATTTTCTAATCAGACACATACACATAGATTTTCCTAAGAGATTTTTCAAGCCATAACTTTTTAAGAGGAATGCATAAAGCCTCCAGTATATTAATACTGCAAAGCCAGCTGACTGCACAGCATCAGTGGCTGTTAGCAAGGTATTCACTGCAAACTGCAGTGCTCTTAAGTGTAGCAGATCATTAAGGAAACCTGTCCTTCAGGGAGGGTCAAGTGTTAATGGCAATCTTTCCATTTCTGAGGAATATTTAAATCTCATGAAATCATTACACTAAACAGCATTCCTTATTCAAAATACACATCTTTGTATACGCTAATGTATTTCAACTTCACATAAAATAATTAACAGCCAAAATTTATTGTTGATTATTGTTGATGAAGTCTGCATCACAGCAAATACCAAACCATTGAATTATACATGCACTTACTGATATAATTTTGGATGTGTTTACTGTAAACATTTGTCAACTACAAAAGAACATCTCAAAACACATGGCCTTGTCCTGTTCTTTGTCCAGCAAAGACAGATAAGTTGATAGAAACTGTTTGTGTCATGCTTTTTTTCATCAAAACCACACACCAGAAATTGTGAAGCAACTCTTGCATACCTAGATACTCTGTTGTTCCCATGATCTGCCGCAGTTCAGTGGCATTCTCAAGCTTCCGAGACATACCAAAATCCACAATTTTTACGTCACCAAGAGGATTGACACTGCTCAGCAAAATATTTTGAGGCTACAATAGAAAAGATTTAATTCTCAATTAATAAAATACTAGCTTGAGAAAAAATAATGTACTAAGTGATGCTGAAGTTGTTATTACACAACACTTATTGCTAAATTTTCTTTTGTAAAAAAGGTATTTCATCTCTAAGCCCCACCTATTTCTCCACATCTGTTTATTTAGAATCATAGAATCATAGAATGATTAGGGTTACAAGCGACTCCCAGAGGTCATCTAGTCCAACCCCCCTGCAAGAAGCAGGGACATCCTCAACTAGATCACGCTGCTCAGGGCCTCATCCAACCTGGCCTTGAACTTCTCCAGGGATGGGGCATCCACCACCTCCCTGGGCAACCTGTTCCAGTGCTCCACCACTCTTACAGTAAAGAACCTTTTCCTAATATCCAATCTAAATCTCCCTCCCGCTATTTTGAAACCATCACCCCTTGTCCTGTCACAACAGGCCCTACTAAACAGCCTACAGGCCCTACTAAACAGCCTGTGTTTTTAAAAAAATTACTTTGATTATCATACTATTAAATTAAAGATAAAAGTAATAAAATAAACAGTCTGCTGCAACCTCACCTTTAAATCAAGATGAACAATATTGTTTTCATGCAAGCAGCAAAGTCCTTCAAGTATTTGTCTTATAAGCCTTACAATATCCCTTTCACCAATTCTGTCATCGAGATCTGGGACACATAAGTCAAACATTTCTCCTCCAGCAGCACTGAAACACATTCAAGAACAGTAACATATTAAGTTTGAATTTTCAAGTTTAAGTAATGAAAAATTTATATTTATATATTTACATATATTTTTTTTTAATACACACATTTATGCCAAGACACATCATATAAGCACTTAGGGGAAAAAAGTGATTTGATAATGCTTTTTCTTTCCTCATAGATTGCAACAGCATTTGAAGATAGTGAAAGAAAACTTTGTGGATGAAAACTCATAGTGCTTTGGTATCCTTAAGTATGCTCTCCTGTAAGTGAGTGTGAAGATGCCTTCAGGAAGGCGAGTTCTATCGTCTTTCCCTAACTGAAGCAGCCTTTCTCTTCAAGTCAAATCTAAAATGTCTTCTATTAGATCAGTACCAGAAGTAATTCAAAGTAAGAAAACCCAGCAATATTTCTATTCTCCAAATTTGGATTTATTTTTTTTTTAATATGATGTGGCTATGACACGAGAGCTATTAAGGAATTAACAGTTTAAGTTGCTGAAAAAGTTTCTGGAGTAGGAAGAACCTGCATACATGCTGCCTTAGGCCCTGCCATTCTGGCAGGACATTAACAACTAGAGTGGTACCAAGAAATAAAATCTAACATGCTGCTGCTGACACAGTAGCCTAGTCAGTTAGTAAGCATTATCTCCTAGAACTCTAGGAGACACAGAATATTAAAAAAAACCCAACCAACCAACCAAAAAGACTCAGCTCTGTAACTCTGTCAAGCTCATTTTTGTTGTTAGTGTGGAAGTGGTAAATTTCAAGCTTCATGTTTGCACTCAGCATCTCAAACCTATCTTCCTCAGAGAAAGGCTGTTTACTGGTAAGAAGCCCTAAAGAAAGCACAGGAAATAACAGTGTTGCATATGGTCTAGCAGTTACACTCCTACACAGTGCTGCAGTGTCAGCTGTTTCCTTCCGAGCTGGGTCTGAAATCTTTAATTCATGGAAGCCTACACAATGTCAAACTTTGAACTGGCAGATACAGCTCAGGAAAACTTGATTGACAGTTCTGAAATAATTGGACCAATGTGCAGAACAGCCAAAACAAAAGCTAATGTACATGGCTACCACCAGGAAGGCTACTGGAAACAAAAAACCCCACCAAAACGATGCTCAGTATAAAAGCTTAGCGTGTAGTTCTGGTTTCTGTACCTTCAAGAAGCATGTAAGATTAGTGAAGATACAGAGAAGAGCAAGTAAGAGGACAGACAGCTGCTTTGCATGATGAAGCCGAAGAGAAACTCACTCTTCAGTACAGATAGAACAACTAAAGCTGTTTTAGAGATTGGTTGTTCACCAAATCCCACGACCTAAGAACTAAGACACACTTGATTAAACGAGCCAATTAGTTTAAAACAGATAAAGTATTTCTTCACACAGTAGAATCATAGAATTGTTAAGGTTGGAAAAGACCCTTAAGATAATCCAGTCCAACCATTAACCTACCGCCACCAAGTCTACCCTTAGACCATGTCCTCAAGCACTGCATCTACCCGTCTTTTAAACACCTCCAGGGATGGGGACTCAACCACCTCCCTGGGTAGACTGTTCCAATGCTTGATGACTCTCTCAGTAAAGAAGTTCTTCCTAATATCTAACCTAAATTTTCCCTGGTGCAACTTGAGGTCATTTCCTCTAGTTCTGTCACCCGTTACTGGGGAGAAGAGACCAACCCCCACCTCACTGCAACCTCCTTTCAGGTAGTTGTAGAGAGCAATAAGGTCTCCCCTCAGTCTCCTCCAAACTAACAACCCCAGCTCCCTCAGCCGCTCCTCGTGGGGCCTGTTCTCCAGACGCTTCACCATCCTCGTTGCCCTTCTCTGGACACGCTCCAGAACCTCAAC
>VXBZ01003086.1:519485-540855 GCA_013399135.1 Heliornis fulica
TTGTTGCGACCAAAGTGCAGGACCCGGCATTTGGCCTTGTTGAACATCATATTGTTGGCCCCAGCCCAACAATCCAGTCTGTCCAGATCCCTCTGCAGGGCCTTCCTACCCTCCAGCAGATCCACACTTCCACCCAATTTGGTGTTATCTGCAAACTTACTGAGGGTGCATTCAATCCCCTCGTCCAGATCATCTATGAAGATATTGAACAGAACTGGTCCCAACACCGAGCCCTGGGGAACACCACTGGTGACCGGTCACCAGCTGGATTTGGCTCCATTCACCACCACTCTCTGGGCTCGGCCATCCAGGCAGTTTGCAACCCAGCACAGAGTGCACTTGTCCAAGCCGTGACAACGGCTACGAACATGTGGAATTCATTACCACAGTAGATAGTATCACTAGGTTCATAAAAGGACTAAACAGGTTCACAGACTACAGGTCTGTAACCAGATACTAAAAGGAACAGGCAGAGGTATTGTTACCACACGCACCTAGCGCAGGGTATGCTAGGACAGTAAGCAGGCAGGCTTGCACACTCCTCAGCTCCCACTAAATATCATCTCCCTCCCGTCACTGCTGGGAGCAGCAGCAGATTAGACATACCACTGATCTGACTCTGTAGGGCATCAATTCTTCAATAACCAAAACTAGGTGGATCTGAAAATCAGTATAGCTGCCAAATTAATTAGTGTAGCCACCAGGGTTATCTGAGTGACTCTGATTCCTCCAGTTACCTCTGATCCTCAGGTTACAGGAGTAACATCCTCTGTTGTGGGGCTTAGGAAGTATTCACACCTTCAGGAATTCTCTCTACAGAGATGGCCTTATTTAGAAGCAGCACACAGTTTTCCTTTGCTTAAGCTGCGTGCAGTTTGTGCAAGTACACATGTTCCAAAAAACCCCACCAATTTCTGCTACAGAAGGACACGATTTAGAAGTGTGACCAGCCCTCTGCTTATTCCAAGAGAACTAGGAACACTCACTGCAAGACTTCTAAACCCTACTACAAAGTAGACCATTAAGACCAGTAGAGTACAAAGAAACTGTTTCATTTCAGAGCCTTAAGGGGCAAGATAGGGTTAGCTAAGCTCAAACAGCGGCAGTAAAATGAGTAGGACTTTCATGTGAACTTGGACTTTTCGTGACATGAAGTTCAAAACTTGACTTCTGGACTTTGCCTTCACTTCTACTTTAAATGTTATTTTAGCCTTCTCAAAACAACAAAGAATGTTAGGGATGATCTGGTTGCAGGAAAGATCTAGCTGCATTCTTTGGGAAAGTTGAAAGAACTGACTGTGGTGTATGCAGACCACCAATAACAGCTTTTCAAACACTATTGAAACTTAGGTCCGAGAGATTTTTCTGAATTAATTCACATACAGCATTATTATTCCTTACTTTCCAAATACAGGGAATACAATAGATCACTCAAATCCAAATTAAATTCCCAAATCAGACTTGTTTCCAGGGATAATGAGAAGTCACCCAAACACCTAAAAAGGTACTGAAAATCTGTGGAAAATGGCTCCAAAAGCCAAACAAATTTAAAACAAGAAATACACTGAATTTAAAAGCTCAGACCCTGCAAACAAATGGAAGTTTTCCAGTTACCAAAAAGCATTAAGCAGTGATGGAAGCTCACAGAAGTGCTCAGCTTCTGCAAAATCTATGTACTTGCTACCAGTGATTTATTTTATTTTTTTATGATTTAAGATGCATCAAAGAACAACATACTTTCTATGAGATTCAAGAGCATTCTCTCCAGTTAGCTTGCATGAAAGCTTCTTTAAGGAGAAAAAAAATAAATTGAATTACACTTAGGGCTTTTACTCAGGTTTTATATTAGGTTAACAACCGGAATATCAAGCAGAGCTCTCTTTTTTACAAAACTTCAATTAGCAGAAGAAACAATCTGCTCAAATGAAACAGGCAGCTTTTCATTAAAATCACCTTCTTGAGATCATATATAAAGGAATAAAAAAAGAAAAAGAAGTCAATTTGAAATTGAGCGAAGTTGTCTTCCAATCTGAGTAATGCAGTAAAAAGAAAAAAATAAAACTGTTTTTGATACTTTTTGCTAAATCAAAACAACTCTTGAGTCTATTTTTAAAAATTTTAAGTACAGACCTGCTATAGGTTTTGGTGTATTTTGTTTTATGCCTTATTCCATGTAGTTTGACATAACTAATTAGCTATGGATGCAAAAAAGCACATATCCAAAACCAAAAATTCTTATTAACAGAAATTATTCAATTCTTGCACCTACATGAAAAAAACCAAACAGCAAAAGTGTCCCCAAGAGCTTATTAAGTAAATAATAATGAAGTATTAGCATGATGTATCTAGCATATAGTTGTAGTTCTGGGCATTCAGGCAACCCATGCAAATAATGAGTATATTGACAGATACAAATGTGGAACATCTGATGAAGGTATACTTACTATTCCAATACTAAGATGATTTCATTTGCTGTTTCATAAACTTCATGGAGATTAACCACACGGGGATTAGATTTCATTAATTCAAGTACAGCAATTTCATGAAGAATCTCTGCTTTGCAGTCTTGACCTCTTCTTCTTTTCTTTAAAAATTTAGCTGCATACTCCTGTCCTGTAGATTTAGCTATACATTTTCTAACCACAGCACATCTTCCCCTACAAAATAATAGGGAAAACATTAAGACCCAAGGCATAAAAAGTTGCCATTAATAAAAACCAAACCAAAACAAAAACCCAACAATAAAACACGTCAAATAACTGGAAACAAACAAACAAAAATTATCAAGGGAATGCTACATTTGGCCCTTTCTTACATTATTCCCTGAACATTCACTTTCATCCACTGTAGAAATTATACTAAGGTAGATGAAGGTTTGGGGAGACCCTGAACAATTCCCTTGATACAGATTAGCTGATATTGGAATATCAGGTTACTTGAGCACTCTTACTCTAGCATCACAGAATCGGCATCACTTGCATTGGGAAGGTATTCTGGATGTCCCTGGTAAAACCTCCTGCTTAAAGCAGGACCAGCTATGAGAGCCTACCAGGCTGTTCAGGGCTTTGTTCAGGTTGGCAATACTGTATGTAAAGACTCAATAACATTACAGCACCTACAGGATACGGTCACAAACAAGCAAAATCTTGTGAAAGGTAGAGAAGGAACACAGAAAACAAAGTATGTTTGTATACTTGGGGGTTGGTCAGGAGGGAAGTTTTCAGCACCGAAAACAGTCATTAAGAGAGTTTCCACCTACAAATCATGTATTACTGGTAAAAAAAAAAAAATTAAAAAAAAAACCTAACAAAACCCAAACACCACGAGATATCTGCAAAATGTTTAAAAACAACTTAACAGGAAGACACCCACTACTTTGTATTCTCTTTCTCAATTAGAGTCAAAGTGTGCTGCTTAATTTCCTAGCCGACAGTTTAGGTATGGCAACAAAAATGTATTTTGGCAAAGAAATGTTTTTGAAAGAAAACCACATACTGTAGTTAAACCACCAAGCTGACCTTTAAAAAAATTCAGGGGAAAAATGCAGTTTTTTAAGCCAAGTTATAAACTCCTGAAAAAACAAAGTTTTATAATCACAAGTTTTGCATTCCCAGAAATGTCTAGTTGCATACTTGCAAAATGTTTTCAAATGATACAAGAAATATTAAAGAAAAACAACTTCAAGGGCTAAAATAAACTGTGTAAAGTTCTAAAAACAGTTATAAAACTGCATACAAAGAACAAGACCTACACCTACGTCTTCAAACAAACAACACCTTTCCATGTACACTTTGTTACCACAGCATACTAGGAATAAACTTGATGAAGGAGCTCAGTAGAGCTGTCTGACCTTTCAAATTAAATTAGCTTCTTTAGTAGAAAAGTCTACACTGGCCTGCAGGCTTTACCTTACTTCTGGTGCAAAAATCCCAATCCCTAAAAGAAGTATCTCTAAAAAGGAAAAAAAAAAACCAAACATGTAAAAGACACATCTGAAGCTTTTAAAAATATCTTCTAGACTTCGGTATTTAATTAAAAAAAAAAGATATGAGTGTCTCACAAAACATCAGATTTCCATTTGAAAGTAACCGTGAGTTAAATACTGTTTGTACGAATCTGACAAAATTATACACATGTAAAACTGACTTTCAATCTGCTATTGCTTACCTAGAAATAAATTCCACAATACAGATTCTCTGTCATTTTTCCCCCCAAAAATCAGTTAGTTGTAGAATTTCTTTGCCCTTTATGTAAAACACTAAATTTAGCAAGGTAAGAGTACAAAACTCAAGAGACAAATTAATTTAAAAGGTGAAAGTTATTTACAATCCAATACATATGTTCCTCATTCTGGCCATTTCAGGCTTACAAACAGTTGCCAAGTCCTTCACTAATTGTTCAACCAGGTTATTATTGCACAACATTTGAAATTAAGCTGAATTTTGTAATACACCATAGTTTAAGATACTCCCCCCACAGATGACATTCTTGTTTTAACATCACATCACCCTGTCAACCACAAATATTTCTCTAAAATTAAAAAAAGGGGAACTGGTAGAATTTCATGAGGACAACAAGATGTTCCCCGACAGTCTTCCTTCTAGTCACTGCAGGTTTTACAGCTTTGAGGGTCAGCAGTATCTCCAGATAGATGAGGTAAGAATTTTCACTTGTTTTTACTGCATTTGTAGTGTACCAATTATTAACACAAAGTTATTAAGACACAATTGGTTTAGAGCAGTAGAATTTCCCCAGAAATACAACAAAAAAGACTGGATCAGAAGTGTTGCACTGAAGCAAGCAAAGTGCTTCTCATTCCTTGTTGCCAGCAAAGCAACTACTGAATTTACAGCCCAGTTTTACATGATAAAAACTGATTTCAAGTTGTTTTCACATCCCCAGTTCTGAACCACAGAAATCAAACTACTGCAAAAAGCCAAGCCATCTACACTGGGGACAAAGCCACTTAACCTTCTGAACAGAACCTGCCTACTTCATGAGTCAGTGTCTTAAATACCACAGGACCAAAAAGATACGGGTGTGGGAGGAAGACTTGCGAAGCTGAAGTAGAAAAGAACAAAAGAACCATTTAGTAAGTAACCTGAAGAGGAAGAAGAAAATTGCAGGTGTAAAGAAAAGCATATTAAATCTTTCACAGAAGCTACAAAGAAAGGAGGATTTTACATCACGAAGTGCTGTAAACACTCAAAACATTAAGAAAGTGCATGCACACACTGTTAGGCCAGGAAAAGTAAAAAATATGTTTGGGTTCATACTGCCCTGTTTCTTTGCATTTTGGCCCGTTTTGTTGTTAAGCCTAGTTCTGCATGTACAGAAGGTATTATTAAGGACCCCTTTCAGAATCCATGCAAAATCTATAATTTGGTTTGCTTTGGACATTATCTCCCAGGTATGTACAATCTGGAAATCCAGCATTTTAAGAATACTGTAGTTCTAGAAGATGGTGCATATAAACTTCTGTGTAGAATTCAAAACTAGATCTGCCAAAGGGGTAAGGAAAGAGAAAAGTTTGGGCTGCACTTTTATAGAAGTGCACAGATAAAGCATACTCTAGGGAAAAAAACACCAAACCCAAACAAAATCCAGGAGAACAATGAAGGCTAAAGAGCTTACAAAATCACATGCAGAAGAGCATCACTGCTGACAAAACAAGTTACAGGTGCAAAGAATCACTATTGTAGCACAGTGTGGCACAGTAATTGCAAGCCTGACCCATACCACTTCTGTTCAAGAAGTTTGGAAACATGGCCATGGCACTATTGTGATTGTTGTTTATTTAGGTGATCCTGCTCAGGCAGGGGGGCTGGACTAGATGATCTTCCAAGGTCCCTTCCAACTCCTGACATTTTGTGATTCTGTGAATTATGTTTACATCGCATTACACCTGATTTACTGAATGTTTTCGAAGTATGAATTAATACAATGATTTGAAAAAAAGCATCAAGACAGATGTCTGAAACAGTATCGTAAATACCAAGGGGTTTGGGTTTTTTCCCTTGTGTTTTATTTCCTATTTTACTGTTGCTAGCAAGAAAAGCAGACTACAAAACTACGCTGAAAGACGGTTCTTAGAAAATTTAACTGCTTGAGGGTGGGAAGAGGAGAGAAAAAGGTCTTTGTTTTCTGGAATGAAAAAAAAATATGAACAAAACAAACAACTCAAGATGCCAATTCTTCTTGTAGTATTACCTTACATAATATCTGTTCTTTAGGTTATATACCTGGGATGTGATGTGTGACTAGACAGGGGAAATGGAAGAAAAGTAACATAATCCCAGATCTGCAAGCTTATGAAAACAGGCTAAATCTCTGACATGGTAAAGGCTGGAACCTTCTGCTTCCCTGTACCTTTTCCTGGTCCCTAGGGAACCCACTGGCTACCATAAAGAGCGTGGGGAAGGAGAGAGGCATACTTCATTCTCTGCCTACTACCATAAAAGTTTGTCAGAAAAGTTCTGAAATTGCACAGAGCATTATATAGCAAATATATAGAAAAAATTACTCGTAGTAAAATAGAATGAGTAGAAACAATCTTACCTTCCTAGCTCTTTTGATTCTGCGATATAAAAATTATAGAAATTGTCTGTCTTGATTTGTGTCTGCAGAGATGTGGCTAACAAGCCAGACAGGCTTTTATTCTCCAACTTTCTCCTTGACATGGTCAGGAACAGGTCTGTCTCTCTCTCGCCAGTTACCTGTTAAAGCAAAATAATTAAAAGGTTTTTAAAATTACAGTGCAGGAAAATATACAAATGTTAGGCTTTAGGGGGTCTCAAACTAAATAGCTTTAAATATGTGCAGTAGTGACCTGAAAACAACATATTTAACCACTACAAAAATAAAACCTGATTACACTAACCAAAACATGCTAAGAAAACAAAACACCCTATTTCTTAGTAATTTTAACAATTGAGCTAAGTTGTGGGGTTTTAGCAGTGTTTTCTCCCCTGGAGCATATCAATAAAATATTAGGGATAAGCTTCAGTTCTAGTAAAACTCCTAACAACCACTTAAGTTTTAATGCTAGACAACATCATCTGTGCAAGTTCAGATTATTTAAAATTAAATTATGGAGTAAATACTAATTTACCTTAATAAACCAGTAAAATAGCATGTAGCTAAGGTATACACACACACATTATTTCTATTACTGTTAGAAAAAAATATAAACTGCTTGTATGCTAAAAAACCCTGTGGTTTGGTATCCACATGCACAGGCCTAAAACATCTCTTCAGGTGAAATGGAAAAGAAAGCAGAAAAAGGTTACTCAAGGTTAACAGAACTTAAAATAAGCTATCAATTAAGACTTAAAAGTATTTATTAGTGAAGGACAAAAACAACATAAATCACAAGGCAGTTCAGATAAGGTTAACTACTTTACAAAAATGCCCTTTCAGTTTTCAAATGACAGAAGTGTACCATCAGGAACTTCTGGAGAGCACGAGAACTAGTTTTGATTCAAATATGCTTTAATACCCAATTATCAATTCTTGGAAAATGGGTATTCGTATTGGAACTATTCTGGGTTTAAAGCGTGATTCACGTTTTAGCAGGGAAAAAAAAACCCTCCAAACTACTCATGGTTTGAGCATATCTTAAAAATAACATGTGATAAGCATGAAATAACTTCCTAAAACGTTATCATGGGGTAACAATACAACCTAATGCACAAACAAGCCTTTAAGACACTTCGTTTGCAACAAACACATATTCCTTTTCCCCCAGTTATATTGCAACTTACCGTTGAAGAGACTGATTCAGAAGTCTGAAGTGTTAGGAGCTGCAGTCACCACAGTTTAACGGTCACAGTTACCTTGTGACCACAGTACTTCAGCACAAAAGTTTAACTGAGACAACTGACCTAACCGACTCAGACATTGTATTAACATTATACACATTACGTAGGCTTTCATTCTGTGTCATTATTCTTAATGAGTCAAAGGTCCTCCTTAATCGTATCTGAATTCAGTTTGTTTTGCTGGTATAAACCCGCATCTCCTCGTGTTACCTCGGTATCCTCAAGAATACAGACACACACGCACACAATCTGTCCCGGAGAACGAGGTACAGTTTTGAACTCAATTAGCTACCAAAAAAAGAGGCAGGAATTCTAACGCATTAGCCCTTCCCAAAATCACCAGCGATGCCTGCGCAGCCACACACTGCATCAAAGCCCCGACCTGCAGCCAAGAGAAGCACGGAACTCACTGAAATTCCTGCGCTTCCAATTAAATAGAAAACTTCCCACTGAACTTTAAGCCGCGGAAAAAGACGCTTCGTTTAACCCTTGCCAGAAACGTCAAGTCCCTGCTCTGGCCTAGGAAGGCGTTCGGCAGAGAAAAACCAGCACCAGGCCACCCCACCACGCTGCGGGGCCCGCACCGGAGCCGGCGGAGCCTCCGCGGCGACCCGCGCGGCCCCTCCGCGCACCACCGGGACGCGGCTGGCCCCGCTCACCACCTCCCCTCAGCCGCGCCGGAGCCTTTCGGCGATGACTTGAGCCCGCTCCGCAGCCAGCGCTACGGCAAGGCTAGGTGCAACCGAGGCGGATAAACATTCCGGGGCAGCCCGGGACCCGCCTCCCCAACGAACGCGGAGGGGCGGCGGCTCCCCACCCCGCGCTCCCGTCCCTTCACCAGACACCCGAGCCAGCCCTCCGTCCGCGAGCGAGACCCTGTCTAGAGGGGACCGAATACCACGAAGCGCCCTTCGCCTCCGTCCTCCCCTCCCTGCTCCCTGGTGCTGCCGCAACGAGGGGCCGCGGGGGCTGCCCGCTCCCGAAGGAGCTGAAACCCCGTCGGGACGGGCCGCCAACATCAGTGCGGGGCCGGGTGGCCGGGATACGCCCCAACTCCTCACAGAACCCTGCGCCTCGGGGGTGCTGCTGCCACCGGCGAGCTCCGGCACCGAGCAGGGGCGGCAGCAGGGCGACTCCCACCACCCACCTCTGCCCGCCGTCACCACCCGGCACACAGCCCCAGCTCAGCACACTCACCTCCCTCCGCCGGACTCCTGGGCCAACGGTCGCCGCAACAAACGACCCGCCCGCGCGCGTACCCACGCCGCCGCCACCACCAACCACCGCGCCCCGTACAGGGCGTTTGAAACGCGCAGCCTGGTAGATGTGGCCGCCCCGGCGGCGTCCGCCCGGCCCGCCCTCTTCGGCCCCGCGGAACCAATCCGCACCCAGCGGGTTCGCTGTCTGCTCGACGATTGGCGGGATGCCCCGCGGGGGGAGGGCCCCGCACGGCTGCCATTGCCCAGCAAGGCCGCCGGCGGCAGGTGCTGCTTGCCCGCTGCCTCGTGAGAGGCGACGGGGTGTTGTCGCGGCCGGGACGCGGTCCTGAGCCTCATCCTTCTCCCGCGGTGCTGGGAGCCGCGGCCGTGCCCGGACCACCCACCTCCTCCAGCCGGCGTGCTGGGCCCGGTGGGGCAGCATGACCGGCCGGTTGTCTGGGCGACGGGAACGGGGCCGTGAGCCCCCAGCTTATGGGTGGCAGAGAGAGAGCCATTTTGTTTGACCACCTCACAGAGCAAAGGGCGGGGAGAGCCGCCGTTTTGGGCGAGCGGCACCGATCCCGTTCAGTCAGAGCAGAGATGAGACATATCGGTGTGCCTGCTGCACCCGGGAGTATGGAACCACAGGGAAAGCTCGACACACCGGGGCAGCGTGAGGTGCACTGGTGTAAAAAGCGTCTCCGCAAAGCCCCCGGGGCCCACGGGCGTGGGGGAGGCTGTGAGGAGATGTGCAAGAGCGGCAGTGGTTTCTGACTTCCCCAGTCTAGCAGAGCTGGGCATCCGACATAGAAACGAGAACAACAAGACTTCCGTGTGCTTACCAGCAATGACGGCAGAGTTAGGCACTGGGTGTCCTGTGACGCGGCTTGCAAAACTCCGAGGCAGCCACAGCAGTGGCTCGGTTCAGCTGAAAGCAGAAATCCACGTATTGGTTCTGACTTTTGCATAGCCATGCTCAAATGGGACTAGAATCTACTTTGCCTTACGCTTCTACAGGAGTAGGCATCTCCCACAGAGCCTGTTTGACCGTCTTGCACAGAAGTGGCAACTGGGTCTTCAGAGCCTCTTGCTTTAAGGAGCCCCAAGGGGAAAAGAAAAAGGACTTTAATGTGTGGTTTCAGAGACCCTTTTTGAGGATATAAAATAGCCTAAAGCATGCTTTAGACATAAATTGAAATTAGAGTTCTAAAATAGCTGCAATTTGTTTGCCAAATTGATTTCCTCTGTGAAGCAATCCAACCAGCTGCCCTGGAAATTTGCAAACATCCGTTTTATAATGGATTTGCCATAAAAGCAGTAACAGCAATGCACAGAAGAGTTTGAGCTATAAATTTAATTTCAGCAGTGCACAATTAGAGTTACTGACTTAATTTTGTTTATGCTGTGGCACTACCAGTGAAATGGTAATTGCATGGTGTGTACGGTAAGTTGAGCTGCCACAGCAATGCTTACATTAAGATTAGTTCAAGTGAAGATAAGATATGCAGTTTGAGAAAATAAAGTATTTTTGAAGACTTTGAAATAGGTTACAGCATGCATCTGGCACAATAAGATACACCTGCTAAGAACAAGAGCTTCTTTTCAAGCATGACTCTTGCTCACTTGATCTTCACTCTGGAATTTTAGCATTTTGAGCTGTGGATATTTTTGACTAAAGAAGTCCACCATCTCTGCAGAGTTTCAGACCATGCTCTTCCTTGATTAAAAAGTGATTTCAAATACCTCTGCCAAACAAACATGATGCTATTTCTACATCCTGTAGAAAAGCCTGGTTTTGTTGAGAAGTGTTCTTTGTGCCGCATGGAAAGCAAGCAGCATTCCACACATACCGAGTGATCCACAGGAGTAAAATTAAATGATGACTACTATTAAGATGGTTTAGGTTATTATAGCACATGGTGCCAAAAAGTAAATGACAGTGCTTATGTTTGTCTCCTTTAGCTGCTGGTATTGGCAGATCTTTTTCAAGGACGGGATTTGCTATACTGTCCCTTTAAGGGCTGAAAACCAAATAAATACCAAAAATGCTTCATGACATGTGTGTTATTATAGCCTTGGTTATCTGTTTATATAATGCCAGAGAAACACGTATGGCACTTGGAGAAAGGGTATAATTGGCATGACTCCACCCTGAGGACTTTAGAATTTGACTTAAGATACACGATGACAGAGCGTGACAAACAAAGGGTGGAGAGGGGGAATGGTAGGCTGAAGGTCACAACAGTCAGGATTAGGACCCATGCTTATTAATGCATACATCTGGTTATTAATTGCTAATTTTTAATTGTCCCAAAGGTGTTAGCTTCATGATTCCCATTCTTAACAATAAACATCTTCTCTTGCTTTCCCTAATGATCTCTCTAGTACAGAACTGGCTTTTCAGAATCTTCAGAAAATTTAATGAAAAGAACTATTTCCTCTTGGTCAGTTACACGTTTGGCAAAGTTGGGATTACAGCTCACATTGCTCCAGGGTATAAGTGTTTTGGGAAGCTAAACTTTTGGAAAAAGCTTGGTTCCCTCAAGAAGTGCCAATATCAACTCCAACCTGTCATGGTGTTGACCTATTTTGAACCAAATATACAGCAACCAACCCTTCTCAGCAGATAACTGTGAAGTGGGGGAAAAATGGACAACAGTAAGAGCCACAGAGATAGAGCCTTCTCCAACTCATCTTCAACAAGACATTGGCAAAGCAAGACCCTCCTCCATAGCACCAAAAAAAATATCAAAACCTGTAACGCAAATAAGTAACCCTACCAAACTGTTAAGTGTCTCTGTGACAATCACCACTGCATGGAACAGAGCACACTTAAGTAATGTGACAACGCATGCAAAGCCAAGTCTTACCCAAGCATCTTCAGTGTCCCGCAGTTCAGATGTTACAGGGAAAGATCCACAGCTTCCGCACGGTGCCTATAGGAAGCAAGAGTAAATCTGCCTACAGAGTGGACGATCGCTGTTGTGAGAAGTACACCAGCTGTTTACTGGGCAGAAGAGCATGGAGTTGGCACACCAGAACAGTGCATGCAGAGTAGGTTAGCAGAGAAATGTGCCAGTTCAGTGCATCTCAAATCACAGCATAAAGCTGTCTTAGGGGCGATGCTCCTGGACTTAGTGACAGCAATTGTTGTTTCAGTCTATGGGGATAAAATAAGCAAACTCCCCCCACCCCAAACCTTGGCCCTACAGAGGTTGTTAAAAAAAAAAAAAAAAAAAGGATTTTATTTTTTTGCACATGCCAAAAAGTCTGCAAGCATTCCAACACACCGGTGCCCAGTAAGTGAGTGACAGGAGGTGATCTTTAAGGCAGTGGGGAAATAGTCTCTGTATGTCACCCAGTCACTGCTTACCAGAGTTGCCTCGGTGTCCCCTCATGAGCTTTATACAAACTCCAGTCTTCATTCCAAGGGAAACATGAGCAATTGCTCAATACATGGCGTCAGTTATCAGTGATCAGGGTGAAACTGTCTGAGTCTGACATCGAGAACTGCCACAGAGAACTAATTCTGAAAGGGCTCAAATCTCAAAGCCTCTTCTCTTTCCACAGCAGCTCCCTTTCAGTGCTTTAGGTTAGCTTGCAGCAAGATAACACAAAATTACTTTTCTAACAAAAGGTTTATAATAAATATCACTTCAATATCATATTCTACAAGGAGTTTATGTAACATGCAAGAGAAGTGACAACTCGCTATTTAACCGTTCTAGAGCAAAGGTTCCTTGGACTGTGTCATGGTGTTGAGAACCCTTGCCTAAGTGCTGAACAAAGACAAGTATCTCTTACTGGAACTAGTATAATCTGTTATAAAAGTAGGAAGGGATCTTTGGTGGGGGCCACTGACTTTTATGAAAGACAAAAATATAAAATTTATTTTTTCCCTGAAGATACTTCCCTGTGAAAATACCATGCTTTGTGTTACAGCCAATGCCCCTGGCAGTTCCAATGTTCCATCCACGCGCAGAGACTCTTGTGTGAAGCCTGAGCCTCTCCAGTGTGAGGACTGTAGTATCTGGTGCTTTGTTTGCTTAATTTCTGGTAGTCTTTGTTTCAAATGGCATGCCTGCAGAATCCCTACCTTATCTGCTTCCAAAATTACCATTTGTAACATGCCAGATTCCAGAGGCCACCAGAAGTCATTTAGGAAAGTAGCTTGTGCGTTCTCTGAAGGTTTTAAACTGTTTCAAAGGACACAGAATGACCGAACGAGCTACTCATTTAAAAAAGGATGTCCCGATATATTCAAAGGCACAAGAAAAGAGCTGATTTCAAAAGTGGATTTTGTAAGAAGATTTATTTTAATTAAGTGGTTTCATGATGAAACATGGTTTTAAACAAAATAGAGATCAGTATGAAAATAAAATTATACACAAAAAAATCTTTTCCCCAAATGCTTTTGAATAACAGGAAATACAACACAACAGTCCTGTATTCAACTGAGTAGATAATTATGCAAATCTGTGAGCGGTCAAACATTATAGTACATTCCTTGAAGCCAGGCACAACGAAACACATTGTGTGTCCCTATAACACACTCAACACATTTCGTATCTGCTCTCTCTGCCTCAAAGAAAAAAAAAGTGAAATGTAATGCAATGTGAATGGAGAAAAGGACGTACACCATCTTAATGCGTGAAGCACACAGTCCCCATTTAGTGTGTTGTGAAAGACATATACCAAATTCAGATGAAACTTAAATTAGCCTGTAGAAAGATAGAAAAACTCGGTATTGTATTTGATACAGTCTTGTGAACACTTAACTGAAAAGTATGGAAAGGATTAAAAAATACTCCACATATGTCCTACTTAAATCTTAGAAATAAATATGCACTCTGTATTCTCAGTGCCTGAAATTCTTTAAAAACAAAGAACTTGGTATAAAATTATATCAAGTAATTGTCAAAAATGAGGGAGATGCACCTATATACCTGTTAGATTCTGGATGCCTGCATCCCCGCTTTACAAAAACTTGTAAAACTATTTGCACTTTCAAACATGCTGGATAACCCAACCTGTAGCCTAGCAAGGGCAAGGGTATCGAGTGACTGGGGTACCAGTATTCCACACTGGGTCCCTCATCACCTTCTTTCGCTCTAACGCTTTCCCCTTCTGCACTGTACCAGCCCTTACAGGTACAAACGCTCGGTCACTTATACAAAAAGCAGCCTTGCTGATCAGGATTCAGATGCTCTCAAGGCTATGCTATACCAAGGAAAAAGAGTACAAAGAAAAAGCAGCCTCCTAAGATGATTTATGTATTTCATATTATTATACTTCTTCCTCCCTGCAATGCTGATAATAAACAACAGTCTCCTGAGTGTTGCAGACTCATTGCAGAAAAATGTCCTGCTACATACAACTATTGAAACATTATGGTCCAACGTACTAGTTGTCTTCTAACTGTAGGACTTAAACTTTATGTAAAACTCTTGCCTACCATGTTAAAGAAGAAAACTGGTAAGAAATTCTTCTTTTGACTCTTGTACTGACTTACAGTAGTCCTGGCTTTTAGGTAAAGAGTCAGGTCAGCTTTTAGGTAGAGACCCAGAATCTGAAATCTTCCTACCCTCTTACACAGTATTTTTTCTGATCCTGTCATTAGAGCATGAATGTAGTCAAGACTCACATCAGCCTGACCGAAGATAACTAGATAATTTACAATATTTTGATTACCTGAAATAACTTTTAAAAACAATGTATCAATCCTTCTCAGTGGGAATTATGGTACTTACACAACCATAACACAAATCCCAACCATGTACAAAGAAAAAAAAATCTCATTTTTCACACATGTAAACGTTAGGGATTTGGACCACTACATTTAAAATAAAAGCCACCTTCACCAATGATAACTCCTTATCAGATGCTATTTTTCTTGCCAAATGTAGCTAGTAGTAAACCAAATAATTGTTTCTAGAAACAATAAAAGAGGATTTATTTAGAAGCCTTCATTTTCCTGAGAGTGGTCCACATAACAAAAAAACCCAAACCTAGACCAAATAGAACTTGGAAATAAGTTTTCTGATTGTGTACTTTTTATTTTTAAATCCTAATATAATTAGGTAAAATATCTTGCAGTTGCAATAACTCTGACATATTTCAGAATGGATAGTCATTTTCCCTAGGTATGTTATCACAGCCTAATTTTAAAGCCACAAGTGTCCCCACTTGAATGCCCAGTGCTCAGCACAGCTCAGTGCCCCACTCCCTACTCCAAAGTGTAAGCCTTTTCCTCTCCCTGCGCCTTCAGTTTTGTTTTCACTCTAGCACTATTCCCTGGCTGCATTTTGCATGGTTTTAGCTGCTGCTGCGTGGAACTGCAGTATCTTATCATTACAGCACCTACAATTACATTCCTTCTTCAGCATGATTTATGAGAATTCAGAGTTTGATTTGCTTATTCATACAGTAATCTATTTTAAAATTACTCAGCCTCAGTGTCTGACTGCAGTCAGCACGGCAATCAGAGATGATGTCTCAGCAAAATCTTCTTTTATTGACCTGGTTTATACAGCTTGATGAGTTATTTCTAACTATAAACATTGCAGTTCTCATTTCAAATGTGAGATGCCCTAGTCACAGGAGCATGTCAGCAGGTGTTTGTATTACAATTAGCAGGCAATGCAGAAATGAACATGCTTTTGGAAGAGGCGAGTTCAAGGGCTGCATGACAACTCCCCCCTCTGTGGAAGGCACAGTCCTTACTAAGGTAATAAATTGCCTGCTGCCACAATTTCTTGGTCAGCACTTACCTACCTTGCTGCAAGAGCTTCTCACCCTTCCAGACAGCAGCCTGAAGCAGCCTGAAGGATGTTTTACCGCTGGATACCTAATCAACTGTTTTCCAAAAAAACCCCAGTATGACTCTTTTTCCTAAATTGTTCATGCTCTAGATGTCAAAGCAACCATGATCCTGTCAGCACTCTGGGGTGAAGGGAGCTGCTCTTGTTGCAAAGGAGACCAATTTAATTCTTGATGAAAGAATAAACCCACTTGGATACTACAGCTACAGTCAGTGTAGGTGGCCAGCAACTGTCTCCTGGTGATCGTAGGATTATGTGCAATTAAAAGGGAGAGGACAGCCAGCTTTGGGAAGGCAGCCCAGAATAAGGGAGACCAGAGTCCTGCGCAGTTTTGTAGGTCTACACTTTTAAAAGCTGCTTACATTGATGTCAGCACAAAATTATGTTAAATTAGCAGAACAATATACCTCCTGAATGCTCAGCAAAAGCCCTGTAAGCGGACAAGGTTTCTTCTAGTAGGGGCTGAGCAGTTTCCAAAAGGTCTAAAGAAACAACTGAAAAACAAAATACAGTTTTCATTATTCAGAAGTTCCTGAAGAGAGAAAGGACTGAAAGAACCATAGCTCAGCTCCCCTTTGCATTCCCTTGTATTTTTTAGAGATTTGTCAGAATACATCCGTAGTTAAATTTTTATCATTACTGATGTGCCATATAATCTGACTGCACCTGGCACATATAGGAAATGCACTCAAAATTCCAGCTACTGACTTACAAGGGCCAATCAATGAGTATGTTTCAGGTAGTCCTCAAGAGATACTTTAATTGCATTTTTAATATGGACAGAGACTACAATGCACTGTAACCATTTCAGAGGTGTCCTTGACTGTCATACTTCTACCTACAGTCAGAAGGAGCCTTTCTGAGCAGTGACCAGGATGTCACTGTAATGTCACTGACATTCACTCCAACTCTCATTAATCGTGAGTTTACCTTAAAATACCTATGGCGTAACGTGGCTCTGAGAAAAGTCCACGAAGTAGAGCACTAAATGAAGTTCCAACCTGAACAATAGCTTTCTTTCCAGTAATATTATTGAAAATACTAAAAATCTTTGAATAAAAAAGCTTTTCATAGCAAAAAACATACTAACATGTAGTCTAGTGCTGAGACTGAGCAGAAGCACAGGGAAACTTGTGTTTCTTGAAAAAGATGTAAAAAACAAACCAACACACACTGTGAAACTGTGTGTGCCTACAGTCAGCTTTATATAGCTTTACATACTGCTAACAAAGAATGAGCTGTAAAAAGGCTTTTAGCCTTCCAGCTTTACAATAAAGTTCTTCTTTTCCCCTGCTATTTACCTAATGTATGTTTATTTTTCCAGCAAACAAGCAATTTTAAGTTCAACTCCCTAAACCCTCGTTTTTATTGTAAAATACAAAAAGTTAACTAGTCCAATAGCAGTCCCTGTGGTCACGCTAATAAAACTGTCCAGGATTTTTTACTTGCAGTTGGAAAGCTAGTCAACCCTTAACATTTCCACAGTTCTGTTGTGTACTGCATAATTGAGCCAAAATTCAGGTCTGAGTAACTATTCTGAAATTATGCGTGGAGTTCAGTTTGCTCACCCGAGAAGGGAAGGATGAGAGGGGGAAGCAGCAGCGGTGCTTCAGCGTTAATACTGTAGGGTTAGCGTTAAAATGAAGTCTGTCATCTTACAACCAGAGACCAAACTTCCTGCCCAATTCCCATCAGTGCTAACAGGAATAAATTGACCATCCACAAAAAATCAACAGCAACAAAAACCTAACTTCTGGTGTAATTTAACACAAATCATTTTCATTTGCTGAAGACTTAGCTCACTGTACGCTCTGGGAAATGAATTTAGAGAGGCTATTCAAGCACAGCTGCCGCAGATTCCCCTTTTGTGCACAGAGGTTCCCTCCCTCAGTCCCAAGACAGCGTGCAGCAAGGATCTCCATAAACTTCTGCAGCTACCACTGCCCAGCATCAGCAAACATCTGCAATTAATGCTGCTGAGATGACATTTAGCAACCAGATGATACCATTAGAAATGCTTCGGAAGGAAGCGTTTGCTTTTTTTTTTAGAAAAAAAAAACTTTAAAAAGGATTAAAAATACATAAGAAACCACATAACTCTCTTCTTTCCTTTAATTTTCAACTGAGCAAACTACCAGTCTGTTGCTCTGCCAGTTTAACTCACGCCAGAGGCTTTGTCTGTTGTCCTGCCAGCACACCGCTGCCTAGATTTTTGGTTTCCCTGCAGATTACATACATTCACCATACACAACCCGAGGTTAACCACTTCAGCACGGGACGTACGTGGTCCACAGCGGGCCTGTGTACACAGATGGATTTCACCTTTCTTATGGTAGGTTCAAAATAAGGATAATTAAAATTTTGTTTAAAAGCAAGAAAGGCAATTGCTTGATGAAAAATAAGGAAAAACAGCAAGTAGAGGAAAAGAGTTTGCTTCTGGTCAGCAGAACTGCCTGTTTAATTAGGTTTTATTTTGGATTGAAAGATGACTTTCCCATGTTACCCTGCATGGTGCTGCTGATGGTGTGACCGAGGTAGCAGATGGCCATTTTGTATGGGCAAAGCCACTGCCACCCTGACTGCTGTGGGCTTGTGGGTGTTAGGCAGGTAACTGATGCTACCGTAGTGCCAGAATTGCGGCTCTGCACTGATTACACACCTCTCTGGTGCACTTCGGAGTGTTTTGGTTAAACTGACTACAGGTGATCAAAGCACACCTCGGCTTGGCCGGGATGCTGGGGTCTGCGATGAGGTAGGCCTGGCCCTGGGGTGCCTGGTGGCTACTGGCACATGCCATGCTGCCAGGGCACCTGCTTGCTGCTTGCTGGACAGCAACATGTGGCTCTGCAGGAGACACGGGCATCTCCCTTCAGCTCCTGTGAGGCAGCCAGACCATCTGAGGGAGATGCAGCACATTGGCTCAAGCTGTCACCACGCTGTAGCTGAAGGGAATCTTTTTGTGACGGCAGAATGTCTAGCTCTTTTTCCTCCCTAAATGCAAAGGTCCTTAGCAATGTCTGAAAAGCTCTGAAGAGATACAGAGCTTTCAGAAAGGCTTCTCAGTCCTTCTCTGCCTGCCTTAGCAGGTCATAAGCCAAAGCACTGATGTCACCTGTAGCAGTCAACTGAGGGACACAGAAGTTGTCTTCCACTTGGGACCTGTTTAATGGGAATGGCGTCCCACGCTGAAGGGACAGTATCACATGCCATAGCCAGGAGATGTGGGCATTTGAGAAAGCTCAGGCTTTCTTCCCTTCAATCCCTCCCTGATAATCTCTTCAGAGCAGCTGCATCACTTATATCACCACAAAGAGCCAGACAAGCGCTCAAGGCACTGTCGGCAGCTATATCTCTGTCACTAACTGCTCATCACTTTCAAACAGCATTTTTCTAGAGTCCCCCTGGTGATACTGACAGCAAAGGAGACCTTCTCCATCTTTCTTGGTCTTAATGCTAAAGGGATTCTGGATTTTTTGAATTTATCTTTAACTGACAGCTGCCCCACTAGTGATATGTGTCACATCTTCACCGAATACCATATTGTCAGGACAGATTGCAATTATTTTTACATGCATAAATACAGAACAAATGTGTGCAGTAGATATATTTAAATAAAAATTGACAAGATGCATTTATTGTTTCTGTTTTGTACAAAAGCATAACTTAAAAGGCAGACTAGTATAAACTTTCTTTGTGCCAAATATTTAAACTTCTCATTCCAAAGAGTTTCTGGTTCAAAATTTGTAGATACAGTTTCCACCTGGGAAATCTCCTGTTTAGACCACAGATAACACAGTATTGTAAAATCAAAATTCTGCAGTCTCTCAACCAATCAAAAGTTGCATTCTGCTTCGAGTGCCAAGTTTTAGCTACTCAGTGACTAGATCATCTGAAACATGAGCCATGCCAGAGTGACCTGATGAAAAGTCAGTTTGCCTACTGCTCATCCGTGTTCTGAAAAAAGATGGGCATTAGGATTGGTGACATGCAATCTTAGCAAAGACTGATAAATACATGTGTAAAAACAGGGTGATAGGTTTGGATTTTTCTCTGCTACTTCACATTAGCTAGAAGTAGCGTAAGAAAATCTGTGTTACTTAAGCAAGTCCCAGATGTCATGCAGAAGTTTAATTATTCCTGAAATAAAAAAATGCTTCACTCTGATTTGGCAAGTGGGTTTTCCTTTCTGCACAGGTAAGCCTGAAGGGCTTTCTCAGTTTTTGCTGCCACCACCACAGCTGCACCTGCCTTCTGACTTGGAGGGTGGAGTGGCAGTCTTTGCTGACGACATCTCTCCAGACGTTCGCCTCCACTGGAAAAACCCTCTCACAAGAACAAGCAGGATACCTCCCTGAGATGCTCCTTCAAGAGTCTTCAAAGTGAGAATGTTACTTCAAAGGCTCCTGTTCTCCCAGAACAGGGCTTGCTGTGCTTCAGTGCTATGAAGAGGGCTAGCACGCAGCCAGATTCATGTTCTTGTCATCCAGTATCCAAGCACAACCTCCTGGAATTGGAAAATATGGTGGATGCGCTGCGTAACAGCAGCTGGACAAGAAACGGCCCGCAGCTGCGCAAGCGTTCCACAAGACCATCTGGAGGAAAGTACCAAAAATAGATGCGAGCAAGCCTTGTGTATTTCAGCAAAATTAAGCATAAAGAAATTTGTGTCCATGCAGTGCTTGATACGCCATAAAAACTTTTTCAAATAACGTTTGATAAGAAAACTATATATCAGTGAAAATGCAAGCTTAGACACTATGAACAGTTTACATCTTGTAGGTGTTCACTGATAGACCATGTTCATCATGACCAGTGGCTCACCTTACAGTAGGTTACTCATAGGTTTCCAAATGAGCTACTGTTTTATGTGCTGTACAAATAAAAAGTTGTGGGGAGTATATGAAATATCCGTATTAAACTCCACTGCATTAAGTTATCCAATGCATGAAAAATGACTCGGATGCATTTAAAATAAATGCATATTACAGTATCACATATAGTCCTATAAAATTATTACTTATGTGCACAGTCCTGATATCTATAGACATGGCACGGTGAAGAAAGCCTGGTTCCTAAGCATTTTTACAGATACTTGATAGTGATGCAGTTTGCCATTGGTCAGATCATAATGTCCCTTCAACTTTGGTACATTCAGTGCAAAATATTTTTGGGATATCTTTTACTTTTATAAAAATAAAAGGCTTTTTTTTCCCCTTGAGAGTGCTTAAAGAATAAACACTAGCAGAATGTCTGTTCAAGCATGGAAAGTGACAAAAACAGAAAGAGATTTTAGTTTGCTTGCTTCCCGTTTACACTCTAAGAAACATAATATAATGAACCTATAAAAATAAACAGAAGTCACTGTTAGGGTTTTNCTCACAGAGGGCACTTCCCCACGCTATATTCCAGGAGCCTGGTAGAATTTCTCTACACTTCCATCACACTAAGGTTCCCAGAGAAAAGCTTTCTTTGTACTCCTTGTTTGCCTTTCCAAAAACCTTATAAAGTAATATCTGTGATACAGATTAAA
>VXBZ01003086.1:540877-693404 GCA_013399135.1 Heliornis fulica
AAAAAAAAAAAAAGAAATTTCCCCTTTGGAGAAAGAGACTGATCTAGACATAACAGCAAATGGGCAACTGGAACTCAGTGATCCCTTGAGTTCAGTGCTGAGTGTGGCAGAGTGTTAGGCAATTAACAGTCTAGCCACATGCTTCTGCTGCACGGGGCTGACAGCCACTCATTAGAGCTATGGGTCATGCTGTGTGGGCTGAAAAGCCACAAATTATAACAGACACAGTGTATAATTAGCAAGGGATTCATTACAAACTGGTTTAATAGTAAGCCGGTATGCTGTTTACATTTATTAAGAGAACTGGGTTTTATTGTAATTTTGAGGGTGAGTTTGAAAATGCAATCACCTACTTTGGAAAACCAAGTCATTAAAAAAGACAAAAACTTAAGATCTTTGTCTTCTGAGGCAATAAATGCCTTTCTCATCCTAGCAAGCAATTTTACAAGTCTTCAAGAAGAAGGGTTTTGGTCTTTCTTATTTCCTCTGGACAGTATTCCCCCCATTCCAAGATTTTAAGCCATTTGGACACTAACTATTCATCTTCTTGGACTCATGTCATTTTTATGACAACATGAAAAATTATCTTAGTTTCTGAAGTCTATATTCCCAATTACTCTCCCTTTCATTTTGATTATAGTAGTAAAATCGAGTGACTTAGGGTTAAAACCCAGCAGTTGGCCATAAATACAGTTAGTATGTGAATCACCACATGCACAGATATATATATACACATACATAAAATGTACACCAATGGGCATATAAGTGAATTGAAAGAGTAACGATCCCTCCCCTGATTTAGTGTCATCTGTAACACAGTGCAACAGAAGGGAGTAAAAGTGGCATAAGGGATAGCAATAGTCAAGCTAAACCTGTGATCATGAATATTTTCAGGGCCTGTTATGTGCTACTGAGTTTCTAGTGTAGGAGTGATACAAGCTAAGCAGCCTGTTGGGCATCACACAGAAATTTCACTCTTTCAGGGCATCACAACTGATTATACTGCATTCAGAACAGTGGGAAGTAGGTAAACATCTAGTGGATACCTTTGTGTTTATATTCACAGCTGCTTAGATCACAGTCACATATGTAGCTATACAGTTGCCTTCTGTGTCTCAAAAACAGGAAGAAGAGATGGACTTGTGTACTTTTCTGTCTTTTCAGGAGCACAGTAGTGTTTTTAGAAACAGAGCAAGAAACAAAATGCACGGACATGTTGAATCGTACCTTTTGCCACCCTCACACCAAGGATTATCAAATTTCACAACCACTCCCACTGAAATCAAAAGGGCAATCTGCAGATTATAACACTGCTATGAGTGACTGGCGGTGCCTTAACACAAAAGCTTTACTTATCTGAGAATCAGTAAGAGTCACAGAGTCCTAGGGCAGCATTCTCAGCAGATCCAGCAATGTGTTTACACACACTGGGTTTGTTTGGAAACTTATTGAAAGTTTGCTACTCAGGGTCGTTGCTAACGACGTCTTACATTCAAGTCTGTACTACCTGGTGTTTGCACAATAATTCTTTGAAGCTGGTGAGACGCAGGCTGAAGCTACACTGCACCCAGGAACAAGATAAGTAACAATGCAGATACTCCTTTCTGCTTAGGGTTTAGCTCATTTAAACACAAAAGTGAAAGATCATTTATTTTTCTACAAGGTCAAGGTTCCATTTATGAATGCCAATATTTGCCAGCTCATGACAATTGTGATGTTTGTTATACACAGTTGTTGAAATGAGTATGTTGTTGAATTATTTTCATTCTCATACTTGCATGCTAAAAACTATCCACAGAGACAAAACCTAAAAGTTTCCTATGCAAAGGAATCATAAATGAAATGTTAAGGGAATGATTCATTCTGCTAAATTCGAGCAGCTGGTACTTCCCCTACACTTGCTGAACACCTTATGGTAGCAGAGATTCTCGACACGTTTCTCCACATTGCTACAGGAAGTAGTTTTTATCCTGCAGTTTATTACAACCGGGGCTCTATGTCACCTTTCCAGATGAAAGCCTGCTCAGACACATCCTGACCTTTTGCACACTGCAGGCGGCTGTGCTTGTTGGCTCCAGGAATTCCAGCATTAGAACATATACGGAAAAGTCTCTTTTCTTACTGGAACTCACAAGGAAATCTTACAACTTGAAGTCAGGTATTATCAATATTATTTTTAAAACAATGCTTTTTATTTTTAAACAGAAGCAAAACTAATCCATGGTTCAATCATAATCCAACTATAAAGTAGACTTAACTTGGCTACCAAGTATTACTAGGCCCCCAAAGGAATAAAGTATTTGATTTGAAATAGCAACATCCAGAATTTGCTTATCTTTAACCCTTAGCTGTCTGGTTCTTATTTGTACTATAAACTAGCAAGACAGCTTTGTTTGAAGGCCACCTGCTGTGTCTGTAGATTTCACAGTGCCACTTCTGCATCTCTGGCTCTCTCAGCACAGTTCAAAGGGCAGCCTGAAGGCAGAAGCCAACCCAAGAGATGTCTCAGACTCTGACTCTGTGCAGGAGGAAAAAACTATGGGTTGCTAGTCAGAGAAACTCTGTCTGTCAGCTGTCAGTGTCTAAAAAGAGACTCTGAATGCAAGGTACTCTTAGGGAATCTTGTTTAAGAGGAACAGGTGAGAATTAGGGTTGAATTCTCTAATGGATGACCCCAGTCCAAAACTACTACCACAGGCTATAAGCAACATACTAAAGCTGCGATCTGATTAAGTGGAATTAGTGTGCCCACACCCCACACACTAATCTGTATTTCTAACCATTTTTAACACATTTTAGAGGCTCCACATTTCTAGAACTCGATGAAAAAATCCTGCCAAAAACCTATCAGCCTGATCACAATACAGAAAAGGCTAGAACCTGNCATGTCATTTTTATGACAACATGAAAAATTATCTTAGTTTCTGGAGTCTATATTCCCAATTACTCTCCCTTTCATTTTGATTATAGTAGTAAAATCGAGTGACTTAGGGTTAAAACCCAGCAGTTGGCCATAAATACAGTTAGTATGTGAATCACCACATGCACAGATATATATATACACATACATAAAATGTACACCAATGGGCATATAAGTGAATTGAAAGAGTAACGATCCCTCCCCTGATTTAGTGTCATCTGTAACACAGTGCAACAGAAGGGAGTAAAAGTGGCATAAGGGATAGCAATAGTCAAGCTAAACCTGTGATCATGAATATTTTCAGGGCCTGTTATGTGCTACTGAGTTTCTAGTGTAGGAGTGATACAAGCTAAGCAGCCTGTTGGGCATCACACAGAAATTTCACTCTTTCAGGGCATCACAACTGATTATACTGCATTCAGAACAGTGGGAAGTAGGTAAACATCTAGTGGATACCTTTGTGTTTATATTCACAGCTGCTTAGATCACAGTCACATATGTAGCTATACAGTTGCCTTCTGTGTCTCAAAAACAGGAAGAAGAGATGGACTTGTGTACTTTTCTGTCTTTTCAGGAGCACAGTAGTGTTTTTAGAAACAGAGCAAGAAACAAAATGCACGGACATGTTGAATCGTACCTTTTGCCACCCTCACACCAAGGATTATCAAATTTCACAACCACTCCCACTGAAATCAAAAGGGCAATCTGCAGATTATAACACTGCTATGAGTGACTGGCGGTGCCTTAACACAAAAGCTTTACTTATCTGAGAATCAGTAAGAGTCACAGAGTCCTAGGGCAGCATTCTCAGCAGATCCAGCAATGTGTTTACACACACTGGGTTTGTTTGGAAACTTATTGAAAGTTTGCTACTCAGGGTCGTTGCTAACGACGTCTTACATTCAAGTCTGTACTACCTGGTGTTTGCACAATAATTCTTTGAAGCTGGTGAGACGCAGGCTGAAGCTACACTGCACCCAGGAACAAGATAAGTAACAATGCAGATACTCCTTTCTGCTTAGGGTTTAGCTCATTTAAACACAAAAGTGAAAGATCATTTATTTTTCTACAAGGTCAAGGTTCCATTTATGAATGCCAATATTTGCCAGCTCATGACAATTGTGATGTTTGTTATACACAGTTGTTGAAATGAGTATGTTGTTGAATTATTTTCATTCTCATACTTGCATGCTAAAAACTATCCACAGAGACAAAACCTAAAAGTTTCCTATGCAAAGGAATCATAAATGAAATGTTAAGGGAATGATTCATTCTGCTAAATTCGAGCAGCTGGTACTTCCCCTACACTTGCTGAACACCTTATGGTAGCAGAGATTCTCGACACGTTTCTCCACATTGCTACAGGAAGTAGTTTTTATCCTGCAGTTTATTACAACCGGGGCTCTATGTCACCTTTCCAGATGAAAGCCTGCTCAGACACATCCTGACCTTTTGCACACTGCAGGCGGCTGTGCTTGTTGGCTCCAGGAATTCCAGCATTAGAACATATACGGAAAAGTCTCTTTTCTTACTGGAACTCACAAGGAAATCTTACAACTTGAAGTCAGGTATTATCAATATTATTTTTAAAACAATGCTTTTTATTTTTAAACAGAAGCAAAACTAATCCATGGTTCAATCATAATCCAACTATAAAGTAGACTTAACTTGGCTACCAAGTATTACTAGGCCCCCAAAGGAATAAAGTATTTGATTTGAAATAGCAACATCCAGAATTTGCTTATCTTTAACCCTTAGCTGTCTGGTTCTTATTTGTACTATAAACTAGCAAGACAGCTTTGTTTGAAGGCCACCTGCTGTGTCTGTAGATTTCACAGTGCCACTTCTGCATCTCTGGCTCTCTCAGCACAGTTCAAAGGGCAGCCTGAAGGCAGAAGCCAACCCAAGAGATGTCTCAGACTCTGACTCTGTGCAGGAGGAAAAAACTATGGGTTGCTAGTCAGAGAAACTCTGTCTGTCAGCTGTCAGTGTCTAAAAAGAGACTCTGAATGCAAGGTACTCTTAGGGAATCTTGTTTAAGAGGAACAGGTGAGAATTAGGGTTGAATTCTCTAATGGATGACCCCAGTCCAAAACTACTACCACAGGCTATAAGCAACATACTAAAGCTGCGATCTGATTAAGTGGAATTAGTGTGCCCACACCCCACACACTAATCTGTATTTCTAACCATTTTTAACACATTTTAGAGGCTCCACATTTCTAGAACTCGATGAAAAAATCCTGCCAAAAACCTATCAGCCTGATCACAATACAGAAAAGGCTAGAACCTGTCTGGTACAATTCAACTCACACTTTCCTATATTGGACTCCCATGCTCTTCCTTTAGCCTTTCCTATATTTCAACTGATTCTACTTGTTCTATTTGAAATCTTCACCTCTCTTGTACTTGTGCTGTCTCTGAAGTCAAATGACTCCCTCAAAAACATACCTTTTCTGCAGTTCATAACTTGCCTCTTCGATATGGCTAACAGTCGACATCAGACAAAGCATAAAAATGACGTAACTATAGCGTAGAGGCTACATGTATCTAACCCAAAACACCTGGGTTTAGCTTTCATGCAGAGTCACAAACGCTATTCAATTTGTATTCACGTTAACCTTTACTCCTAAGTGATGAGCTGCATGTTCAGGAAGTAAATACTGCACATTTAATCAAAATATAACAAAAATCAAATTCAGAAGTAGCTATCATATTAATATAATTTTCCATTAAAAAAGTATTACAACAAGGGTGTCAGCCACAGTTACACTGCCATGTGCATCTGACGAGACAACAAAACTGAGTTCAAAGAACGTGAGTCTGGGATAAGGTAGAAGTGAGTTTCAATGTAAGACATAGTACATTTGCATAGTCAGTCAAAACTTGTTTAATTTTCTCCAGCGGATCATCTACTCCCCTGGTAACTGATATTCTAAAGTATCACTAGTATTAACACACACACACACATTTGTACCTTGGAAGAGCAGTGATCTTCCCCCACTTCTCTACGCAGAACCTTCTCGGACCGTTGCTGCCCCGAAGAGAGGCAAACCCTTCATAAGGTATACTGGATGTGCCTGTAACAAACTGCCAGCACAAACAGTGTCACAGATACTGGATACAAAGAGGGTGCAGGTTAGAAATTTAGTTTTATCAGCATATATACATGGTAAGAAAAGGACTAAATTCTGAAGTTCTGGTGGAATGCCCACTGACATTTGCTGAAATGCTGCCTGTCAAGCAGATACAGTTAGAACCTGTCATGGACAGATCAAACATGGTCTCTGACATATCAGAAGCTTAATTTTTAATGATCTGCATATGATAAAAACTTTTGACTAAATGATATGATAGGAACACATCAGCAGATATCTCCAGCTCTACATCAAATGAAATGTTCTGCACTGATTTTTACAGATCTTCTTAAATGACTTTAACAGCTACAAAGATAAAAACCTTCATGATACTCGTGTAGGTAACACAATGATAAGATTCAGATTCTGAATTATTAAAAATGCTGGATTTCATAGTAGATCAAGAACATGGTATAGTTTGGGTTGGGGGGATTGTCTGTTTCTTCACAGATAAGATGGACATAAATTGAATTTAAATAAATATAGGTCAATAGTAAATCTGCATGTATAAATACTCCTGTGTTGAGATGTTTTCATCCTTCATCATCAGGATGACTGGATTCTGCTGGCTGACAGTGAAAATTGAATTGGCCTGATTTTCAAGTTTTCATCATCATTTTTTAATTTGAGGCACTTTAATTTCCATTTCCGTTTTCTCCTTCCTAAGATGTACAAATATTAAAATTTCTAACTAATGATAACTACACAGTTTTCTAGCTTTACTAGTCTAAATGTTCTTTCAATTGAACTATGGCAAAAGATTATTGGCATCAGATGCTTTGCCTTCAATGTATTTTTTTAATTTAGAAATTTATAAAAATAGCTGTGAGCTTCAGTCACTTCAAATTAGTATAGTTAGTCTATGAGGATTGTCAGGTTTCTCCCACTAGCCAACATCACCATCATTTTTGGGATGGGACTAGTCTAGCACCTAATTTTAATGATGCATGATATTTCTGCACAGATCAGATGATTTCTTACCTGTAAAAGTCTTAGTCGTTGTTCATTGTTGAATCTTTCTACAGCAGCCCAGAACCAACGAATTACAATGTGATTATCATGATAACCTGTTAGAAGAAGAAGAGTCTTTATATCTCTGTGTGCTACAAAAGTAGTTGAGAGAATAGACAAGCTTTTCCTAGTTTGTCTCTAGTCACATGGCCATATTTCTTATGTAATTGCAGCAAAAGGCAGGACATGAGGAGGAATACTCCTGAAATGCTTAAAAGAAATCTTAAAAGCAGAGAATTAATTCACTATCACAAATGAGTGACGCCTCTTTTGTCAGCTTTTTGTCCATTAACCAACCCCTAACAGGACTGCCAATTCTTGGAAATATTCCAACACTATACTTTTTATGTATCTAAAGCTACAAATCATGCTACAACCAGCTCTCTCAAAGCAGTTCTCAAATCTCCATCGGTCTCAAATTATCTCAACTGCCAGCCTGCAGTCACTGGGATTATTACTAAATTCCTGCCATCTTTGGGAGTGGAAAAGAGGCACTAAGGATGGTTACCACCTCCTCCTGTCTCCAGCATGTGGGTGGTACTCCACTAATGTGCAGGTGAGCACAGTCCTTTCTGTGGAGATGAGTGCTCTGCAATGCTGTGCAGACAAAGCAGAAAGGGAAGCACTGCATGGGGAAGCAATGAAGCAAACTAAAATGGACAACTATTCCTCTCCTAACGCAAACTTGACTGCAGAATTTAGAAGACACTAAAGGTGTGTATGATCAGATGGTTCTTTACTGTCTTAGAAAATGGGTAACTCAGGCCCCCCAGCACTGTCAGTGAAAATCAGGGTTACCTCCTCTATACTCTGTATTATTTCTCCAATCGCTCAAGTCAATTTCTGCTGTTCCAGCTATAACCAGTTCCAGTTCTCTGGCATCAAACACAGACACGAGCCTCGCATCAACCACCTGTGAAAAGAAATAAAATACAGACCACCATTTATTCACTTTTGTCTCCAGGTAACAGGCTTGTTTGCTACAAAGACATTTATCTGGTAACATTTCTGCCACAAATGGAAAGATTAAGTAGGTTTTTCTTTTTAAAGGCAAATAAATGGACTACTTTTTCTAACACTGAAGTTCCATTCATTAGAGGCTGACAGGTATTGGGAGAGAATTTTATTTTCAAATAATACTTATTATTTTAGGACAAATTAAATTCAATATATTAAATGTTACTGTCCATGTTAATACATGTTAAGAGAGAAGTACCTAGACATACATCATCTACCATATTACACTAAGAATGACATGCACAGGAAAAAAATCTCTAAGGTCAAGCGAAGAAACAGACATGTCACTTTAGTAAATATTCACTGCTAATCATACATATAGTAATCAACAGTATTTTCCAGTTTAAAGAAGAAACATAACTGTAAGTTAACATCATAATTGTTAAGTCAGTGACTAACAATTTTTTTATCAGCCCAGTAATTGTAAGGACACTTGTGATTATATACATACCTGCTTGTGTGACTCTGCATTTGGGAAACGTTTAAGAGGAGAAAAATATTTAGGGAGGATAAAGGAAACAAGTGAATTTAATTTTAGATATTTTTACCTCATAAAAACCACGGACTAGACTTTCTGTTTGTTGTACAACTCCTCTCTCTATTCTCCATTTCACCATTCTTTCTATATACTCTTTCTTGTTCTTTTCAGTGACTGGGATGTTGGCACCTCCTGGCTTTAATTCCCGTTCTGTGATCTTAGGAAAAAAAATGATGAAGTGACAACACTGTATTATAAAGACAAAGAAAGAATAATAAAAATTAAATAATTCCTCAAAAGTACTAGCCAAGACTGAGTTTAGCAAACTGGAATAAGGGAAATAAGAGAACACACTAGTTTTTTGTTTTAATACAATAATATTGAAAATCCCATTTAGTCTGTAGAATCTTTGTATTTAGTATGAAGAAGAAAAGCTGGCATAAAGAAAAAATTTTACAGCAATTAAAATTTGTGAAGTCCTGTAAATAGTATTGTAACAAAGGTGTTGAAATACCTTTGAATGCCAACTGTGTTGCAACTGAATTCAGGTAAACTGTCTCCAGCAAAGCAACCCAAAATTCTGATATTTCAGATAGTCTCCAGAAAGTCTCCTTAACCAGAAAGATAAGACTGACTGGTGACAAATAATAATTCCTCCTTAAATTTCAACATTATTTTCCTGAACCAGAATTTTATTAAAGAAAAGTTCAAATCAGAATGAAATGACAATCACTCCTCTGTGTACAAATAAATGTGTATCTGGCAGTATAATACACAAAGGAAATAAACTAAGAATGTTGCACACCTGCCCAAAAACTTCTTCATTTACAGTAAATGTGAGATCTAGGATATCATGAATATCGTTGTCTTTCATCCACTGCAAACTCTGGTGAAACTCCTCGTCAAGATATTCCAGGTCACTCAGGTCACAGAGTCTAACATTAAAAGAAGAAAACACAAAAATACAGACAACAGCAGTAGTGTGACAGTCTTGAAAAACAGACTGAAAATGGGAGTGAAGAGAAGAATCAACAGAATACAGAGGAGACTAAATCTCTGTTTATTTGCCTAGTAACAGCAGTTACTGTATCACACAAAATGGTTTTGTTAATATACAAAACACCAGAATTTATTCATTTGAAGATGCATTTCTTTTTAAGCTTATGGTGAGCCTGTCCCATTCATTCTGTGAGGAATGTTTTAAAATTATGAAAATACATAGACTGAAGAGACAAAAAAATCCAAATCATAAAAGCAATGCTAGGTTGTTATAACAAGCAACTACTATCTTTTTTGTTTATGTGACTACAATGCCACCTCTCTCATCTCTGTTGTGCAAAGTCTGCTCAGATACCCTGCTTACCACAGAAATATCCCTCTATTTTTGCCATATTTCCCCTTACCTGGTCCTTTCTTTTACAAATTCAACATGTAAGCCAACTACCCCTTGCTGTCTTTAACAGTTACAACTCCAAGCTTTGAACGTGTCAGTTGTAAATAGTAATTAATAATGTGGTGGCAACTTCTGCCATTCTGTCTAACTCTTTAAAGCATCTTCCATGAATTAGAACACTGAGGCTACTAAGTAAGGTGCTTTTCAGCTGCAGGGTTCCCTGCCTGCTTCTGTTCATGTGTCTCTATAAAGTCAGAAGAAATCCCTGTATCTTTAGCTGGACGCTCAAGTGTAGTTTTAGTGACATCCTGCAGTAACAGCCCCTACAACAAAGTTGATGGATTGGGCACCATGTCCCATCTGCAGAGGTAGTCTGGACAGTCCATTTCTGAGGAAAATGAAGGTCCAGGGCTTAGATAAGGAAGTTGCACAGTTGAGGCTGTTTACAGAGTTGGCCATCCAAACATTTTTTGTTTTACTGGTTAGAGAACCACCAAGCTCAGCAATTAATTTAATCTGGCAGTCACAAAGTGTTAATATTTAGGTCCATCTGGGGTAAGTACTCACTCTTATTAAAATGATTCTGTATACCATTTAGGTAGTTTTAAAATGTATATGCAAGAGGGATGGGTGCATTACACCACACTAA
Organism: Heliornis fulica; assembly: GCA_013399135.1. Lineage (NCBI taxonomy): Eukaryota > Metazoa > Chordata > Aves > Gruiformes > Heliornithidae > Heliornis > Heliornis fulica. The sequence continues at coordinate 551,483 of VXBZ01003086.1, forward strand.
TAGAATGCATGATGTTTTACACCAAAGAGGTCCATCCAGTCCTTTTTCAAATGGAGGACAAAAAGCGAAGCACCTTAAGTTCATTCGGTCTTAAGTTCCAGAGAGGCTGGGCAAGTGCAACTCGCATTGTTCCAGTCAGGCAGTAGTAGTAATTCTCAAGACAGTCTACAGTCTATCAAAGTAAAGCTCCTCAGAATGGAGATTTCCAACAGTCTCCCTTGGAGACGTTACACTGCAAAAGCCCAAGTGATTCATATCCTATCCATGTGAGTCATTACAAGAAAAATGACTAAGAACTCTACTCGTATGTGGAATAAAACCACAGCATTTCATTGTACAACTTCAGATGTAAGACTTTGCAGAAAAAATCTGATAACATGGCTGAAACAAAACTTGAGATTTTCATACTGATCAGAAACAACATTCTGAGTTATTGGGAAACTGGCTAATAGCCATATTTGGAAACAAGCAAACTTTTTAGGAGTCCTGGATTGAAATTAAATTATTAAATTATAGCTAATGGCCTGGCTTCTTTGATGCTAATGCATCATAATTTATCCAGGCAAAAACCAGCATTGTCCATGCAACCAAACAAAAAAGGAGACAATTCTACTCACATCCGGAGCAGGGCTTTATAAAAGGGTCTTGTAAAAAAGGCATCTAGCAAATACTGATGAATCAGAGCAAGACCAAGAATTCGACCACTAAACCTGAACCTGGAAGAGAAAGAGTTACAATCGTTAGACTGAAACTTTGTGGTTTGTACACTGCTCTGTCATCAAAACTTACATATATTTCCAAACAGCATTTTAGTATCAGATAGCTATGTCTAAATTGTGGTATCTTTGGTTTTTTTCTTATGTTTCTTTTGCATTCTCAGTAAGGGACAGAAAAAATGCAAGTCTGCAGGGTGTGGAAAATCCCTCAGATACCTAAGTAGCAACTTCTCAAAAATGTCAAATCCACATAAACCAAATCAAACCCTGCCAGACTGGCCTTTTTATAAAAGCCTGTCTTCCAAAATGATAGCCACTGTCTATTTTCTTTACACAACCCAGATAGGATTAACTTGTTTTCACATTACTAGGAGGTCAAAGGGTTTTTCTACCCTTTCCCAGCCTGACAGCTCTTGCTGCTTTTTCTGCTTCAGTGGCTTCTTGCTCCCTCTTCTGACTGGTGATTATGGAGTTCTGGATATTTTTCCACAAACATTAATAAAAGCTCCTAGCAACTGTATCCCAGTGCTCCCCAACCCAATGTCAATGGGATATAAACGATCTTCTGCTCTCCCTGCTCCCTTTCTCTACCCTTATTATCTTCATTTTTTTCAGATGTGTAGGGAGGAGTGTTGGGGAAGAGGTTGGGAGTTTGAGATCAAGTCACAGCAACTTTGATATTAGTAGAGTATTTGTATACATTCTGATGAGAAGAAAGATCAACTGTAAAAAATTCTCCACACCTCTGGAACTTAAGTTTAGTGGTTGTTTTTTTTTCAAAGAAAAAGTGTGTTTCTTATACTTCCTGTTTATGCCTCCTGGGCTGTGCAGTTCTTGGAAAGATTAGGGCTTTATTGTACCTGCCTACACACATGGTTTGCAAAATGAGGGTATGACATACATGCAGAGCCTTCTCCCATGCATAGTTGCTTGTCATAGCCACATTCTCTGAATTTCTCCTGCGGCTGTATCAAATAGCATTCCCAGAAAGAGCAGGATCACACGTCTCTCACCCCCAAGGCCTCTGGTCTGGCACTGCAGAAGCCAGGGATGAGTAACTGATACTGGCAGAAAGCTGTATGGTATGTATGTTTTTCTTCCATTTTTGTCAGTCTGTTCTGCTTTTCCAATACAGCATATGCCATTAATTGTCACAGTACTGGAGTTCAACAGGGAGGACACTTCAACTAACTCAACTGGATGCAGCCATTCATTTAATTTTCTGTTAATTTGTAAAACTCATAATGTGATCCTGGCTTCCAATGAACAAGGACTCTGTACATATCTGTCCCACACAGATGAGCAGCTGTCATTCCAGTATTACTGTAATCTAACTACCTACACAACAGAAATATCTGTTAATATTCACATCACAGTTTTACAGACTTATGGTGAAGCCATGGCTTAAATGAACTGAGAGTGATTTAATCTGGTTTATAGTTCTGAAAATGGGATTATCTAATAATCCTTGATTTTTAGAAGCATGTGTGTATGGACAGACTTTGCTTAAGTGCTACGTAATCAGCTGTCTTCCTCCCACTCCCAGTTTAAAATACCCCCATAGATATCCTTCCAGTAGATATTGTGGGGGTTTTCCCCTGAGGAGACCTTTGTACTCTTTAGGTAGACTCAAATAACATATAACAACAACTCTTTGAAATCTCCCTTAGTTGACAAAAAGCCAGTGCTCCTTTTTTTTTTTTTTTTCTTTTAATGCACAAGAAGCTAATAGTGCTCCCATGAAATGACTGCTAACACACAAGAAACGCGGAGCTGTGCTGTGAGACACTCCCACGGTACACGTTCCAAATCTTAGTTTTGCTGACCTTGTGAGAAATAAGATCATTTGAAACCACAAGAGAAAACAAAACTAGTAAAGTCCAAAGAAATGCAATTATTTTTGCTGTTGGCTAAAAATATCAGATTTTGTATTATATGTCTGAGCAGATAGGAACAGACATCTACAAATGGGAACAACAGAAAACATATCTGAAAAAGAAACCAGAAAATAACGCTTACCACTCATGATGATTGTCTACAAAAGCAGACATGGGACTTATTTGTACTGTATAGGTATCATTGGCTGAATACTCAAACAAACCATAATATGGATTGAAGAGCTCTCTAGACACCAGGAAAAAAAATTCTCTTGAAGGTCCACTGTAGTCCAACCTTTAAAAAGAAACCTGACATTAGTACAAAGTCTTGATTGTAAAGAATTTTTTTTTTTAAATCTACATTCTTTACGCTCTGTTTTAATTAAAATTTTGTGAGATTTAAACCAGGACCCTTATCCTGCCTAATGCCACTTATGTGAAGTCCTTGCAGGGCTGTTCTGAAATGGAAAAGCTTGGAGGACTGGAATGAAGTGCTATGTGGGCTGCTCTCATCAAAACTTTTGGCTCCAGCTGTAAATGGCCTCTTTGGCACATCAATATAACCAAGCAATTGGGGGCAGAGGAGAGGTGGAAACACGAAAAGAACCAAGATTAGACCTATCTGCATCTGACAATTTAAGAATGAAAATGACCAATGGTCATACTTTGTCTTTGCAGACTTGCAATAGAACAATTTGAAGGATAGTCTTTCTGTTTTCCCTAGCAATATTACCTGAGATTATTTCTATGATTTATCTTCCTTGGTCTCAATTTTCTTGTCTGTCTTCCAAACTTGAGTGCATTTTAATGTCTTCTGGAGAGTGCATTTCCTTTGGGTTTTTTGTTGTTTGTTTTGGGGGGTTTTGCTATTTCAAGATTCCAGTACTAATGAACAAGGAATCTAAATAACCCCTTCTTCTTGAATTGTAAACATGCTCATTGCTGACAAAGCACTGAGACTTGATTTTGACATTATGCTGCAGGTCACCAGTGAAATGAGTTAAGTATGAAGTCAATGCTCTGGTAGAGTTGGAAAATGGAAAAATAGGGATTTTCCTATGGGGAACAGACATTGTAATCCTAAAATACAAAGATATATCTTCCACAGATTGAAGATTTCATACTTAGCTTTTAACAACATCTTGCTTTAGTACTAAGACAATGAACAGACAGAAGCATCACAGAAAAGGTCAGCTTTCATAGGACTTCTGCTACTAATGTTGTGGCTCATGAACTCTTTTATGTAAGACAAACATAGGTGAGATTTGGTTTTGAAAATGAAGTTGTCAGGAAAGTAAAGGCTAGGTACTGTTATCAAGTTGAGGACAAAGCCTCTTTGTTGAATGAAAAACATTTTCCCTTCAGTCATTTGGAAACACTTTGCTTCTTTTAAGTTTCAGAAGTGAAGTACTGAAACAGATCCTTACCCTGGCAAGAAGGGCAAATTCCATCCTCAAATTTCAGAAAAAAAAACAAAATGGTTTGCTATCATGGACAACTGTTGGATCTTAATGTTGGCACAAATATGAGGATCAAGTAAAGGGACATCTGGAAGACTACTGCAAACTTCTGGAATAACTAGACACTCTGTGAAATTTTAAGATAGAATAGAAACTGTGTGCTTGACTACCAGCCACTCTGCACAGCTCCTTTTGTATGCAGAGTTAATGTGAGTCATGTTAAATAAATCAATCATGAATGTCCTGTACTGCCAGTCAGATTTATCCCACAATTAAAGGCTTGGCACAAGAGTGAGAAAACTTCATACAAGAGGTATGCAACCACACAACAGCTGCAAATGTGGGGCATTTGGGTATTCAGGAGTAGAGTAATATGTTGTTGGCAACATGATTCATGTCTCCTAGGAAGCAGCATTAATACTTCAGATTCACCGCTCTTAAATACACAGTAGCTTCTGCTAATAGCTAATAGAATATACCATATTCTTTATATCATCGGTTCTTTGTACCATTTTTTTTTTCATTTATCACTACATTAAGTATGAATGTAACAATATTAAACTACCATCATAGCTGCATGACTGTAGAAATTGAAGGTTCAGGGAGGAAGGAAGATACTAAACCATTATGTGATTTACGATAAAAACCCTATGAACAGCAGTAACTATTTTTGAGTTGCCCAACTTAACAAATTTATACACTAATAAATCAGTAGTTAATGCAATCTTTTAATTTTTGAGGATTTCATTACCCTTTCCTTGAAGACTTACACATTTTTTACCAAGAGGAAAAGAAATTCAAGAGCAAACTCCCACTTAAAAACTTAAAAAAGGAAAAGGAGGAACAAATAGGAAACAATTAACCTTCAGTGTTCCTCCTCCTTATTGTCGTCCTTTCCTCCACCCTGACCTGTCTTTCAAGCAAACAGCTTGATGCGATACATATCCTTGCACCACCTCTGATGAAACTGCATGGCTTGCACACATCCTTTCTTCATTCAAAACAGATTTGTAAACAGAGAATTGACGTCATTTTAATTTGACTTTGCTCTTAATTAACTCATTCTCTTCCATTAAGAAGTCTTGTGTAAAGTGGGATATAATGGGAGCAGGATGTGTCACCCCCATTTCCAGGTCACTCTTCATCTCGCTGTAGCGAATGATGAAATGCAAAAGCCCGATGTCTCCTGGAAGGAGACAGTCTAGCTGGGTCAGTCTCTATCTCACGTATGGTTTTAAAGTTTTCCCTTTCATTTATAAAATCAGAGCTGGGGCTATGGCTGTGGAAGTGACGGCTGGCAGGGCTGCTGTGTAAGACAGGCCTCACTCCTGCACCCCCACACTGCTCTGTCGATACAGTCCAATCTCATTCCGCACAAGCCTTGTCATTCCAGTTCTGAGTTTTTCCTCAGACAGCATGGTGATGCATATATATTATTTATATGCATGAGTCTACACTTGGCTCTCAGCTGCCAGTGTTTTTTATTTTAAGACTACAGTGAGTCCTTATGAACACTAACCACTTCAGGGTGAACTTCAAACAAACAACAGGATTTAGGGGTTTTCAGAGTCAAGATTAATTTTATCTAATCTTATATGAGATGTTTCTTTTCTTAGCTATTTTAAAGACACGTACATTGTGTGGCAGCAATGCAGACTACAGGATCCTAAGAGGTGTGTGCTGCAGTTTCCTCAATACCGAGGAATAAAATTTTCAATATATTTACAACTACGCTTGTGAAATATATCAGTAAAAATATTTGTGCTTAAGACAGTAGACTTTAAAATCTGACAAAGGGAGCACAAATGAAGAGATGGAGACAAATAGTGCATTGTTCCAATTTCACTTACAGAGGAAAAATCTAACCACATTTTACTTCAAACACACATCTCGCAAACTGTAGCATGTTAGACTTTCATCTGACACAAAATGAAGTGACTTTGAAATATCAGGAATATTTGTATTTATCTGTCAGCTAGCGATAGCCTAGCTGCTTTGATTTGTGATGCAGGCTCTGGCCAGGAGAGGCAGTGAGCCCTCAGAGGCTTCCAGCTCCCATTGCCTCAGACAAGGGTCAAATTCAGGTTTAGGCCTCTAGCCTGCTCTTGAAGCACCCTCCCTCCAACAAATGGCAACTGTCTTTTAACAAGCACTGGAGATACAATGCCAGCACTGACAGAAGAGAAATATGAATAACATGAGAAAGTTGTTTGGTTTTTCTTTGTTTTCCCAGCAACAATCTGAAAGACACACCAACTATTGTGAAAATTCACATAAACACATGCATTATTTCTGCAAAAGCAGGATGTTACATTTCACAATGCGTAAAAAGTCTTCTTGAACAGCTGTATGTTGTAGGCTTATGTATATGGCATTTCCTGATGGCAATCGTTCCTCTTCTTACTCTAGACCCATTTTGAGATTGCATTTACTTCCCTGTTCTACTCACCCTTCTTCCCCAACAAATGTGACATAGAGCTTATTTCTCTGAAGGTCTTTTCTTGAGTAGCCCATGATCTGGTTAAAGGCATCTTCTAGCAAGTGATCTCTCCTGATGATTAATCTGAAAAGCAAGAGGAACAAGGAAAATTGTGACAGTGAGGAAGTACCATAAAGTTCTAAACTAAGAGGGGTAAGAACGCTCCCTTGCCTAAGCGGTGCCTAACCAGTTTCCTGAAACTCAGCTTGCTTTATTTTCAAATACTGCCTCATAGTGCCTTCTGTGTGTGTTTGATCAGACCAAAGCTGGGAGCTGCTGCTGTGCACACCGAGGCAGCTTAACTCCCACACAGCCACTTGCAAAGCCGTTGCTGGCCTTCCTGCTCGTGCAGAGATCAGAGATCAGTGACTGCACTGTGCTACCCTGCAGAGGACACGGAAGCGAAGGGACCAGGAACTGGCAAGGTACCTGGGCAACAAGAGGACCCAGGCAGTGTGTAAGTTCTGCATTTAAAAATTTTTTACAAAAGAGTGCAGGTCACGTATGCCTGGGAAAGGAACCCAGAGAGAACTTCGGTTCAAAAAATCAACCTGTTTATTCTGCTTACAAATCCACAGTGTGATGGCAAACAGGTCAGGGAAAAGAAGGTGCAAAAAATGTACTGGATCTTACACAAAGAAAATGCCAGCTTTTTCTTCCAGCTATTTGCCCAATTGTTCATGACAGAACTTTCATAGATTAAAGTTTCATAGATTAAGCGTTCATGATTTCATTACATTATGGGAGAAAATGTTCAAGCCCTGTCTCCCAACTATCTAAACAATAACATTTTAAACACATTTCAGTTGTGGAAACCTTTTCAACAAGCTCACATAAACAAAGTCTGAGCTCTGCACCAATTTCTGCAAAATGTAAGAAGTGACTGGCTGAAAAAAATAAAATAAAATCAAAACAAAACCTACACTCCCTCCCCACCCCTCATTCTAATAGAAGAAATGATTACTGAAAAGTTCTAGTGCCTCATGGCTACTATGAGAGCCTCAAACTATGAGAGTTTGGTATCTGGCACAATACTTGGTAATTTTCAAAATTATTAAAATATCTTATGATCATCCTCAAGATAACAGTATGCATGAAGAAGGGAAGAGCACACTCCAAGCACTCCAGCATTCAAAGTAGTGAAGTAAAAATATTAGCAGTTAAGTCAATCCTTACAATTTAGTAACATTTAATTTTGTTGAGTCCTTTTTAGTAAAGAGGACTATGATACCGGTACAGGCAATGATGTACAAAAGATAAGCCTAAATAGTTTTTTCAATGGAAAAATGACATGAGAAAATGTAACTGTTTGTATCATATCAATTACTCTAATGGAAGAATTCAGATGCCTCCTGCTCTGCATGTCTCTTCCCAAAGTGGTTTTGGCGCTGTATCCATAGTATCATTTGTAAGAAAATCTAGTGAGAAGAAACATGGAAAAGAAGAGTTCAAAACTTGCTGTATCCTCTGCTATGTATTACATGCTGGTACTTAGCCTTTTCTGACAGGCTTTATACTTCCAGAAGAGCAAGGGTAACCATGACATCTGCATTCCTTATAATGGGAAGAAACTTGTAGACGTGCAAGGCAAGGCAAACTGCCGGAGAAACAAATCGAGTTTCATGAGATCCTTCAACATACTTCAATTTCCCTGGGCCTTGTCCATATCCTTTCGTCTCCAACTTCCTGTAAAAGTTCCTCAGCTTGGCTTCAAAATCTCTTTTGTAAGGAGCTGGAGCTCGGGCATTGGCACGCTGAGTCCCTGCAGGAGGCAATAAGCAAAGAATGAGCTGTAGTGACATGAATTGACTGATGTTGCATCTTCCACCGAAAAGACTCCTAATACCAAGAAGCAAGGCATGTGTTTGGTTTAGTCACCTTTATAAAGAGCAAAAGCTGTGTATCTTCAAATCTGCTTTGCATCCAAGACTTTTTGATTACTCATTTCCAACAGTATAATCTTTCTGAAGTAACCCTTAAAAGAGCAAATCTAGGTCAATGCAGAAGATGGGTTAAAAAAACCCGTCTGATCAACTGGAAAGACTGATTTTGTTTTTGTCAAGTACTCTTTATGTGTTTAAAATAGCTCATGCAATAAATGTTCTGCTCTGTTCTGGTTTTAATATTATCAGGAAAAACAAGAACTCAGAAATTAATCATAAACAGACTGTACTCTGCTGTGCACCCTGTTGAATGCATAAAGCTGAAGAAGAAAGACTTTGGAAATTCCCGAGTAGATGTTTCTCCTTGGGGAAGTACAAGGAAGACAAATACTGTAAGAATGGAAAGACTACCAAATTTAAGTTTGTGGACCTTTTTGCACGTGACTGCAGGAACATACATTATGTTCTTTGAAGCTAATTTATTTTTTAAAATATATTTTTGAGGGTCAATTTCTTAAAAGCAGGGTGCAAAAAAAAAATAAAATAGGCATAGGCCCACATCTGCATGTACAAGTCCAGTATATATAAATTACATGTTTAATCTGATCTATTCAGAATATTACAACCACAAGAACTTCCACTGCCTCTCTGGAAACAGTACTTCAATTGATTTGATGGCAAGACAGCGTGCCAAAGAAGCAGTTAATCCTAGTCCTTTCACATTCACCTTCTCACCCCTAGATTTTAAAAGATTAAATTCCTCTCCTGCATGGCTGTGTTGACTCCTCCCCTCTGCCACCACACCCCCTCCACCACTCCCTGTACCCTATCACAGCCTCCCCCCCAAAAACTCAGAGGATGTTTAAAATTTCTCATGGCCCACAGTGTGTATATATATAGGTTGACAACTTCTTATCTGCAACTAGTGGTCATCTCACAGGCTCGTAACACACTAGACATACAAATGTCCAGAAGTACAGAAATGTGCTTTCAGAAGCACATATATGTAGCCTTCTGTTCTAAGCAACCAGCAGCTGAGTTTTCTTTTGGCTTCCTCTATGAAACAAAGCCAATACACTGATCATTAGCAGAGGTATAAGAACGTAGCATTTTGGGTTACAAAAGAGAAAGAACATGGATCTGTTCAGAGCAGGGCAGAAACCAGGGGAAAGAGAGCAGCTTGCATAGCGACAAAGCATGTGGGTCTGATGGCAAAGGTGACCAGCACAGCCTGTGGAAGCGGCTGCTGGAAGATGCTGCAGAGCTGATCTCTGCAGAGATCACAGAGGGAAGGAGTGAGATCAGTATTACCACTGAATACTATTTGCAGGTCCTTAAAAGACCTGTCTGACCAGAAAGCCGCTTTTTACTTGCGTGGGAGGAACAGAAAGTGTCAGAGAACCCTCAGAGCTGTAACAGCAACATGCAGGACCGCTCTGGAGAAAGAAATCGTGGTCATTGATTAATCTATAGTGGTTATCCTCTTTTTCTTTTTCTTTTTTTTTTTTTTTTTTTTATTTTACCAAAACACCAAGGAATTTTAATGGTACACTCAGCTGAACTCTCTAGAAAACTTACCGAAACTTGATATTATAAACAGCCTTTTAATTATTGGCCTTTCCCCCTTACTTTGTTTATTTTGCTTTGGGTCAAAGTAGGTACAAAAACGTAGTCATAAAAAAATAAAAAAAAAAAAGACAGCAGAAGCATGCTTTAATCTTAACCCCTGAAGGAAGCCTTAGCTGAGAGATATCGCGGAGCATAAATCTGGTAACACATTACTTCATGGTTCAGAAACCAGCAGTATATTATTCTGTCAGCACATGACAAGTCCTCATTGCAAATCAGATGCATATGCCAAGAAATTCCTGGGCAATTATAATGATTACTTCCGCCTTGGGAACAAAGGATGTTAATGGAAGAGCTAAAAACCGCCAGTGATGTGATAATCACGCTTGATTTTCAAAGAGGTTATGTTCTAAAGCAGATATAAAGAGTAGCTCCATGACTATTCATCTTCTCAAAAGAGAAAGTAAAACCAATTTCAACTGATCTGAACAATGGACTCTTAACATGCAACCTCATGCAGTGCAGTCAGTTTAGCTGAGAAAAACACCCCACAGGACCCCTATAGAAATGATGGATTATTTACAATTTCCCATCAAAAAAGTCATTTGTACTCCAGCACAAACATACACACTTGCAGACTGGTGGGGAGATTCAATGGTCTCTCTGTGTTCTTCTACGAAACAGAATAGAGATTACAATTTTAAGGAGAATGGCACTAAAACCATCACTGTTCCTCCTTTACTGTGTGTCACTTCTTTGAGATGAGAATATCACATGTTAAAGATTGGATATGTTTTGAAATTACTTTGTTGGAGTGAAGCCCTGCCCAGCATGCTTTGGGGCATGTACTAGTAATGAGTAAATTATAAAACTGAAAGCCAAACCTGTTTTTACTCAGAAAAGACTGCCAGGTTTGCAGTTGGAAATAAGATGCATACATGCAAATTGCATCCTTCCTTTCTTTTCAGCTGAGGGAAGCAGTTATATCTAAACCATATATGTATCAAAAATATCAATACAGGTATTGTATTTTACTGCTTTGCAGAATGCCGTAAGATCATTAAAGTCTTCAGATAGTTTCTTGAAATAGGTTCTACAGAAGCCTTATGTCCAGTATCAGGAAAAGGTGCCACTCAGGACATGTTTATGAGTGGTTTTAATGTGATTTCTTGAAAAGGCAAAACCTTTTATAACTGTGGACTGGGAAATGGCCATAAAAATCACAGTACTTTTTCTGATAAAATCTTCTTCTTGACTGGAACTCCCTCAAGTTGCTTACATCCCAAATGTTCTTTTTTTATCTGTATTTCTGTTCTCAAATTTAGAGAAATCCCCTTAAGTCACTTCCAGTTTACTGCAGTGATTTTTACTTGCCTCTTATTTTCTAGAGAAAACTAACAATCAACATCTGTAAACTTCAAATTGCCATACTTATCTTTCAGAGGTCAAATGGAACTTGAAATATTTGAAATAATTTAGTACTGATCTTAAATTGGTATTTCACTTGTTAACTAAGTTGAATTCCATTCTGACATGTATTTTCAGACAACTGCAATATGCTATTATTTTCAACTCATGTTAAGGGACGACAATCTGGCTTTTACATAAAACTGTCACTCATTACCCCACACACTTTAAAATACAGTTATTAGATCTCGTATTTTTCATTCTCTAGGCATCAGGATCCTGGCTCAAGGAGTAACTTAGTTACTTCACATCAGTGAAAAACAAGTTTGCATATCTTACAAGTCAGAACAAAATCACAGTCTCTGAAGTTGTAATACACCAGTCTCTTCTACCAGCAAAAAGCCCAAGGCAAAGGTTCAGGTTTGACAGTCAAATGCAATCGCACTTGTTGACTTGCTCAAAAACAGGACTAAATTTTGTTAGTGGTGGAGCAACAGAACTTGCATCTTGTGAAAGGCAGAAAGTTGTTACACACAGCATAATGTAAACTAAACTAGCTCTTACTGCAGTTCCTGACAGATACCATCATAATGGAAGTACTGCAGTGACCACCAGAAGGCATCTCAGCTTGTATAACTTGACCCATCTAAAAGTTGGGAACCACAAAGTGAAAGAGGTTATAGTTTCCCAACAGTAGGTTCTTGGCATTAAGCTGCTGTGAATTTCAATTTGGAAAGCCAAGAAAAAAAAAAATAGAGTCAGACAATTTTTCTATTGCTTTTGTTCTTCAACTCCTGGGAAAGCAGCAGGAGTATTCTACTGACTCTACTGATCTGGAACTGGTCCTTACAAAGTATGAGAACTGGTTTCATACAGCTCCTGCAGAAGCTGTGCCTGACCAACTTACCTGGAGAGTTCTGAGGCGAAGACACCGGCGAGCCTCTTGGGGACTGGCAATAACTAGGATGAAGTAAGGCATGTGGCGGCACATACGACATTATCTCCTCCTCAAACAAGCTGATAAAAAGGAGCAAATGAGAAAAAGCACATTTATTTGAACTAAGCTGGTGAAGGGTCTGGAGCAAAAGTCCTACAGAGTTGGGTCTTTTTACTCTTGAATCGCAGAATCACAGAATTGTAGGGGTTGGAAGGGACCTCAAGAGATCATTGAGTCCAACCCTGCTGCCAAAGCAGGTTCCCTAGAGCAGGTCACACAGGTTGGCGTCCAGACGGGACTTGAATATCTCCAGAGAAGGAGACTCCACAACTCCCCTGGGCAGCCTGTTCCAGTGCTCTGTCACCCTCACCATGAAGAAGTTCTTTCTCACATTGGCACAGAACCTCCTGTGGTCCAACTTGTGATTACTACCCCTTATCCTGTCCTCACAGGCCACTGAACAGAGGTTGGAGATCTCCCTTTGTCTCTCACACTTCAGAAATCTATAAATGTTAATGAGATGCCCTCTCAGTCTTCTCTTCTCCAGGCTGAACAGCCCCAGCTCACTCAGCCTTCCCTCATAGGGGAGATGCTCCAGGCCCTTCATCATCTTTGTGGCCCCCGCTAGACTCTCTCCAGGAGATCCCTGTTTTGTATCAGATATATTATGGATATATTGTACTGGATATATTACTCCAGGTGAGGCCTGACCAGGGCAGAGTAGAGGGGGAGGATCACCCCCTTCCACCTGCTGGCTACGCTCCTCTTAATGCATCCCAGGATCCCACTGGCCTTCTTGGCCACCAGGGCACACTGCTGGCTCGTGGCCAACCAGTCATCCACCAGGAACCCCAGGTCCTTCTTTGCAGAGCTCCTCTCCAGTAAGTCCTTTGAAAAAAGAATGCTGAGGCTCCCCTCAGACCTTATCGCTCTCTACAACTACCTGCAAGGAGGGTGTAGAGAGGTGGGGGTTGGTCTCTTCTCTTGGGTAACAAGCAATAGGATGAGAGGAAATGGTTATAAACTGCACCAGAAGAGATTTAGGTTGGACATCAGGAAAAATTTCTTTACTAAGAGCTGTTAGGCATTGGAACAGGCTGACCAGGGAAGTGGTGGAGTCACCATCCCTGGAGGGATTTAAAAGGTGAATAGATGAAGTGCTGAAGGACATGGTCTAGGGGTGAACTAGGCAGGATTAGGCTGTGGTTGGACCTGATGATCTTAGAGGTCTCTTCCAAACCAAGTGATTCTATGATTGGCATTTTTCACTTTCTAGGAATATCTCTAGTAGCTAACCTGCTTTCTTTGGTAGCCACTGGCCTATTTCCACTATGCACACTTAAAGAGTACTACAAAACAGCTGATTGCCATTCCCTCAAACAGATCTTACAAGTACTGGAGAGCAGTAGGTACTACCTCTGTGGGATACTGCTATCCACAATGTGGTATTTGTTCTCAAGGTTAAAATACAGTTAACTGGCTTTTCAATTTTGCCCCTCTGCATTTTTTTAAAAAACAAACAACTTGTGTTATCCTTACAAAGGGGTCAATAACCTTTATTAAACTTCCCTGGTGAAAGATCTGCAATACTGCACAAAGACCAGGAACAGAGACAAACATTCTAAGCCTCTAGCATTAAGATCACATCTGAACTTGTTGAGTGTACTGAACAGCAAACTTCTTGGCATTAAAATTTATTGCCTTATTTTTTCTTAAATACTAACACTGCTGCTAAAATGGGCATCACATCCAGTCTGTGTAAGATGAGTTCTTTCATGCCTCATCTACTATTGCTACATAACTTTTAAAGAGAAAACAATAAATATTTTGCAGTGTTAACACTACAATCTGTGTATAGAGAGTCTGTATATATTTCCAAATTCCAGTCTTTTCCCAAAATTGACACCAGGACATCTAAAACCAATAGAGTAACTAATCTTGAGAAGTAACACCCATCATTGTCAAAACTTAATGTATGCATAGATAACATTTTTTTAAAAAAATTTTCCTAGGGGCAATGTTACTATTAGATTATTAATAAAATGGGGAGAAAATCCTCAAGCAATGCTTTTCAGTCAGATTTGGGGAGGGAGAGGCAAAAAAGTAGGTTAAGAGAAATAGCATCTGAAGACTACGATAAACTTGCTCCAGGGAGACACTGGATACTACTTTTCTCTTAAAAATTAGTTATACTGATTTTTGCTTTTCTAAAAAAGAGACTGCAGCAAAATTTTGAATTTGCTTTATTTCCACTATAAGAATTATCTGCAGTCTTTGTTGTTACAGAACACTGGAGGGAATAAAACCCAGTAAAAAGCAATGATAAAATAATTCATGCAATCTTTATTTAACATCAAATAGCTGAAAGCCAGATTTTTCTGTGTATGCACTGTGTAACAAACAAAAAACACCAAACCCAAAAACCCAACTGAAAAGCTTTTTTATGAAACGATATTCTCATTTTAAAAAGGCTGCAGCATGGCATTAAAATTAGATTTTTTTTAATAGCTTTAATTACTTCAGAGATTTAGGAATGGATTATGCAACCTGATCTCAAAATACTACTACTAATGCCAATCCTATTTCACTAGATTCCATTTCAAATGTATTTGAGAATTTCTTGGTGCACTTATAAACGGATGTGAATACAAAATGAAGTTACATTGGTTTAACTTTGGCAAAAAAATTTCCCTGAGTTAATTGCGTAAATGAAAGGTATTAAAGAGGCAGCTTCTCATTTCTTGAGCTTGGTAACAGTACTTCTTTTATTTGACAGTTAGTGAAGAGGTAGCAAGATACTAAGTAACAGAAATACATCTGAAGTATGAATGTTCACGAACACGGACTTCCCTAACCACAGAGATAAACAGATGCATTCCTGAAGTAGGACAGGGCATATTCTTGCAAACAGGTCTAAACTGCATCTGCTGGATGCAATGGACAGGAAAAAGTGGCCTGAGCAAACCCATATAAATCTCAAGCACAATGTCCTTACACACTCCTTTCCTCAGAGAGGATATCACATTCCATCACTCCTATGAAAAAATGTGACCTCCAACTACCATCTAGAAATTGAACATGATGAAAATAAAAAAATGTGACCCTTGAGTTGTAGCTCCCTCAGCTGCAAGTCCAAGTACCGAAGGGGAAATGATTAGGTCACTAAATCACCACACACTACTCACAGAAAGGATCTGCAGTAGCTGCCACAACATATTCCAGACATGCACTGAAAGCAGTGGTGCCTACCTGAGTAGCATGACCAGGTCTGCATCACTGGATAAGCGCACCAACCCAGGTGTTCCCTCTGTACGGATGAACTGGATCTTCTCCCTGTGCAAGCAAAAGACTTCCAAAATATCTTCTGCAAATAAGGGACCAGTGTACACCACAGCAACAAGAAAAAGTACAGGGTATATGATAAAAACATCTTGGTCATGCTTTTCTCTTTCAGAAACCATTTTTCCCCTGCCACACCATGTCCATGTGAGCAGCAAAATATTGCACCCTAAAAGCTAATTTATTCTAAGGAATGATTGTCCTGTTGCACTCATCTCTTCAACGCTCAGGCTGCTTCAGGTAGTACAGCCATACAATCAGTAAAAAAATAGTAATAAAAAAATAAATCCTTCAAGTTCATACTAGCTGGTTCCCTGAATTCAAAGTAGGAGTCTGAGCACTGAGGGAGGACATTGCTATTCTGAAAGGGATCTCTTTAAAGAGGTACTGTCTTTTTTTGAACCTTTGTACAAATGCAGCCATAGGTTATAATGCATACTTGTGATTTCAGAAGCAGGGTTTCTGTAACGCCCTGCATTTAAGAGATCTTTCAGAAAAACCCTTGTACTATTTCTCCCCCCCGCCTCATGCCAGCACACACCCTTCCTCCTCCCAGATCCAGTTCAGTCACTGTCATGGAATCTGCAACCTGAACTCTGAGCACAGTAACATAAAGATTTTTAAGATCTCTACTGAATATAATTCCTTGGCCAATTCCTGTTCTTTCTCTCTGTAGAGTTTTTTTTTCCCGCAGTCTGAAGGGAAAACCCTGAACAAACAGAAATGTGAAGACCCCACGTATGAACAGCAGCATTGGCTCAGGTCAGAGATCCGTCTACCCCACTGTCCTGTTACCAGTGGTGACAAGAAGGTCAGAAACAACCCATGAGATTGGGTTGTTGAAACTCATCTTGCAGCTCAAACCCACAGTTTGAGCTGCAAGATGAGTTTCTAGAACACATTGTTTCATACACAGCAGCATCAAAAAAAGGATCAAACCAAATTTCTTGTGCCATCTGCCAAAATGAGCCTTCAAATCATGCTGCATAAAGACCTTCTCAAGCCGCAGATCTAACACACATTCCCAAACAATTACAGCATATTCAAGGGTGAAAAAGGGGCACAGAGTGTGTCCCTCAAGTCCCTGCTTGCCACGGTGGCAGTTGTGGCTCTAGCAGGAGGTGTAATTCAGTGTTTCTCTGAAAGTCAAGCCACCACTTTGCCAACAGTGTGGCTGTAGACAGTGACAAGCAGAGTTCAGCCTGGAAGCCCCGAAGTGCCACTAGCACAGTGCGGAGCCAAAGCTAACATGCGCAGCCCACCTGCGAGCATGGCCCCAAAGTGCCCAGGGCAGGGACATCTGGACACGTCTAGACCCTGCTGCCACTTACATCAGCATCCAAATGTCAAGTTCAAGCAAATAAATGGTGGATTGCAAAATACATCTTAGCATTTAGTTGGCAGCAACATCAGAAACCAGGACATTGTATTTTTATGCAGCCCTCCAAATTAATGCAGCCCATGACTTCTCGGGGTTACCAATGAGAGGATTTCAATGACAGCTTTTAATATATAAACCTTTTACTTTCTGTTAAGATGTAAATTATATTTAATGTGTAACAGGTGCCTTTGTCTGAAGGCTTTTACATTATTTATCAGACTCTCAGTTTTATCTATGGCTTGCAATGAGATTTGATCCTGGCTACATGCTTAATAATAGTTTAAGTACAGCGTTCTCACTCCACTGTAAAACCTCTGACCAACAATTTCCTACCTGCAGTGTACTTTCACTGTGTATTTTAATAAACCCTCACCTTCTTATCACATCTTCTCATTCCTTTCAGGAATGAGAAATTATTTCAGAGAGAAAATCTAAGGGAGCTTTTCAAATTATATCTGTCCTTTTCCACTGTCCAAATAGTGACTTTCCACCATACCTATGTAATAAATATAATACTGAGTCCCCAAAAGATATAGATTACAGACAGTTCGTAGAATCATAGAATATCCTGAGCTGGAAGTGACCCATGAGGATCATCAAGTCCAACTCCTGGCTCCACACAGGAACAGTCAAGTTAGAGCATGTGACTGAGTGCATCATCCAGATGCTTCTTGAACTAAGTCAAGCTCAGTGCTACACTACCAAAAAACAGAGAGGAGAGGAGACAAATAATTCATAATGTGGGACTTAACCCAAGTCTTATTCATTCAAAGCAAGTGATGATTCTGTAATCAGAAAGCAAGGTTCTACAAGCAGCACAATCTGGTAATACCTACAAATCTTTTGAACAGTTTCTAAATTATCAAAAAACCCACAAAACATAGGAAGAAAATGACACTGACTGCTATCAGAGTAAAGACAGACAAGCATTCAAGGAAAAGGAATAATAAAACTACTACTAATCTGAAATTTTGTGTATACTATTTCTCAACAGATCAGTTTACTCACGTATCAACTAAAGCCTGGTGGGACAAACGCGTCGGTAGTGATTTGGGTGCAACATAGGAACAGTTTCAACAGCTGAGAACCACAGATTTTTGTTTTCTTCCTTTTCTTTGTATTTTCTAGACAACATGTATTCTGCTAGTCATTTGTACATACATTTATTCTGCTAGTACAGCATGAATTTACTTAGAGTGTAAAGCAAATCTTTAACATAGAAGTCCTAACACAGAACTTGGTAGAACACAAGCCTCTGAGGAAACTGCAAAATAGGGCAGTTTGTTGGGCTCTGGGAACTTGCAGGACATGGAAAATACTGCGAATCACTGAGAATGCTACAGATACCAAATTTCTTACAATCTGGAGAAACTAAAAATTCTGATTGGTATGAGATTACCTTCTAGGTCATTAGGTCAGGACAGCCTTTCTGCAGATGCACCATGAGACGATAAGGACAAAGCAAAATGCCATTCTGCCCCACAGAATGTACCAGCCACACACATACTCAGAGGAACAAGCACATTTGCTATGCCATCCAGCTGTCCTGGCACATTTTGAAGGCATCAGCAAATCTCTTATGCCAGTTGTTCCTAACATTTTACTGTAGGTACCTTTATTTGGTAATAACATATTATCTCTGTTCTCAGAAACTTCACTTCAGGGAGTTACACAGAATAAAGAACTATTTGCAAGAGCTTTATGCATATGTTTGAATAGGTCAAAAGGCTACTGCTATAAAATCTGCTATATTGCACTGCCAATTTTAATGGAAGAAACTAATTCTACATAGCATGAAACAGGAATAGCAGACTTCACTGATGTTATTACCTGAGTGAATGATTTCTGGTAAGATCTGGTTGACGCTCTTGTAGAATTTCAAAGATATTGGGCTGCCGCAAAAACGCAACAATCTTGTCATTGTAAGCTGAAAACATCAACAAAAATATCATTCTGAAACAAGGGGATACTAAAAGACAGGACTGCATTCCTTCTAAGTTTTGAGCAATAATGACAGCAGACTTCATTTCACAGTTTTAAGTTTAGCAGTATTGTGTTAATACTTTTTCATGTAAGGCTGCTGAGTCCATTAGTATTTAGGGAACATGCTTCTTGATTACAAACCAAATTAGACTGTGACACGTTCTTTCCAGTGCTACCACCTCTACTGCTGTTAACAATTTCTATAATATTTTATCATTCACACTCTCAGCTATGATTGAACTAGAATATTCACTGCTAGAACAGAATTGCAGGGACGTTGGCTTTCATTGCACTGAAATAAATTCTCAGATATAAAGCAGTCACTGGAAACACCCATATCAAATCCTCACTAACTGTTGAGCCTACAGTGTGTGCACACCATGGCTGTGGCACCGGGAAGGACTTAAATGAACAGAGATCTTCAAGTAAACACACCACAGTACAAAGAGCCAGTTGTAGTCAATCGGATTAATTTATCTTGATTTAGCACAATGTGACAGCTGTTAGATTCAATAAGCTAAATTCTTTTCTCAGTGGCACAGAAGTCAGTAACTTTGTGTGTATGTAACTAAGAACAGAAGCCAAGCTAATGACTAATTCCAAACTGATTAACACTTTCTGGAATCCTGCCCAAATAGATGGTCAGAAGTTGTGCAAAAATCACTGGGAATACAGAGGGTCTAATTAGGACACAACTCTGTTCACTGTTTTCATCTATTCCTGTCACCACATAGAGTGAGCTATGAAGGTAGGAGCTTTACGTCGGTCACTTGGTTCTGCACCAACACTTTTCAGCATTACTCCTGCAGGCTGCAACTGAACAGTTGGGAAATGCTGATGGACAGAAGTAAACACATAATCACAGAATACTTTGGGTTGAAGGGACCTCAAAGCCCATCTAGTTCCAACCCCTGTCATCGGCAGGGACACCCTCCAGTACCTCATGTTGCCCAAAGCCCCATCCAACCCAGCCTTGAAGAATTTCTTCCTCTTACCTAACCTAAATCTCCCCTCCTTCAGTTTAAATCTATGACTCCTTGTCCTATCACTCCATGCCCTTGTAAACAGTCTCTCTCCAACTTTCGTAACTAATAACAAATGGTAACTTCCACCCACCCCAGCCAAATGAAGAACTCAGCAGTGAACACTGACATGACACATCTCTGAAAGGAGGCCATGTGCTGACATACCCACTGGAACCACATCCTGGTACTGAGCTCTGCTGACTGTGTTAAATGTGCTAGATGGTCTTGGCAAAACTGGTGGTCCTGAATGGCGTGAGTCCTCTCCAACCTGAAAATGTAAAAGTAAGCACAATGAGTGTCTCTATGTCAACATATCTTCTTGAGTACCTAAAAGGGAGAACTCATATGGCTTAAAACAAAGGAGGTATGTAAATGCTTTCCTCAATGATCATCTCCCTTACCCTCTTCAGCAGGAAACAGACATGTTGTATGACAGTCAGTAGTAAAACAATATTCAGTACACTGTACCTATTAATATGAAGAATCAGAACTGACTGAAAGCTTACTGCTCTTTTTAAACAATAGCCCCATTCCAAAAAGGGACTAAAATTTTCAATCTGGGATTCCCTCAAAGGGTCTTCTGTACTACACAGACACATTTATACACATAAAAGGTTCTGCTCTTGTGGTGGGTTTGCAATGTGGCTTCTTCAAGAAGCAGCTAGAAGTTTCCTAAGGGTTCAACAAAGTAAACCCCAGCTGGGCTCCCAAGGCCAAACTCCCAAATCCTGTTGCTGACAAGGCCGGCCAGGACAATCAGCGCCGGTCACAGGCCTCTGGGAACCACATTTTAGAGAGAGAAAAACACAAACAGACTCATTTTGCCACCAGAGAAGGGAGTGAGAAGATGTGAGAAACTCTGCAGACACCAAGGTCAGTGAAGGGGGAGAGGAAGAGACGCTGAGAGAAGATTCCCTATAGCCTGTGGACAATACCATGGTGAAGCAGGTGTCCTCCTGCAGCCCATGGGGGACGAAGAGACCCCACTTGTAGCCCATAGAGAGGTACCTGGGCCAGGCAGGAGTCCACCATGGAGCAGGTGGAGGAATAGGGGAGAATCTGTGACCTACATTGGAGCAAGCCCCTGACAGAACCTGCAGCCGCGGAGAGAGATAAGAGGTAGAGAGAGAAATATAGAGGCCCACACCAGAGCAGGTTTGCTGTGGGGGGCTTGTGACTCTCTGGGGGACCAGGCTGGGGCNTGAAGACTGAATCCTCCATCCCTTATATCCTCCCCTTTTTCCCCGTGCCATCCTGGGGAGGAGAAAACTTCATTGGTAAAGTGAAGGCTGCAAAGGAGGGAGGGGGGGGGGGGGGTATTTTAAGAGCTGTTTATACTTCTCATTATCCATCTCTGGTTTCTCTGTGTGTGTGTAGTGTAGTGTAATAAACTAGAGAGTTTTCTTGCCTTTTTTCTGTGTTGAGTCTGTTTTGCCTGTGACACTAATAACAGAATGATCTCTCCCTGTCCTTATCTTGACTCCAAAGCCTCTCAAGATGTATTTTCTCTCCTGTCCAGCTAAGAGGGAAGTGATAGAGTGGCTTTGGTGGGAGTCTGGCCTCCAGCCAGGGTCAAACCAGCACAGTTCTTTGACGAGTTCCTCTGTTACCTCTGTGCACAAATGGAGTTTCCCTAAATTTGAGCTGGAAACAAATTTGTGGCTGAAGTAGGAGGACAAAGGAGCAAGTTCACATTCTGCCAAGTCAAACAAGTCCAAAATATATGTTTCCTACTACCACACAGTGTAACTGTTCTGGGTTGTTTTTTCTTTTATGCGCTCACCTTCTGGGATTAAACGAAGTTGCATACGAACTTTTATCAGTGTAGAAGCAGAATGTAAATTTGTTCCGGGTGGTATCTGTGATGTCAGCTCGGATTCTGCAGTCTACGATGTGCTGAGGCTTCAGTCATTTCTACAGTGTCAGTATTTTGTATTTTATCTATATAAAACATTTTGTTCAACTTCTTTTTCATACTGCTGGATCTTTTTGTTTACCTCTTGGTTCCTCAGCAATAGTTAACATGTAAACTACACTTTCAAGCTCCAAAAATCTCTAAAACTTCTCTGTAAAAGATCAGAGAACTATAGAGATTGTTTTTAAATCCATTATCTGAAAACACCAAGTAGCAAACATCCCGAGATATCTCCCAAGATCTTAGTGTTCTCTGATAATACTCAGAAAAATGAAAAAGTATTTCCTGTAGGCACTGTGCTAGAAAAGGAATGTCACTATTATTAGCTCCAGCTTCATGCTGCAGTTCAGTTCTAGCTAAAACGGCATTCCTTATACTGGTTGTTTACTTTAGAGCATCTCCCTGTAAAAACTGGGTCAGTGCCTCCAAAACATCAAAGTTCGTGGCAAGAAAAATCCAAAGAAAGTATCTTGAGAATTTTTTTCATTAAGTATTCCTCTTCTGCTATAATGTGCAGTTCCTTGATACAGTGGTTTAAAACCAGGAAGAACAGCTACAAAAATGCAGTACTTAAGTCATAAGCACAGAATAAACAGTGGTCTGCAGATTCCTCAATATGTATATAAATGAACACCATTAATGCCAGAATGGGAATATATTGAAGTGCTATGTTCAAGATTCCTATCTGGAATGGCAGTTTTATTAAAGTTACAATTGTAACAATACCAAGGAAATACTTGTAGAATTTTATGTATAAATATGGTTTAAGGAATTTTACGTATCTAGATGGAGTGTGAAATTTTGACAGGTAATCAACACTATGTATATGCAACATATATGATGACTTCTTTTAGAAGTAAATTATGTTTCAGTACTGACAAGTTCAGCAGTATGGATGATATGAATTTCCCTGTTTAAAGAGCATAGCTTTTGCATGCTGCTTAAGGAAAGATAATGTCATTTCATATGTGGTAAAGGTAAGGAAAAACCACATTTCTTTTGTAATTCAACCACAATAGAAATACTTGATTTACCCTATGAAAGATATAAATAGCTATATGAAGACACTTGTGGCTTCCTTGCCTGTTGTAGAACATCACTATCTACATCACACTAAATTGATGGAAAATACTAAAACCATTAGTAAAATATACTTTACATTGGAGGTTGAGGTGGAAAGTCTCGTGGATGACTAAACCATGTTCACACACAGATATGAGAGGAAATGCAGCCAGTCATATGGTGCTCAAACCACAGTGGAAACCCATTAGAGAAGTGGCAGGAAAGATTCGTGCATACTCTGAAATAGACCTCTGTCAGAACTTCATCCGCCACAAGATCAAGCTACAAAAAGGATAAATAGCATTTCTCTTGTATTGTATTAACTTTAACTCCTGCATGGAATAGCCCTCCTTTGAAAAGATAACTTACAGCCAACATTATGGCAGTTAAACAAAGAACAACTGAAGACTAAGTCATTACATACACACTTGTAAAAGGATGCTACAACAGTGATATGGAGACTGCTAAAGAAAACGGTCCACAGCGATACATTGACAAAATAGCTTTCTGTGTATTTCTGTTTAGAAAGTAGAGATGAAAGACATATGCAAATGGATGTAACACTCTGCTAAGTCCATATGTGGTAAGATTTATTTGGAAAGCTGCCTATCTGGAAGTATACATGCATTTCCCTCACCCCCCCCTCTAATTTAAATAGTTGTATCAACACAGAAGACACCATGCTAGACAATAACTCGTATTTTGACAGTGAAAGACAGGATGCAGATGCCGCTAATCTGTAACCAGATGATCTCCTGTGGTTACTGTGAATTAAAAGAGAAACTCACATCTGATGTTTTTTCTTGGAAATGATACATTTCAAAGATGAGTTCTGATGTTGACAGAGGAATCACACTCCTCAACACAGAATTATGAACGGAATGATATGAAAGAGGTGGGCCCTAAAAACCTGGTGGTTCCAAAGAGGAAGGGTAGGTCCAACTTACCTCACCAGCACTGTGGCTGCGTTGTCTAGTTAAGTGCTGCCGATGGACTAACGCACTAGTGGGCCTGCTACTCTGCAAGGGAAGCCGGGGGTCAATGAACGTGGTGGTGCGGGAATTGTGGTCAACAAAGAAAGCCTAGAGAAGGAGAAAGAAGAAAGAATTTATAGCCAGCATTTTTTGTTGTTGCTGTTGTTAAATATGTTTGAGGTTAATGTCTATTCAGGATCTACATTTTATTTGCTGAAGTGAGACTTTGGAAAATCTTCCTCACATCGCTGTGGCTTACATTTCCCTCAGGCAGAAGTGGGATAACAGTTTTCCATCTCACTGGAAGAATGAATTCTTTAGGGCCTTACTTCATTCATATCTATAAAGCCCTTTGAAATTCTCATCTGACAAGCATCAGAAGTAGGAAGTTTTATGACTGTCAAGAACAGAAGACTAATTTTTAATAAAACTAATCCTGGTGCGTTCTTCCTTTCATTTCCTTATAAGCATCTAAAAATACGTCATTAAGTGGCAAAATCATTCCTCTTGTGAACTTTTCACCTTGTACCACATAATTATGACCACAATTGGGTGTATATATATCAAGTGTACAGCTGCACCCTGTGCTGAACTATGATGACAGGCTAACAGGCATTTTTGCCATCTTCCTGCTACAATTATTTGACTTCCTTATATAACTAGAAGGCTCACTATCCTTAAAGAAAAAAAAAAATTAAATGGAGAAAGGTCAATTAGGGACACAAAGAGGATGGCAACAAAAATGTTTAAACTGGGCATCCGGTGAGAACTACCACATACTGGCCAGTCAGTCATTTGCTGAATGCAAGGTCACAGGAGCATTTATCCTGGAAAGTGAAAACCTCCTACAACTCTGTCCAATTTGAACCAGAAAAGTTCAACGTCCTGAAATTTAAACTTCTTCCAGTGTTAGTGTTGCACTTTGAAGACAGGGCTGTTCTATTTCAACACACTTTGGGTTTTCTCAGTCACAATGTTGGAAACGTGGATCTGCCAAAAAAAATCCCAGTTTTGAGCAGGAGAGTTACAGGAAAGTGACATCTGTTTTGTGGCATCAAAGAATCTAGGCCAGCAGAGTGGTGGTCAGGGACTGCGGGAGCCATTTCTGTATTTGGACACCAGGGAGGTACTTGAACCACAGTTTCATAAACAATTCAGTCCTGCGGTGTCAGCAAAAGAATCATTCTTGTTTTCCCCCACCCTGACCACTTGTTTCATCCCTTGCACACCCTTCCTGCCTTGTACTGGCACAAGTGTTTGTGTAGCCACACAGTGAACCCAGCTGGGGAGCTGGTCCAGGCTAAAATTGCTGCCTTTTTCTCCCTTTCCCTGCTGGCTCCTCTAACCTTGGTCAGCCCACCAGGGATGGGAGTACACAAGTGGCTCTTCTGACAGAGACACCAGCTTATAGTAATCATGAAATCATTGTTTCAGACTCTTTGGCATGGCCAGACTAGAGAAAATGAAAATCTTCTGACTGCTATGATGGTAGGTAGACTAACCAGTGTGTCATGCTATAGAGAAACTAAAACCTACTAATACTTATGGATCGTGGTGGGAGAAAACATTAGTACTGTCATTTCCCAAAGACAAAGTAGATGTAGGGACCCCAAAGTTGCAAAACCTTAACAACACTCCAGAAGAGGGCAGCAAGCCTCCTACAGCCCTACCAGCAATCCCCCATGCCTGTAATTTGTGCCTACAAGCAAGAACTCGTGTTGCCTGAACAGGAAGGAAGAGGAAGTTTTGATCATCTGACATAACTGCAGATATGCTGGTGAAGCTGTTCCACCGTTCAAAGACGGTGACTAGATGATCTTTCAGAGTCCCTTTCAACTCCTAACATTCTGTATGAGTCTGTGATGTCACCTGCAGTGCAAGTACACAGATCAGAGAACAAAAAGACAGTGGGAAAGCAGAATGAAAGTAATCCTGAAATATCAGATTTGGGCCTGAAGAATAACTGGAAGAAGCTGCTGGAACATATCCAGGCTTTCCAAAAATTCTGGTCCTGATTCACAGAGGTTTTTTTCACTTATTAGCTAGTGGTTTGTTTTTTTTATAATGTCCCTGTATCTACAATTTTATCTAGTCTGGTTGGTGTGTACTTATAAAATGTGAAGCACTTACATCCAAACAAAGGTAGAGTTAATTAAATCAACATTATAATGTAAAATCACTTAGCGGGGGGAAAGTGTCAATTCAAATATAAGAGAAAGTGCTACCTAGCATTGCACTACACAGCTCTTTGAGTTAATGCATCAATCTAATATTGTCTGTAGTGTTATTTGGTATTACATTTAAACAAACAACTGAGTTTAAATATTAACTTTCAGACAATCATGTCTTATTAAATATGAATGTTTGCAGCGAGTCACAGCTTGCTTTAAAACCAAGAGAAAATGAGTACTTTAAAGCTTCAGTGAAGAGCTTCAAGGGTTTGGGCTCATCCGGACATTGACACACAGGTCAAAATACAGTGTGGTTCTCAGTCTACTTTCAAAAAATTCCCCTCCTAACTCCTGTCTAGCTGTAATCCATAAATCTATGATGCTTGAAGAGACTTGGGTAGTATCAAAACTAGATTTAGCCCATTAAACACGGAGAGTTTCCCAAGTTTCAAATTAGTGTCTGTGAAGCTTGCCAAAACACCTTTTCTTCCTATTGAAGACATCAGTAATCAATTACAATGGATTCTTTCAATGCAGAAAGAAAGGAAACAAAAAAAATATGCATCCTACAATTACTTACTGTGTATTTGTACATATTGTAGATATCTACTTAAAAAGTATACTTATTTGCATCTGGCTTTAAAATATGAGTTTGCGTTTAGACATACTGAACAAACGCACTGGGGCGCTTATCTGTATACAGGTGTGCTGCTCATGGGCAGCAACACAGAATTTCAAAGTTATCAAGTTCAGCTCTGGGACCTCTCACCTATGTGATGCTGCTTCGCTTCCTGCTACCACCTTTTCCAATGGTCTTCTGCTTCCCTGTGGTCAGCAACTGATCAACCAGATACTACATCCTAGTTACATCAGACCTTTTAAGACAGAACTGCATGCCAAACACATTTTATCTTCCGTAGGGGATACACCAGGAGTCAAACAGGAGCGGGGACGCTACACTTTGCTGTAACTCTTTGAAGGGAGCTCAGAGGTAGGCAGTGCCCAGCTCACTGTTGAAGACAGCCTGAAAAGAGGACAAGCAACTGGGCCATACTGACATTGGGGGAGTGAAAACTCTACAAACCTCAGCACTGTATAAGGGTCAGAATGATCACTGTGAGCAAGAGTACCAAGCCTCTTACTTGGAAAAATTAAAAAAAAAAACTCATCTCAGCAGGAAAGAGTAATCAGAGAGAGGGGATTTAATTATATATTGCAGCATGGCTAGTTTCTACTTGCATCTCTTTAGCTGTATACTTTAATAGAGGCAGGTCTAGTCCTTGGTTTGGTCTCATCAAGCACTGGTCTCACCATGTTCTGGACACCACCTCTCGAGTGCTGAACAGGCTTTTCTACTGGCCACAAGTGCTACTTGTGACAAAGGCAATTCAACGTAACGAAAATGAGCAATACTGAGCCTAATTCAAAATGAAGAAATCCTGGTGGGATTTACACAGTGTTTCCTCTTGATTAATGTTATGGTAGCATCACTGTTACGACACCACAAATCCAAAGTTCTAATTCTTTCTATGGACTACCCATTAAGTCAACTGAAAATTGCTCTAATCTTCAGGAGAACACTGGCCTCTGAAGAACTGGACAGAAAAAGAATGACTTAAAATTGCAAAGAGTCAGGGAGACTGTTGGGGCCTGAGCAGCTTTGTCTGAGATATACTTGGTGTGGGCAGTCAGGCAGCAGTAACCAAGGTCAGTGAACGAGGGAAGTTGCTGATGTGGCAACTAAGTTGGGGAAGTTCCAAGAAAGGAGGATACCTGTCTGAATAGGGGTGTAGCTATAGAAGATAAGGTAGCCAATCAGCTTAGCTTGTGATGCGCGTGTGGTGCATGTACGGAAATGGTTTTCCTATATATTGTCACGGAGTTTGCTAATAAAGTGGAATGATTCTGCATCATATTGATGTGTCTGGTCATTCTCGGCTCGCATGGGACTAAAAGACCCCGGCAGGAGACAAATGCAAAGTTAGTATTACTGCACATTTCTACTTGTGTTTCTAATGAAAAAACACAGTGCTTTGTAGAGATAATAAATCCAAGAAAAAAATCCTCAAGCACTTTTTCTACTCTTCAGTGGAGATTCTTCCTATAATCTTTTCAAGCATCAAGATCACTATTTACACAGACACTTACAGCTAACTGTACGAAGACTAATAAACATAAAACCCAAAACAGTTAATATGCCTATAGTCCTAATAAGGACTTTGCACATAAACTGATTCTGATGCTTTATCACTTCCTCTTGATCTAATCACAGTCTATTTTTAACCCTTATATCTTCTGCAAATAAAATCATTCTAGACAGTGACGATACACTGAAGTTACATTAAAATTATATTACTACTATTAAAATGTCTGTTCTTTGATTTTCAAGTATTTTGCCAGAAAATGAAAAGTGACACTTGCTTTGAAGATCATTGTGACTTACAACTACTTAAGATCCCTCTTAATGAAACTTATGACATATAACTTTTTGTTGTTGAACCAACAGATAACTGATAAGAGTGATTGTCCCTAGAACTATCCCAGTCTTCAGTGCACCCTTTTTATCTCAGAAACTTATGAACAGAAAAAAGGACAAACTGTGCAAGCCAATGAACCAATGAATTCCACTCAAGATTTTGAGGCTGAAGAAAAAAAAAAAGCCATAAGGAAAAGCTTGACAGTTAAACAATAAAAAGACTAATGCAAATGTTTTAATGATAAGTAAATAAAATTCAGTAGATAATAATAAATTAATTCCAAAGAACTTTGCTGAACTACCTGTATTTACATAGTAGTTCATTCTTTTTGAAAGAAGTTTTAAACATCCAAGCTAACCTAAGCAACCTACTCCCCTATTTTAAAATACCCAAAAAATAGCCTACAGATTTTACCAGTCTTCTCCTATCATATAATGCTTTGTAAATATAGACAGGAAATTCCAATCTTCTTTTGGCAAAATCAGGATAAAAAGATGCACACCTTTTACATCTGGTGAACTACTTACATCTGGAGAGCTACATGCACTTACATTCTTTTTCAAAGCAACCAACTGAATCCTGACACAGCAACATCTAAGATGAAGTACCCAGAGACACACGTGCACTGCAGCTACCTTGCCCTGATGGTCATGTTTCATCTCCCAGCCTCTCGGCAGCTCCAGCTGTTTGTTTGCAAACATGTTGAGGAAGCCCACCAAGTCACGGTTATGCTGGTAGCGCTCAAAATGGTGGGTGTCCCGCCGGACTTTGGTGATCATGTGCTTCAAACACGTGTTATTTGTAAACATGCGGTAGGCACTCTGAAAAATAAACATCAAAAAGGAAACACTTTAAAAATTCATTCTTACTACTAAAGACATTTCCACTGTAAATAAAAAAAAAAAAGAAAACCAAACATGTAATTGTCTATAAACCCTTAAAAAATTATCTCAACTAAGCCATGATATGAAAAAATTGTCAGCTCTCTGAGGTTCTGGAAGAAGCGTATGATGTTTCCTATATTGCTAGAGAAACAAAATCTTGTATAACTGACTCAACTTCAGCAAAGTATGAAATATATTACAGATTTCATTTGGCCTGGAACTGTGAAGAATCCTGTAACATTAAAATTGCTTTATGGTAGAGAGGTCATGGATTTTCTCTGATTTCTGGAATAATAATGGATCCAGGCTCTTCTCAGTAATGGCCAGTAATAGGACAAGGGGCAATGGGTCCAAGCTGGAACACAGGAAGCTCCATGTGAATTCAAGGTAAAACTATTTCACCATGAGGGTGATGGAGCCCTGGAACAGGCTATCCAGAGAGGTTGTGGAGTCTCCTGCTCTGGAGACATTCAAGACCAATCTGGATACGTTCCTGTGTGATTTAATCCAGGTGACCCTGCTCAGGCAGGGGGTTGGACTAGATGATCTTTTGAGGTCCCTTCCAACTCCTAATACACTGCAGTACTGTAATAAGTCAAATGCAGCCATAGAATACAGCAATAAAGCTTATAAGGTTTCCTGCAGGACAGAGACACATAAGCTGGTAGAACTTACCACAAATCTAATTAAATGTTGTTTTCACCTGTTGATTTTTCAATAATACTCTATCACTGCACGCCAATGTGTACTTTATGTAATAAAATTAAAATAAGAGAGTTAAAGGAAAGCACTGAGGAGTAGGGAAACCTTTAAATAAAAGGGTGAAATGAACAGTTAATATCCTTACCTCAAAAAAAAAACTAGCCAACCAGAATTCAGGTCTTTCTCTGGGGTTAGCAATAGATGGAAGCCAAGACACAGGACTTCCTATTGCATTGTACTGCTACCTAAACACCGTATACCTTTAGTCCTTGGTCAGAGGTCTTACCTACCTCTGCCCTATTTCATATATTCAAAATAAAACTACACAAGCTAAGCAGAATTATTCAGACAAGCACACATATACATCAAAACCAAACTAACACTGACAAGTAATTTAAAAAACACTGTATTATTAACAAGCATGCTTGCAGACAACAAATTATCCATTACTCTTGTTTACACTATACATCCTTTTACTCAAAGGAAAAGAAACACTGAACAAAACTACATAAGAAGCATCACTGAATAACAGACAAAAAAGAAAAGGGAAATACATATTAAGATTTTTTTTTGTACACTGTTATTTCTAATATATTTGGATATAAACCAGTCAAACTGGGAGAAAAATATCAGCCCATAAGTAGCAAAGTGATCTTTAAAAATAACCTTCATGTCCATTCTCTGAATTGTCTCTAAGCCTCTACAAAGCATGGTAAGAAAGGTATTGCTTCAATAAACAAATGAGCTTTGTATCATAAGATGAAGAACTGAGTGCAAAATAAAACCTGCAGAAGCTATAATACCAACTAGGATGACTCTGACAGCCTAGTAAGCACAAGGAATGACAATGAGTGTTTGAATTTATCCAGCCTCCCTATGTACTACCAGTGTCTTGGCATCTAACACTAGGAAATATCTTTGTACACAAAACAAATATATTTATAAGCATATGTTTATGAAAGTTTTTCAGTTCCAGGTGCTATACTATACTCACAGGGTTAGAATGCAGCACTGTAAAGAACTCTGGGCTGATAAGGAATTTCACAGGGGGAGACTGGAGCAATAAAGTAAGTCTGGATCTGGAGGTAGAGTGAGGAAGCACATTCTCTCTTCGAAAATCTAAAGGCAAATTGAAAGACAAAGACTTACAATAATCATCATCAAAACAACACTGCAAACAACTATATAGATTTGAATAATTCAAGAAATAAAAGCACTAGGTTTACAATTATTTATAATTCACAAAAATGGACCTAGATTTCTTCATGAAAATATCAGAACTGTAGGTTAATAACTTTTATTGTTTTTAGCTAATAATCAGTAAAAAAGTCCAATTATTTGGGTTACCAAATGTGTGCCTGTATATAAGATGAAAGAAGGTTCCTGTGGAACACCTACACTGCCATACTGTAGCTGTATGCAGATAAATTATCACTGCTGTTAATAAAGCCCTGATCCTTGATACAGTATTTAAGCAGCTTATGTAAGTACCAGGTGGCAAAGGAAGTACCTTCCAAGTTTCAACTTCCAGTAAACATCTGTGTCTTCTCCTAGCAACTGTAAAGATGCACTGATTTTTCAACAGTATCAGGAACGGAAAATATATTATGAGTTGTATTTGCTACATGTGAAAACTGTTCCCTGCAATTATCATTGAAAAATAACAGGATATTTGGATGCATTTTGTAACGTAAATTAGATAGCATTTGCTGAGTATGATTTAGGAACAGTTCATCCTACCTATCTTCAGTAAGGAGATGACTTGCCCAAAGTCTTGTCTAGTCCTACGCGCCATTCCAAGGCGCAGTAAGCAGAACTCAGATCACACAATTTTATACTTTTTTCTGCCTATATTTTTACCTAGTCAGGCACTGACGGAAAGATGCTGTGCATCTCACAGTCATCTCCTCAGTGTATTGAACAAGCAGAGCTATAATCTTCACACAGACTTTCAGGTTCTGCCTTCTGTCACTCATTACCACATTTCTGTGATGAGTGCTCCTTTTGGAGGCAGGGAGGGAAGAATAATTATTTTTGTTAACCTGCATTAGAATGGTGAAAGTCCGTTTCTTCTCCAGCTCCATCCACAGCATTTGTATGCTCTTCGGGCCTGTCATTCGTCATTGTTCTTCGGATGCTCTGGTACCTGGAGTCAGAAAACTGGACTTTATACATGGCATATGGTAACTATGACCCAATTCTGCCTCTGAGGGAGCCTGTCCGTCTTTTCTGCCACGTAGGTTAATACATTAAATTTCTGCATTAAGAGTCTTATGGATTTCTGAGAACCATTATCAGGTTGGGATTTTTTAACCACATAGCTTATGAATCAGGTGGAATACCAAAGCCTTAGAAGATCACATGCAAATTAAAAAGGACTGCCACATAAAAATAACCACATGATGGCCAGCTGCAGTAGCAACTGTGACCCTGCCTTCATGCTCAGCCTTACAATGGTGAATGTAGTTTTGAAAGCACACAAGAAGGACAAGTCTTACCGGCGATTCAGCTGTTCCATCTGCTGTATGGAATTTGACCTCTGGAGAATCTGTGGGGCTGGGGGAGCTGTGGGTCGCTGCCATGTTGTTGTTCTGTTCACGTGGTCCACATAGAAAATCCGTCCATGGCTGTCAATTCGAGCCTCCCAGTCTAAGTAAAAATTAAAGAAACAAACCAAAACAAACAAACAAGAAAGATGAACCTTGGAGGGATTGGAGCTTACAGGATAAATTAAGCACAGATCTTCCTTAATGAAGGGTTGAGAGACATGGCTTTTCTGTATTTTATCCTATAAATCAAATTCCCCAGTGTCAGTTAAGGTTCTGTGGAATCCATATCTGATATTTCTGTTCTTTATTCTATTAATTAATACTGAATTAATTCAAGACCTGTCTCTGAGGCTTGTTCCAGTGTAAAAGGCCAATGGGTAAGTACCAAAAAGCTTGAAACTTGTCACTGTTTTTCCCAGCTAATAGTAGCATTAATAAAACAGATATCAAGTCTCTTCCTGGGTTTACATATACCTAAGATAAAAGTTATCAGAACTGCTAGAAAAAAATGATCAATTACAGGACAATCTCCATCATATACTAAATGCACGTCCCAGAATTGCCAATTCTGCAAACATGATAGCAAATTCAACTGCGTGTGCAAGCAGCAACTATAATGCTGCACTGGCTTTGCAAAACAACGTACAGACAATGATTAAAGTGCGGATGACGGCGACCCACCAGGAGAGCAGAGATGAAGGCTCTGAGACCTTGCCTCAGCCGCATGTGGCTTCTCAGTGCTTAGAGGAAACCGGGTGCATCACAACACTGTGGCCTTACTTAATAAGCTTTTTGGGTCAGAGACACTGTCTGCTTAATAACTGGTCTAAAATGGGCTAGATACCAAGACACTGATCATGGTTGGGGGTCACACAATAAGAAGCTATTTCATGTACAGAAACAGAGATGCCTGATACTTGGGCACTAGCAACCACCAAAAACATGCAAACCATTTAGCATGTCAATTGAAAAACAGACTTTGAGAGCTCAGAAGGTTTCCAGAAAAGACATTCTACACCAAAAGCCTAGGTGGAAACATCAAGCACAGCAGTAGCTTTTTAAAATCCACTGTCAAGCAACCAATCCTAAGTGTCCACTGCTCCATGTAGAAATGGTGTTAAAATATCTTGACAGCAGAGGAGAAGAAACTAAAATCTACTGTAAAGTATTAAATACTGACAGTCTTCAAACCCCAGGCTTTGTTAGTGGATGCACACTATGACTCCTGTCAACTCTTGGAGGCAGCCAAGTGGCTTGCTACATTACACTGTAGGGCCTGAGCTGACTCACAAAAAAGGGAGGAAAGGCAGGTTTTGAGATAAACTCATTGTGTCATCTCTGTATGACAGCTGTGAGTTTCAGCTGGCCACAATGCAAGTTACTCTTCTATCTTTATGATGCACTATCAAAATAGCCTATTAGTCTTGAACACATTTCCAGTGTGAGCAGGAGCTATGTAGGTAAGTAAATTCAGAGGAAAAAAAAGCAGAAGAGTACAGGAATAGAGAGAACTGCTTAAAGGACAAATTTCAATGCCAGGAGAAAAAATACAAAATTTTGTATTATACTGTAAATTTAAAGTAGAAGATTAAAAATAAACATAATGACATCAATGCAAAACACGTGGCATAATCACCGTATTCGCTATTCAAAACACAACACACGTGAAAGTTAATTTCATTTATCTCTCAAAAATGCAAAGTGAAACATTTCAACATTCTCTAAAAAGTGGTTTGATTTCTAAAAAAAGATAATAAATTATTATAATAGATGTTCCTGTGTAAAGGTTCCATTTCAAAAAACCAATATCTTCTGGTGAAATAAAAATACTCACATTTGTTGACCAGAGTTTGAGCAAAAGATAAAACATGGAAGTGTTCTGGGAAAGGCAGTTACTCACCAGGGAGGAAACAACTGAGATCTCCTGCTAGTCAAATGAGCTGTATAGCATTTTCGGTCCTTTCCCCGTTCTTTAAACATGTAATACTGGACAGATTTTCATTGCCCCAGGTTTAAGAAAGCCAATCTGTTCCACAATTGGGAGCAATGTATTTTTTTCATACACAAGTCATAGGCAAAAAAGCATCACCAGTAGTTCAATGAAGATGATGCTCCCCCTCTATTCTGCTCTCTTGAGTACCTCATCTGGAGTACTGCATCCAGCTCTGGGCCCCCAGCATAAAGAGAACACAGACCGATTGGAGTGAGCCCAGAGGAGACCACAAAGATGATGAGAGGGCTGGAGCACCTCTCCTATGAAAGTGGGCTGAAAGAGTTGGGGTTGTTCAGCCTGGAGAAGGCTCTGGGGACACCTCAGTACAACGTCCGAGTATGTAAAGGGGCTATAGGAAGGCTGGAAGAGGGGCTGTTTACAAGGGTATGGAGTGATAGGACAATGGGTCATGGTTTTAAATTGAAGGAGCATAGACTTGGAAAAATCTCTTCTCTCTGAGGGTAGTGAGACAGTAGCACAAGTTGCCCAGAGAAACTGTGGCTGCTCCTGGATCCCTGGCAGTGTTCAAAGCCATGCTGGATAGGGCTTTGGGCAGCCTGGGCTAGCAGAGGGTGTCCTGCCCATGGCAGAGGGTTGGAATTAGATAAGATCTTTTAGGTTCCTCCCAACCCAAACCATTCTATGACTCTATGATTATAGAAGATACAATTTATTTGTCAATTTAGGCTCATCTAATTGTTGCTTAATGCTCATGCTTATTTTAATTCAAAAAATCCTCACACTGCCTCAAAAAAAATGCAAAGAAAACACAGCCACCTTTCACATGATCTGAAGAGATTAGATTTTGGCATGCTTGATGTCTTTTGCTCCAAGTATATCCTATAACATGTCACACACACACACCCCATATGCACTACATACTGAAGAGGCAGCACTGTGCCTTCCTACTTCTCTGCAAATGTCCCTTAGGAAATCTGTATACACCAGGTATAACTATCACGACACATCCTGACAGAGATAAGCACACATCCTGCAGACTAAGCACAATGCCCCTTACAAAACAGTACTAGACTTAATCTGCTGTTCATCCCCAGCTCTCACTTCTGAAAAAGATATGTAATGGGATCTCACTAATGAGATCCAGGCAGCCTATCTCCCCATTAAACTATGAAGAACCTCACTTGGTGGTAGAGCCTCATCCACTCTCTGGTACCGGCTAACATCCTGACGTACCGAAGGCAGTGACCTCAAGGGCTGATGGCCATTGGCTTGAGAACCTGGAATAAAAATGACCGCAAATTATTTTTTTGGTCAATGTGGTGAAGCCCTAGTGTTGTCTCTAAAGTGAAAAAGATACATTAAAACATCCATAAAGCTATGATATTTTAGGATCTATCTAATATTCACATTTTTTTGAGGGACCATACAAGTTTTATCTACAGTTCTGGGTAAACAACTTCTCTGGGATGCACTGCTGTCCTGGTGCTGAAAACATCACCTCTTGGGATATGCCATATCCATATGTGACCAGTGGAATCCAGGGCACAGAAACAACCATGCGTTGCAGAGCCATATCCCAGCAGTGAACAAGGACAAAGCTCCACCCGGCCACCACAGAAACCTGCTGTAAGAGTGAGAGGTGAAAATGTCCATTGACCTTCCTTGCTGCAGCCACACTGGTCTGCAAAACACAGTGCAATCTGACACCTAATAAGAAAAGTCCCAAATGTCTAGGAAATTATATAAAAGAACACATAGAGAGTATTTGAAATAAATACCAAAATTAATCTTTCCAAATCACAGAGCTGTTTATGAAGAAAATTAATTGATAAAAACACTTATTAAAATCATATGGAAAAGGCAAGTTCAGAAATCCAGTTTGATTACTCTCACTTGATTAGATCCATGCCAACCTCTGAAGAAACTGAATGGGTAATTCATTGGAAAACAAGCTTGGGAACAACCTGTTAGGGACAAATGTCTATTTTCTTTGATTTTTAGTGAGACACAAAATTCTCAACTGTTAAAATAATTTTACAACTGGAAGGAGTTTCACAGTGTTAACTTGTGTAACACATTCCTCTCCTGCCATCGTTCCAGCTCTGCTAGGATGTGTGTACACAGATAAGGGACTGGGAAAGGGAAGATAAACAGCCTGAAGTGTGACTAAAAAGATTCTCTTCCCTCACTTTCTTTTGATTACCCATATGTTTTAATGCTAATATATGTGTACATTTTCTTGCCCCGCTCCAATCATACCAAAGAAAAGAACCAAACATTAATTCTAGTTTTCATTTCGTAGTTTTGGGATTATTTACCCCCCATTACCATTTTAATTAGCAAGCAGGGTAATACTGTGGAATCGTTTCATCCTCTTCATCCTCCTCCTCATTACTTTCTCAAGAATTAAAATACATCCAGTTTCAAAATAAACATCTTGGATATTTCAGGTTTGAATTTTTCATAAATCAAACCCCAAAAAGTCTCTTGAAGAAAAACAGAAATCTCAAAGGAATCAAAAAGTCTTGAAAGATAATGAAATTGAGAAATTAAGGTCTTAATTTTCAGATATTATTTTTTTTAATATTTTTTACTGGCTGCAGAAAGGCCACTTCAGAAAGTGCCTCCTGCAAGTATTACCTCCAGTAGCTCCTTCAACCTGTGCTGTGGCACCTTCACAAGCTGCTTGGGCTCCTTCAGGTTCTTCATCCTGGGACTGGCTATTGGCAGCTGCTGCCTGCAGGCTTATTCTTCTTTGCCAGATTTCTTCTGCTTCCTCTTGGTCTTGTAGTTCCCCTGCCTCAGCCTCCTGCACTTCCTCCCGAGGTAACTGTACCGCAGGTAGAGAGCCAGAAGTACTTGCAGAGTCCTGTGGTTCAGCACCTGGCTCAATTCTAGCTGCATCAGTGGCACAAGCTCCCTCTTCCTCCTCCTGAGAAGAAAAGGCTGGAGCCTCAGGAAACCTGGCACTTTCAAAAGAAGAACACCGCATTTCAACTGAGGAACGTCGCACAGTTCCACTTTCATTGCAAGAGCTGTCTGCTCCTTCCACATCACTCTCCCCTTCTGGCCGGGTACTAGCCTCACTGACACTTTCTGTGCGAGCAGGATCACTCTGCTCCGTTTCTGATGACATCTGGGAAGGTTCAGACCCTTGGTCAATGGATTCGGTTTCACTAACACCCCTTCTACTCCCAGCAGCAGCAGCATCGGCAGCTCCTGTGTCCACACTGCTGGGAGGCTGCTCTGCCTCCTGAGCGGCACACGACTCGCTGCCAGCCTGGTCTGCTGGTGCTTCACTTTGAGAACCTTGCAGGCTTTCACCTTCCGCTAAATGTGACAGTGGAAGCTCTGGAAGAGTCTCTTGCTGGTCATCAGTTGATGGCAAAGGAGCTTCAGAGGCTGAAACACTTTCATTCTCTGCAGACCCTTGCACTACCTGATCTGATGAGTAACTTAAACCATTTCTTTCAACATTTCTTGTAGCACCATTAAGCATTACTAAACCACCACCATCTTCCAAGGAAGATGGAAAGCCCAAGTCTTGATGTAGTTCATGTTCCTCTTCATCTGAGTCAATGTGAAGCATAGCATTAAGTCTTGTGTCAGTAGGGAAGCTACTTCTCAGTTTTGGGGAGGCTCCACGTGGACGTTCACCACACGTAGACATGCCAGGTCTGGGATGATTGTTATGTTCTATTGCATCCAGGTAGTCATTCAGTGAGTCTTGGCGACCTCTGGTAGGTGATGATCTAGAACCACCAGAGGTCAAGTCATCCTGGTCTGTTTCTAGAGTTGCACTAGTCCTTAAAGGGTGTCTCAGGACAACTTCTCCAGAAGATTCCTCAAGGACTGGACCATTGGAACATACTGTGGATGTGTCATGATGTCCTGCTGGCATGTCCTCATCATCAGAGGGGCTCCCCAAGTCTCCATTTACAGAGTTCACTCCTAGCAAAGTGCCAACTGTTTCTGGTGAAGCATCTGCAGAAACACAAGTTCAGCATAAGAAACACAATGCAGTAACAGACAGTTCATTCTTTGTCTGCATCTCAAAAATGAAATAAATAATACACATCTTAAGATGTTTGCTGATTTCAGACAACTAAGGAAAGAAAATACACTTAAAGCAACAGAGGTATCTGCAGCACTGGAACAGCAAACACAGATTTTTTTTTTTCTTGTATAAGTCTATACTATTTTCTAGGAGATAGAAAACTTAAGGGATGTGAAACATGACTTTAAAAGACTCCCACTTTGCTTTCAGAAGACAGACTGCCAAGCATCTTACCAAACTGGTAATAAAACCAGCCCCACAAACAAGGAACCAGTTTTCTAGCATGTCTCTACTATCCAAAAGTGGGATTTACACAGAGCCAGCACTGACACCAGTTGTCATTACACCCATAGCAGAATGCAAACCAGCATCTAAGATCACACGAGAGATCACAAATCATGTACAGATATCAACTTATATACACAACATTTATACTGAGTTTATTTAGAGGACTTTTTGACTGTAAAAAATGGAAATCTATCTAAGTAAAGTTCATGAGATATTAGGTATACTACAGTAATCCCTATAAAAGGGAAATGAAAATAAGCCATCTCATCTGAGAGATAGGATGGCAACTCCCCACAGGGGAATTAAACAGGCACAGAGTTGAATAATCCAGATGTGTTTGTATATATTTGAAAAAAATTAACAATAAGGTCTGGCAATAGTGCCTGGCAACAAACAGGACTGAGGACAAACCTTTTTTTAAATGGTGACAGAGCATAAACAACGATGAGATTCAAGACTAAGAAAAAGAAAGATAGCTGTATCAAGTTAAAAGAGCAATATCTCACTACAAGTATGATGGAGAATCTAAGATCATAAACTTGTAAATAGTCACATATAATAAAATAAACATGTAACCATGCCAGCCATGTTCTGTAAATTAACTACATAACAAGAAAAAAGGGAAATAGAAGTGCCTAATGGAAGCATGTATTTTCACAACTGTAACAGATATTCTTTGTTCTAAGGGGACTCTGTCCTGTAAAAGGGCAGGACAGACTGATCTGCATGTACACTAGCAGGGGAGGAGAGCACAGAGGGAATCCTACTTGCAATTGCTTGTCTCAGCCAAAGCTGTTACAGAGAAAATCTAAATGATGAATTTGATTACCAAATCTATCCCATAAAATGATACTCACAAGCAGATTCATTTAAAATCTAACAAAATGGGAAAACAATATGGTAAGTTTTGTGGTTTCAAAACAATCATCTTGAAAGCAGTTCCTGACACATCTAAACTTCAAATCTAAATATAAGAATCTAGAGTAGAGGCACTGTACACAAGTGGGAAAGCATGTTATCACTGAAAATCCTAGAAATAGAAATGCAAAGAAGTTCTCTTTGTACGACTATCCAGAAATCCCGATCACCACCCAATTCTCACCTTCATGAACGGAAGATGTGATTTCCACTTTGAATTGGAGATACCCACTTACATGGTCAGCTGGGAGCCTTCTTCCAAGATTATAGCTGAGAATCTGGTCTCTGTAGAAACACAGAGATATTGGTTTGTTGGGTTTTTCTTTTACAATTTTAACTGGTTTTATTTTTCCAGTATTTTGTATCAGAACCTCTTACTAGGTAAGAGTCAGTGTGACAGAATACAATTTCTATTACAATCTTCAAGTTAGTCACATACTCTAGCTTGTATGGAAAAGCACAAACACCAACAACAGTGTAAAATACCTTTAGTTAAGAGAGAAAACAAGTCTAACTACTTTTGATCATTTCCAAATAAAAACTGCCCCAGCTATTTTTGTACATTCCCTAAATCTCTTCTTAAGTCCTAAAGAAATCAAAATGTGTAAACTCCCTTTTCTCCAAACCAACTCCTCTCTCCAACCCAAAGAATATGTTATAATTAACAAAACTTTTCATTGATTAAAGCCTCCTGCCCCCTGGTGGTTTGAACGACACACGAAATTTCCAGAGTTCCTTCTGTCTGAAGACAGTTTTAGTTCTCAGTTAATAAAGCACTTCTGCATTTCTATTTAGCAAAGCTATTAACACTGTGATTTGACTTCAGATACGTTAAGAGTTCCTGAATTCAGTGGAATTCAGATTTGATTAAGCACTTGTATCAGCTCAAAACCGGGGATCAGATCCTAGGCTATACATTCTTAATAGACACAGCCAGAATTCACAGCCCAGCCCTCCCTTGGCATGGCTCGGGGGGGAAGGAGAGTGCTGCTAAAGATCTCCTAGGAATTATCACTATTATAGAATCACAGAAGAGACCTCAAAAGATCATCCATCCCCTGTCTAAGCAGGATCACCCAGATTAGATCACACAGGAATGTGTCCAGATTGGTCTTGAACGTCTCCATAGAAGGAGACTCCACAACCTCTCTGAGCAGCCTATTCCAGTGATCTGTCACCCTCACAGTGAAGAAGTTCTTCCTTAAATTCAGATGAAACTTCCTATGTTCCACCTTGGACCCACTGCCCCTTGTCCTAACACTGTTCATTACTGAGAAGAGCCTGGATCCACCCTCCTGACACTCACCATTTGCATATTTATAAACTTTAATGAGGTCACCCCTCAGACTCCTCCAAGCTAAAGAGACCCAGCTCCCTCAGCCTCTTGTCCTCATAAGGAAGATATTCTACTCCATCGTCTTGGTGACCCTGTGCTGGACTGTTTCAAGGAGTTGTATGTCCTCCTTGAACTGAGGGGCCCAGAACTGGACACAATATTGCAGGTGCAGAATAGACACAATTTAATTTATACCAGCATAAACACCTCCCTCTTACTGGAAGCACTCCTGCTGTGGTATGAGCTACAGACTGAAGCAAATGGAATGTCATTACAGAAATGAGCTGCAGCAGTTTGCATCCAACGTTCACTTTTAGCAAAAAAAAACCAAAAGAGTGGCCA
The DNA here is from genome assembly GCA_013399135.1 of Heliornis fulica. Classification (NCBI taxonomy): domain Eukaryota; kingdom Metazoa; phylum Chordata; class Aves; order Gruiformes; family Heliornithidae; genus Heliornis; species Heliornis fulica. The sequence continues at coordinate 593,168 of VXBZ01003086.1, forward strand.
GTGAAGGAAAAGCAGCCTCCCCACATTGCTCTGTGGTCCGCAGTACACCCAAGTAGCACAGCAGTAGTGCCACCAGGTTGGCTCAGCACTCCAATCACAACGCTCAGCTACACTTGGGATAACCCAAAAGATAGTAATTTGAGATTTCCACAGGTTTTGCATTTGTAAGGTTTATATTAGTCTAGGTCATTTTAATTAGAGAAGGCCACAACATGTCTGCTCTGTATTGAGCTGAATCAATACTAGATGATTCTAAAGCTCATTTAACATATTTTCCAAGAAATTTAAAGCTACTTGGCTATTTTGTCACACAAACTTGTAAGCTATGCCAACGACTAAAACCTGGGCAGAATTACCGCACCATGTCTAAAAATAGCTGGTTCCACCTTTTCATTCATTAAGACTGAGAAGTGAGGATGCTTTACTTGCTTGACCAAAACCAAAATAAAAGAGAATTAGCAGTTGATTGTATGACTGGTACATATCTGCTCCATGTCTATATTAACCACTCCTTTCCTTTGCAAATCCTCTGACACATCGTTGCCTGACTTAACAGAGCCTAGGAAAAAGGAACTCTGATAACTTATTGCCATGCAAAAGCTGCAAACTGACAAATAAACCACAGATGAAGAGCAAAAATATCTGCAAGGCTGATTTAATGTCAGTTCTAACAGCAATATCTCTAAACCAAAATCAATACTTACCTGTATTCTTGTTACATATATATTACATTGCCCTTCCTTTTATTATACTATTTCAGTGTACTGAATATACAGAAACAAAGTATGGAAAGCAAAAAACAAACAAACCATAACCAAAACAAACAAAAAACCCAAAACAAACCAGTGAACAGGAAAAGTCTCCTTTATGCTGGTTTTAAAAAAAAAACAATAAACAAGAATTGATGAAGAGAGTAAAGGGGCAATTTACGGACTTCACAGCACTAATAGAAAAATGTTTTGCATGATTAGCATGGAAACAAACACCCTGAAGTAGATTTTTAAACCAGTCTGTATTGCAGTGCTATTTTTTGAGTGTCTAGCAGTGGGCAAATTTACTAGAAAAAGCTGCCTGTTCAACTTGACAGGATTTGTTGGAACATTCTTAAAAGAAGTCAGATGGTATATAAACCTGAACTGCTCTTGGATACCAGTATGAAACAAATGGGTGGGCTTTTTTATTTCTTTTAAATAAATTTTCTATCGGAAGACATCATGAAAATTTTAAGCTACTTTTATAATTTTATTCTTACTTTACTTACCAGTGTAACCACCACTTTGGAAACTTAAAGCTGAAAATTGTTTTCAATTTGAATTTGATTTTCTCCATTTATAGAACCTGTTACTTTGAAGGGAATTATCTGTGAAAAAGGAGGCCAGTTGTTTATACCCTGCTTTTTGTACAAAAGTGTGATGATACTGCCATGACCTTAAACTTTCAGGGAATAACGATACCCTTCTATTTCACCATCATTCCTCGTGGGCCTCATCAAGTAGGCTTTTAAAGTTAATAGAGATGCATTAACTTCAGCAGATTTTGAGTTAGGTCCTATGCAAAACTGAGGTGACAGAATAAAATCTGCTTCTTCTAAAAAATTTGCACACAATCATGTGGTACTATGATAATGTTTTGGTTCTTGATAGCTAGCCAGAGGGTAACATTTTTTGCAGGAATAGTATTTTTGTGCGTAAAGAAATTAAGCTGGAAATCAATTACAGACAAGACATATACACAAACATGAGTACCTGCATTCAGAACAAGGTTAGAAACACGGACACTTTTCAGTCAGGCTATTAAAATTCCTACTAAGTTTCTTAGTACAGGTGCAGAAGAAATTCACTGGTCTGTGCCAGTAAGCCAGAAAGGTTTCTCCTCACCATTATCCTAGATGCTGAGTGTCTGATCAACAGAGGTTAGCATTAAGAATACATTAATTTACCCTATTGCATGTCTCTCCAACAGTCTCTGAACTGGTATGGTTAACTTCCCAAGAAAGCGCTTGATGATCGGACGACTCTTGGCAAATTTGTCTTTAACCTCAATTTCCAGGACATCTGTTAGAAGTGCAACAAAAGAATATTTCTGGAAGGAAAGAACACATTTGACACTGTATCAATACACCTTTATTCAGATAATATGCACATAATTACTATTAGCACGCAGTGAACTCCAAAAGCAACGACTGATAACAGCAGTTTCCATATTGCAAAATAATGTCAACATTATTCATTAAGCACTGAATTTTTGCACATGCAATTAGCTGCTCAGGAATCTCTTTTACTGGTCCTTGGAAATAACTGCTCCATAAGAAACCGCACTGCATCAAAGCACCTTCACGGTCTACGTCCGAAAGGGGAAAGCAACATATCGTAGTGCTTGCTTCAGTTTGCAAAAAGAGAAGGAATCACAGAATCATGGAATTGTTAAGGTTGGAAGAGACCTTCAAGATCATCCAGTCCAGCCACTAACCTACCGCCACCAAGTCCACCACTAGACCATGTCCTCAAGCACTGCATCTACCCGTCTTTTAAACCCCTCAAGAGATGGGGACTCAACCACTTCCCTGGGCAGCCTGTTCCAATGCTTGATGACTCTTTCAGTAAAGAAGTTCTTCCTAATATCTAACCTAAATTTTCCCTGGCACAGCTTGAGGCCATTTCCCTAGTTCTATCACTTGTTACTGGGGAGAAGAGACCAACCCCCACCTCACTGCAACCTCCTTTCAGGTAGTTGTAGAGAGCAATAAGGTCTCCCCTCAGTCTCCTCTTCTCCAGACTAACAACCCCAGCTCCCTCAGCCACTCCTTGTAAGACCTGTAAATTCTCGCTGTACTCAATCAGGCTACAGAAGAGAAGCCAAGCCAATGCAAGAGGGAGGAGGAAAGTGTCTCACTCTCCAGGCTGTGCTCAGTGAAATTCCCTTGCAGAACTCAAAACGCGCATATAGTATTTTCAGGAACACTGTAACTAAAGGGGGAAAATTTTCTAAATATTTTTCCAAAACTTCACAAATCTTCTCAACAAGCTCTAACAGAACAGAAACTTTTTTTTTTTCTCTCCCCTGTTTGGGGCCTTTAAACAACATGGTGCTCATTTGTAAAAGGTTTCGGTATATCTGGTAAAATCATTCTTCCACCTTTCCCTACAAGGGAACAACATGACAGTTACTCTCTTCAGCCGACCATCAATTCTCATGCAGTTTATGAATACTTCAAGCTTGAAATCTGTACTGGTCTAACAAGTCTGCTTGAAGATGACCAAAATATTCAAAAGTGGTATAGGGTAAGTACATGGGCAAGGCATGGTGGCAGACACACAAACATAGGCACAAATTCCCTTAGGAAACAAAGATTTTTATTTTTCCACTAGATTACAATATTTCAAATAAGCAAACATAAGAGCATGGTATAAGCTGCTCAGAAAAGCTGAGGTCATCTGGTTATACTTTTATTATCTGCCATCTTTAAGCTCTCTGAGCAAATTGCAACTTGAGTACAATACCTAAGGCACCTCTGGCTAGAGAGTTAAAGATCTTGAACAAGGAACAAGAAAAGGTACAACTCTCCAGTTCAGCTATAGATATCACCTAAATATATTCAAAACCAGCCCTTAAACTGGGTCAGGAATAAAACCACTGTCTCATGCTGGGCAACTGTCAGAGCGGAGTTCCTGTGATAAACAGAATTTAAAAATTTGTCACTCTCAGCTTGCTATAAAATTGCAAATTATTTTGCAGAAAGGAGTAGATGCAAAACAGGATCAATTCTGCACTACTTGGACAGCATATGCAATGGGATCATAAGCTGCTGTCGTCAGAGCATTGCTACAGGGAAGATACAGCAGTTAAAACAAGCTGATATAATATGCGCACCAGTGAACATTATCACTTTTCTAATAAGCTTCACAACCAAGGAGAAGTGGAGGAGAAAAAAGGGAAAATAAGAGTAGATTTTGATCTACTGAACAGACGGATGGACAGACAGAAAAATGTAAAATCAATTTAGACATCAGACCTCTGATTTTTTTTTTTTTTTTTTGTATGATTTTAATACTTCCTCCCATTTACAGTCTTTCCCACAACCAAGTGCCCCAGAGCAGTGCTAATGCTGGCCCTGCTCTTCTGCTGTACAGCTGCTTCTTTGGTTCGGTTCTGATCTGCAGGAACATTTTGTGGATCTGACTCCATTTTCCAATCTTGCTGAAGAATACATTAACGTTCATAAAACATAGTACAGGCATGTGCAGATCAAGAATGATGCTCGCTGGCCCCAAAAGGGTTGTGGACTTGTGGCAGCATTTGCACCCACATAAACATTTACCTTCGAAAGCAGAGCCTGTCTGTTCTGTGCCAGTAGTGGAACCAGGTTCCTTCCCTGAGACCTGCTCAGCTTACCCGGTATAAACATATCTGACAAACTGGCATTTGTCAAAGTGCTTTCCTCCCTCCTGCCCTGTGCTGAGCGGTGCTGCAATGCTCCCAGGGTTTCCTTCCTACAGCAGTGTGTACAGAGGCCACACCAAGGAGCACCCGCCCTGCCTGACGGAACAGAGCTCGCCACCTGCTATGCACAAGGAGAGTGTCATTTCCAAAAGAAATGTTCTTGCAATCACTGAACATTAACGCTCACTTACTGCACCTTTTCCAGGAGCCTTCTCACAATGTATAATCAATTTTCATTAATTTATTTTTGCAATTTCAAGAAATCTACAGGGCTATTAAAAGAATTCAACTCTCATTAGCAGAGAAGGGAATGAAAATCTCACAGCAGCATAGCTTAAATATGCAGATGATAACTGTTTCTATCCAACAACAGGGTTCCTAAAATTACTACAATTTCTGTGTCAGTTTAAATAACTAGCTACAAAATAATTTCACAGCCTTCAGAGAGTAAGGACTAAGGCATTTAGAGGAAACACAAGCCTGGTACACTGCATCAGCTGGCAGACAGCTCTCAAAAGACATTACCTCTCTGTGCCAAACAGGATTAGTTGTGTTACTGATGATAGTCGACCTTCTTTCCTGGCCATGATGAGCAAATGTAGGAAATGTACTTTTCTTGCCTGGCTGAATGGACATCTTTAGATAAGGATCAGGGTTGAAGAACATGCCTTTTTTAAGTCCAACTGCTCTAATATCTAGAAAACAAAACAAGAAGTACGGAAAAAAGTAACTGAGTAAATTAAAGGTAGTTTACAAAGTAAACCATCCCTAAAATATTACCCAGGAGATCAATTCATCTGAAACTACTAAATAAACCAACTTAAAATTACATATATGTTAGGATCCAGCATGCAGTTAAATTAGATAGTCAAGTGTTTTCCCAAGAGAATATAGGGAGGAAAGGTAGCAATATCCTCATTCGCATTTCAGCGTCCAGTCATTTGTAGAACAAGAAGCATGAACTTGTAACTTACCTACAAATGTTTTTCTCAGTATTTAAGGTATTTCCAATTTTCAAAAGAAAAACCAAAAAACCACACAAAAACCCAATCACACAGTACTTGTTTCTGGAGAAGAGGAACTGGCTAAGATTAAAAAAAACCCAAAACTGTAATGTAGTGAACTTATACTTTCCTAAGTGGAGACTTCGCTTAACATAACTTTAAATACTCATTATCCAGGCCGCTCTGGACCATGATGTACACTTTCTCCCACCTTAGAAGATAGGTTAGATTAACTCCCAAAAAAGGAGGCAAAAATTTTCTAAAAATGCTTCCTTCTACCTAGGGAAACCTCAATACTGCAGCCCTTGGGATGTGCAACAATAAATAATCATTTCCTCTCATATCCAGGGACTTCAATGACAGTCCAAGCTTCAACGAGGGCAAAAACAAAAAGGTTTTGGCTTGGGTTTTTTTTTTTTGTAAGGTGACAACCTCATACATGCAAAAGAGCAATGAAAAAACATTCTGGGAAATTCCCTTACAGACCTATGATAACCTTCTGTTAAACACTATAGGTTTCCAGAATTCACAAGACAATCATTTTTATAGAACTCTCTGTGAGTGCATACTGTAGTCTCTTTCCCAGACAACTGCTCAAAGGCCATTCAAAAAGCAGCACTGTTTTCCTGCTCTGTCCCTGCAATCTTGAAATGTTTTCCATTGTCAGCTCTTCAAGGTTCAGAAGCAAACATTTTCTGTCTTTGCTCAAGCTAAATATGCTTTAGTCTCAAACAAGACTTCCCATGGAATAAAGAGCTAATCAAAACAAGTGGAGCTGGTAGACTGTACCCCTACAGCTATTTTGGTCTAGTGACAGCTTAGCTCTGCTACAAGTAAAGATTTTTTTATCCTTTATAAACCCTTTGCAATCATTGTTTTTTTTACTAATTCAAACATATGGAACTTGCATGTATTTTATTTAGAGGCTAAGTTTTCCCCTCTGCAATCTGAGAGAAACTACCCCCTTCTGTAAGGTGGAAATTCTTCCTAATTTTCTCATGCTGGGAGGCATCGAACCCACTTCTTTGACTCACAGAGATTCAAGATTCTGGCTTGCTTTCAACAAACAGTTCTAAAGAAATGACATCTTTCAAGCCACTAGAGTGTGCTCCTACAGAGGCTAATGAAGAAAAGTGTTCTACCTTTGAAGATGTTTAAAAGCATTATTGTAACAATAATCTGTAAAACACAGGGTAGTGTTGGTCTTTACCTGATAGAGTAAAGCTGACTAACTTCCGGGAGTGCTGGGCTCCAGAAGCACCTTCATCTCCGCCTTCTACTCCCATCTGAAGAGCACAAAACAAAAACAAACAAACAATAAAAACCCCCACCAAAAGACAGATATATACCGCAGAAGTTTTTGTTTCCTCTGCACATACTTGAGGATAATGCAACTGTAAAGTAGTGCACAGGGGAAGAATCCAACCAAATTCTACCTATTACTACAGACACGCAAAGCTACAGCATTTGTTTCTAGGAAAATATCTATTATTTATGCCACACAGTGCTGATATACCAGCCCCTGGAATCTTCCAAACAGAACCTGTGTAGAGTAATAAATGTGCAAATGTTATTAGCTGGAGAAAAGGAAACTGTATTTTCTTATGGGTCTCCCTCTCATACAACAAAATCAACAGTATGGATTGATAATATATACCAGAGCACCCAGCTGGCCAGTGACAGCACATGTAACTTTTGTCACTTTCCACAAATAGATCATTTACTGTGCAACAAAAAAAGCAGAGAGATCAAAGAGAGGCTAACAGAAGCCTTCAGATCTATGAACAAAAAGCTCCTTTTAAACAGAAAAGCACATCAGATGTCTAAATATCAATGTGTCCTTAAAGCTTATGCTTCACAGATTTTCAGGTTTGGTTTCTACTGAAACCCCTCACTAGGTAAAGCACTACTTAAAAAATAAAAGTTTCTCATGTATGAATGTCTTATTAATGCCTAGCTCTTTCAATTAGCAGAACTGGTCTTTCAAGACAGAGAAGAGAGAGATGCACAACCAACCGGATGCCAGGTAGGCACAGCACTCACTCCCAGGCAGGAGAGGTGGCACAGCCTGATGTAAAAGCTTCAGCCAAACACCTCGCTGGAGATCAAGATTACTGATAGAACAAAGTCATCTGATCTACTGAATGATTAAAAAAAAAATAAGCTGAGTAAAAAGCTCACACACCTGGCTGTGTAGATGGAGTATGGAAAGCAGCTTTGAGCAGCTGAACAGTTGTTTGTAATCTGAACTAGAAGTTACCAGACTGATTAATAATTTCAGGAATTGTGGTAGCCATGACAATCACACTTTGCATTAACCCTGCATTAAAATGTAACCACTCCTTTTTATATTGCTTTAAGCTATTTAATATCATTGGCTTTCAAATACTTCCCACGATGATCAGCAAGCACAGTGGGATTTCACAGGACCTGGGAAGCTCGCAGATTTCCCCCACTGCAAAACTCTTAATACTTTCTGTGACTGTTTGTTATATACAAAGTGATAAAAACCCAGCAGTGACGTTGATGCCTGACACCCCCACGGGCCTCAGCGGTCTTGTGAGGGAACACACTGTGACAGCCAGTGCAACCACTCATAAAAGAGCCCATTTCTTTCCCTCACTGCTGGCTACACGATTCACCCCAGCTCCCAGGGCGAGATGTTTCTCACCAGTGTGCTCAAAACTCTATCATTTTCCCACCGGGCATGACATTACACCAGTGACTTTATACAGATGCATAAATGGTTTCAGCTGGTAGTGAAATTATGAGGGCATCAAACACAATGGGTTAATTCCAGCTGGATCAGAGTCCCCTCGTCTACTCCACACTCTCTGGAAGCAGCAAGAGGTGCAGTCCCCTGGGGTGCTGACGCTGCCCAGGCAGGGACAGAGGAATGCCACGTAGTTCAGCACACTCTTTATTTTAGCATGCAGTGTTTTCTTGTTAAAAATGTTATTCATCAACAAAACAGTTTCCTTATTCTGTCCCTTTTTTCCTGCTAGATCACTCATTCTGCTTGGATAGTGTTTACATTGCTAATCATTACTTCATTGTAGAAAATAGGATTTGCCCACAATTCAGCTGTAATAAAGTGACTTGTAACAGTGTTCCCTGGCACTTTCATGGTTTTGCTATATCCCCTTTTCCTATTCCATTATGACCTGAATAGTGATTTCAACTTTTCTGTGCCAAGCACAAAATCTCCTCCCAGCATGCCTGTTCAGATATTAGTGCTACAAAGGTAAGACTGGAAGACTTACTGCTAGCACAAACAAAAACATTTCTATAAGATTACACTTTCTAGTAGGAGTGTAAATTCTGTGGAATACCCAGGACCTTGCACTACCTTTCAAAGCAAAAAAAAAAACTTAAAGATCAACAGCCAGTTAACCCCTCAAGGCTCATCAATGACTCCAAAAGACAGGCCTTCAGCTAGATCCCAAGTAAAACAATGCATACTCAGACAGAAATTCAGATACGACTTTGTGCTATGGATCAGAAAAATATTGGTGGCTCATATGAAAGTTCAAGAAAACATACAAGTTTGAATGATTTCTCCACCCAATATACCAATTCTACTTCTCAGTAACAATATGGTAGTTTCTTCTGTAAAGTATCAAGAGTTCATATGCCAACTGCGAAACAATACTATTAGTCAGATCAGACAACTAAGTGATGTTATCACTTAGATCTTTAAGAAAAGGAAAAAACATCTGGTATAATGAGAGATGAACTCTAATATGGCACATACAGTATCACACAGCTGTAACATGCACTCATATATTACACAAAGTTGAAAGTGTACAGAATCAGAATAGAAGCTGGTCTGTATAACTTGTGCTCTACAGTATCTTCAACATTTAATATTATTTTAGCATGAAAATTACAAAACCAAGAAAAGTATTTCCCATGTTGAATTATTTTTGCCAGACAATATAGTCTTTTGAAGTCACAGTCAATGGTAAAACTAGAAGACTTTATTGAATATGTTTGTCTAACACTTAATTTATCACGTTATAAAAATACAACAAACGGGCTAAACTTACCATCACAGCAGGGTTTTTCACAGTGATACATGGAGTAGTAGCTCGGAGGGCTCCACTAACACCATGGTAGTACTTAAAACAGATCTTTATTTCAGCTGAAAACAAAATAAAAATCACATTAAACCCTTCATGACTGACCCCAGGCAAAAGAGACACAGCAAAAGGGACACAGAGTCTGAGTTTTGGCATTTTCTACGTACGTCTTTGATGTAAAAGCACACAATAACTATAACTAAAATGTATTTTCTCTCAACCTGTAGAACACCCAAAACCTGTCTGCCAGAACGAATAGTTTTTAGCTAAAAAGCTGTTAAATGCTTTTTCTTTTAAAAAAAAATTAATTTTAACTGTATTTCTATTTAGTCAGCCACAGCTCACATATACCCCCTTCTGTATGTTTTGCACGAGTGCAGAGCGAAGGAAATGATATCAGTATTCATCTGTGAAGACAAGCTCATGTCAGCATAATAAGGTTAATGACAATTATTATTTTTCAGCAGATTTTTAAGTTGCAAATCAAAAAGTCATTACAAGTTTTATTCTTAAATTTTTTATTCAGAAGAAAAAAGAACCTCTTTCTACGGCCTTACACACAGATTGTACCAAGTGTGGTACATCTTGTTGATCTATGAAAGAGTTAAAGCAACTGCTTTCTGTTTTTTTCTTCTCAAATGAAAAATAACTTATTTTGATGAATGAATTAACATGTACTACACTGTTAGAATTACTTCAACAGTGGCATCCTTTTAAGGCAGTTTGAACAGGTTTTGGTTACTTGTTTTTAGCTTTTCATTTTCATATGGAAGCAGTAATTCTCAAATGAAGGACTTACCCTGCAGGAATTGTGATAAAAGGGAGAACGGCACAGGTTACATGTGCTAAACTGCCCTGAGCCCCAGAGCAGCAGCAGCTAGGTGACATGCCTTGCTCTTCTTTCTCCTAACCTTAGGCAAAGGCAGAGAGAAGAGAAAGGCTGCAAGTGTCCCACCACTGTCACTGCTAAAACTAGGATTTCAGAGAATCAGGATATATTTTCCTGCACTATAATACCCCTCAATTTGCTGTAAGATACCTGTGCTTTTAGCTCTGAATTGATTCTTAGAAGATAAAGTAGGAATGAAATTACTCAATCATCTATTCTGATCACTACTGTGCTCTGCTGCCCCTTCTCTCTTTCACAAAACAAATGCTGACTTATGAACTCCAAAACTACAGACAATCCCCCAGCATCTGCCTCACAAAGGTGAATGAGGGGCAGGGTTGGAGTGATCATTCCCATCATCCTGCAAGATGCTCCTCTGATTATATTTCCAAGAAATGCACTATAGCTCACAGGTTGCATAGCAAGTTGATATTCAGGTGCAGGACACATAGCCTACATGCCTTTCATTCTGAAGACAGCAATATCCAAATTATGCTTATCTGGCTGTGCCTATCTTGTTAAATCCTCTAATATATGGACCTTTTGAATTTATCCATTCCACTAATTCTCATATTGTCCAATGATGAAATCAGTAGGAACTTGGATTGAAAACTACCGATGAAAATGTTTAAAAGCACCAGATCTTTCATTGATTTCTGCAGAACATCACTAATAACATTTCACTTTTTCTGTAATCTGTCAAACCTTTTACTGTCATTTAGTTTGCCAATCCAAAAATAAGCTTGATGCCAGTAAAATAAGAGAATAAATAGGCACAACTTGAGGATGAGTCAAACTACTGTAAAATGCAGGCTCTTAAAACTGGGATTCTGCATTACACTCCAGGCATTCTGGTAGCACCAGACATGTAAGTGTGGCTCACCATGGTGAAAAGCCTTTAATGTGCTGTTCAGTATATTCTTGAAAGCTCATTCTACAGGAGTCAGACTCACCACTCAAGGATCTGCCTTCAGAAGTACCTCAGCAGGACATTAATAGCAGAGTACCGATTATCTCTCCTTTGTGTGTTGGGGCCTTCTGTTACTAAGGTGGAGGTTAGAGGTGTGAGGGGGGGAAGAGGTAATGACCTACTGTCTGCAGCTTATATTTCAATATAATCAACTATGAAAAAGGTTTACTAAAGATCTGTTGCTAGGATGACTCTTGCCAGACCCTGGAAGAAGTTGCATGGCATATACCTGAAGGAAGCTTGAAGTTTATACAAAGGAAAGGTGAATGTTGGACCATGTTTCTGGTCCCATCACAAAGTGTTTTTTTTCTAAACCTCATTTACTGAAAAGAAAATAAAGAGTATTATGCCTAACTGACGCCTGGCCTTCACTGTTGTTACTCTGCTTTCTTTTAACCCAGCAGAACAGCTATAATTATGGCTGCCCTTGATCTTGTGGGATTTTCCCTATCTGGGACAGCTTCTCTGCTTGCCTTCTCCACTGGGATAACTATTCTGTGTGAGGTTGATGAGGGTTTACTTCTGGGTACAGAAATGGCTGGAGGCAGGCAGAAATTACAGCAGCCAGTTCAGACAGACCTGAGAATGTGCTTGAAAGCTTTGGCAGTTCAATTCCTTCAACTTGGCTTAACAATATGTCAGTAGCTCTAAAATGCAGAACTGCAATGTTTTGGATGAAGTTCTGAGATATACTGCATGATTTCCTTAAGGGCTGAAGTATTTCATTACTGCGAGGTACAATACCCAGTTATCCCTACTTGGAAGGATCACAAATCCATCCTGCAAGTTTGCTCAGCCAAAAATGATTATTTATTTATTTATTCATAAATTTGCTGTAGTTACAGGTCAATGTTTATTTACTATCTTCCTCCCAGAACAAAGAGAAGGCACCTCAGAACTACCCTTCAAAGAAGAGTGTCTGGCTGACAGTGCCTCCAGGGACCTAAGAGGTGGAGGAGCTGCTGGTTCCACTTCCTCCTCTCCTCCTCACAGCTGAGTTCACACACACAGAGTCAAAACATGCTCTATCTACCACAAACTTTACTGCAAAACTCAAAATACAAACAGGATTTCTAACAGCCTACAAAGGTTTATGAGACCTAAAAATTATGAGTCAGGACTTGCAGGTTCTAAGTTGAGCAATTCGGTTGACCTACCAACAATGTGTATCCAAAGGGGGACACAAGAATTTCTAGCTCACATAAAATTGGACTTTCAGTGTAGAAGCTGCAAGGATTTATACCAAATGCAGGGCTCTGAAATCATAAAATTCTGATAAGTAACCAGGACTCAAGTCTTGAGTATCTAAATCACGTTGTGGATGTATTATGAGTATATGAAGACAATGAACTATTTCACCAATACTTCTACTTTCCAGCCACACTGCTCAACTTTACTGTGACCCAAACTTCACTTTTCAGGGAGTTTCTGGAGCTGCTATTTATTCACTCTGCTGTCATTGACTACCTTCTCTCAGCTCATCACTTCTGAAAAGAACCTACCAGTAGAAATGCTACTTCTACGCATGGACAGTCTGTAATGTGACACTGGGCAGAAGCTTGTTACATATTCTTGCTACCCTGACATGTCTGTTTCTCTAATGCCTGAAATACAATGCTACAAGCTTTGGATCCCTGGACTTCTCTCAATGACTTCTGTGAGAGTCACTAGAACTCTCCGTGTACTCTCTTCTATATGCTACAAGCATATAGTGCTTAACAATATCCCTATGTGTCTGTTGATAGAAGAAAATGTTTGATTCAATAAATAGATCTGACAATCATATAAATTAACTGAAAAAAAAATCTTCAGGACTAATTCTAGAAATAATTAAGGAAAAGCAGAGCACTTAAAACCCTGACATGGAGATATTTTTCTCCCGCTTCCCAGCAGACACAGCACTGGTTTGGTTTGGGCTGTATACTGCACAGGAACGGCAGGTCTGCTGTTAACGTGCTGTCGATGGGATTAGCACAAGAGAAGCAGTATCTGAAAGTCAGCACAAAATTGTAAAATGGGCTACCCATCACACTGCCAAGGTGAATACAGGTTTGCAAGACTGGATCTTTTATATAGCAAGAATGCAATCCCTTCATAGGGCCAGAGACAGCTAAGTCGTGTTTTTTTAATGGCTAACAATGCTAGAAACTGCAAAAATAATCTCAGGGGAACCCTGTCAGTTCAGAACAGCTGAGGATCTAGCTTTTTCACATTTCTTGTACTGTGTTATCAGAAAGTGTCGATTAGAATGCTTTTTTCTTGATGATGGATGGGTTCCTAAGCTCCAGATACAATGAAAATAGGTATCTGTGGCTGTCCCCGACAGGACTCATCTCAGCCCACTACCTACAGAGATTGCCCCGGACATAGACAGACCTCTTCAGAAATAGTTCAATTATCTGCAAACAGGACTTGAATATTGCAAGAGTGGAGAATTCCTCTGAGCTGTTCCATACTACAAACTGCACAATACCATGTATCACCCAGAGGTTTTCCCAGGTTCTTTCATTCCTCCTCCCACCTTGATCTCATGTGTTTCCTTTAGGGGAAAATTTGCACTTCTCTCTTCCCCCCTACCCCCCTCCCCGACTGCTTCTTCTCTTAACATCCTTGCTTCCCTCAATTAGCCCGCATGGCAAGTTATCTGCAATGAACATGTAAATTCAGCAAGACAAAAGAATACTACATTTCAAAACAAGGAAGTATTTTCATTCATGGGGGAAAAAGTGACTCTACCTAGCTCTGTGTTCTCGATACCACACACATCCCCACATCCCATTATCACTGATACTCCTCCAGACATTGTAGAGACCACAAAAAATTCTTTCTTCACTTAAAAATAAGGTAAAAATGAAATTGGGGTATCTGTGATTCTTTAAAAGTTATCATGCAGCCATATAAAAGATATATACGTTAATTTGAACACACTGCAAAATCATAATCCCATCTTTAAAAGTCAATAGCTGTTATCACTTTATAACCATAGTTTTATAGCTCAGGTCCGTTACATAAAAATGTTGGAATTAACAAAGGTTTCTGGGACTCAAACATTGACATTTGAATTTCAAAAGAACTTCTGCATGAAATTAGTGAGTTGCACTTCCCTCTATGGACTATACGCTCTTGCCTCTTCAAAAATAAAGGGATCAGCTTACACCAAATATAGCTTGCTTTTGAAACATCACTAATTCCCCCAACTCCCCCGTTTTATCTACCTCTTTACTGCCTTTAATACTTTTAATTTTGCCCATGAAAAAAAAAATGGTTTAGGATAGAAAGTCCTGATACATAAACTCAAAATACATCAGCACATGAAAATAATTCAAAGAATGCATTCTTTCCAGGAGACTGATAAATCAGGAAAGCAAATGTGCTTGCTGTAAGTGTATCTGGAGCAAACTGTTCTTAAGTCAAAAGGAATGCCTGTATTAGAGATGGAATCACCCCATAATCATCAAGGGGTGGACCGGGACCACCCTCCCCTCCAAGATAAGTCAAATCCTAGCCAGGCTACAGCAGGTATAACAGGCTGTGGAGGTAACAGTGCTCCAGTAGACCTATATGGAAACTGCAGAGCAGACAGTATTTGCTGGACACCGCAGCTAGGTGACAGAAGTTACTTGGGCTGAATCCACAGTTCTCTGCAGATAGAAATATATGGCCTCCAACATTTAACGAGGAAAAAGCTGACAGCACAAGCTCATCTGGAAAATATGAGAACATATTCTGCAAAACTTATTTAAGAAAACTTTGTCACTAGAATAAATTAAGTCACTAACAGGTTTTACAAAGCTATAAAGGGAGATGAAATCCAGGGAGAAGTTACTGGGTTAAACCCTAACTTTTCCCAGCCAAATCCAAACATCTCATGGACAACTGCAGGAATTTAGAAGTGTTCTGCGCATCTCAACCACTGAATTTCTTTTCCTCAGAATGACAGTTCAGTGAACACAACCTTTTTGCCTGGACATTTAGCCTCTGCATCACCTGAACCACATACCTTTTCCATTACTTCCTACTGGGAACACTACAAGTAGCAAACACAGAGGCAGAACAAGAGTGCCAAAGCTGGCGGCCTCCAGGTACCTGGTGTCTCTCTCAGCAGCTATATCGCAGAATCTGTTTTACAGAGGAATGATTAAAGAAACCCTAGCAAGTGAGTTAAGCAGACTTACAGAAGGCTTTTTAGATAAACTAGGATCAACAACAGAAAATGTTTGTGTCTCTCTCTTCTAACCTGCTTGAAAGGAAATGACTTGGACAAACAGTGTTTAGATATGAGAGCCTACCCATCCCTGCCAGCCCCGCTTACTTTGCTGTCACTGAGACAGTCTTATTTACAGCCACGAGCATTGACTATTATTTCTGTTTGGCAAAGCTTTTAATTATAACCTAACCTTTAAAACAAAACACTGGGGGTATTATGTGCTTAAGGAAGTCAACAAGACTTGCCACAAATGTAAAAAATGCCAGACTTGATCCTGTTTCTGTTATTTGTGATACTCAAAAATAGCTGTTAAGAGACAACAGATATAAATAGCAGAAGAATAATAGAAGTATCTCTAACTCAGTGAATATGTTATAAATAGGGTAGGAACAATATCCATGAATTCCCAGGCAGACCACTGAAAGGGCGCTGGTTGCAGGGTGCTACAGAGACAAGTGTTCCAGGCTCAGAACAATTCCGTGATAAAACCATGACCTTTATAGAGTTTAACTTAAATGGTCCAAAAATATAAAGACTGGATACAAGCAATGAATTATGTTGATAGAGCACTAACTCTGACCATTTTGTTCAAAACCACTAAACGCACTAAACTGTGCTCACACTTCTTGTAACAGCAACTCTTTGCTACAGCAACCCTTAAAAGCTAAAAGCACATCAGGTTGAATTATTAAAGTGACTTTGCTTTCCTTCAATATATATTACCTTCTTCAACAAGAAGGGGAGCAAGGAGTCTGCTCTTTTCTGAAGCATAGCACTTTCAGTCTCAACACACTATTTTTCACAAAAGTTGTCATTTCATGGAAACAGGGACCGAATACAGAGCACTCCACACAGACCTCGCTTGCACCAGCAGACCAGTGTAATGCAAATGCATTATGATTACCACGTTTTCTGACGATATCTCATAGTCCACTCACGCCACCAACCCAAGACTTTAAGTGCAAAACAGGCAGCATCTGTGCAGTCACTGCATCTGAGTATCACAGTGTTGTACCAGAAGTAATTTAACCACAAACATCCCAAGGGTGATTTGGAAGTGATTGATATGACAAGACTGGCAGTCTCTGGATAAATCCCAACAGCTGCCACTATGGATTACTGTTCAAGACAAAGCCACAGCATCAGTAAATATATGCAAATCAGTATATTTCTATTCTGTTGAGAGTAATAACTATGACATCGAATGTTATAATTTACAACAGACATTACAATACAGGTAAAGTAGGTGAAGGTGTTTCTTGTGGGTGCTGTAATTAATACTAACGGGACCAAGGCTACAACTTGTACTGGTACTAGTTCAATGCAGTCTCAAAGGAGGGTCTTGGTCTATGTCTGTACTAATAAACCAGGCAGGACCACAGCAGGGGCTCAAGTGCAAGCACACAATCATCCACATGACTGAGTGGTGACCATGCATCCCTGACACGGGGGAAGGGTTGGCTGCAAATAGCCCCTGGCCTGTTTTACCTACTAGAACATGTATAGCTTATATTTTCTGGGGACTTTGCATATGGGAGTGCGTAAGCACCAGTTACCTGCTGCACAACTGACTGTACTACACTGAATCTCCCTCCCATGGTTCCTCAGATACAAACTGTCCTTCCCCATATTGCAGAAAACTGACTTAAAAGCCAAGCTTTATAAACAAGCAGCAGCTTTTATTAACCAGCTTCACAAAACTCATATTTCCTTTCACATCAGCATTTTTTCTATCACCAGCCTTTCCATGGATTATTTCACTCCATCTTTCTGCTACTTCTGCTCTCCAAAAAGAATACCACCATCCCTGCTTTACTATGACACCTCAAAGAGAGTCCCTGCCATCACAAGCTCATAGACTGCTACAAACTAAAGAATTGCTCCATCATCTAAAAATCACTCCTGGGGTAGCTGCAGCCTCTCTTGCACCAGAGGCTAAAGGCCCTGAAGTACTTAAGGACCTGAACAGTCTGATGTCATGCTAAATATATACCAGATGACCCTACCAAACATAAAAGCATCGAGCTGTGTTGCACTTTCACATCATCACCACCTGCTCAGAGTAATACTCCTTGAACTTGTTCTTTACTCCTACAAGAGAAGGATGAAAACTGTTTGCAGCACTGCAGCCACATTTAGAAATCTTTCTGCAGTTTACAGAGCAAACAAATTGATGGAGCCATCCAGTGAGTCACTGTTTTCCTTCCCCCACATTTTAGCAAGCCTCAGAGCAGGATGTTTTAAAGCCACCTCTACTATGTGAGTAAGGAAACACCATCTCAGGCATGCTGATGCTCAAATTCACCTTCTGGATTCTCTGAAATGACAGAGTTGCCTTTAATGCTTACATGGCATTTTGTCTCTTTCCCCAGAGAAAAGAGAGAGAAGCACCTGCCTCTGTACTGGTTGGCTCTGAACTGCAGAGCCACTTACTTTGTCTGGAGGTGACAGCTTAAGGACAGTAGCTGTTTGTGGTGGTAAGATGGACTTTGTATTTTACAACCATTTTCTTTCTGCTCTGCATACTCTTCCCCACCTCCCTTTCCTCAGCCATTCCCCCCCAGAGGTTGCCTATATTTATGGAATACGTTAATTTCTCATTATTTCACTGCTGATTGCATTGATTCTCCCTTCTCAGCATAGAGTCTGCAGAATTTTGAGAGTTGATTTCGTCTAAAGCAAGGGAGAAGTTTCTTTCATCATCCTTGTTTTGGTAATTTCGGATGCTTCGGGGGGAGTTAATGTTTGTTTTTAGTATGAAGATGAGGAGACTCTCCCTGCCCTTCCTTCTGCAGGTCGCTTGATCTGAATAGAGCAGATGGTACACTATTTTACTTGCTTGAAAAATGCTGAATCCATAGAGAGGGATTTTAAGAGGAATAAATGGAATGACTGGAAAATGGAGTTACTGTACTGTAGATATATAGTAACATGAAATTCATAAAAACATTTACCCAAGGCCTACCTTTAAACATAAGCATAAATTCCACAGATCTCAATGAAACTATTAATAAGTTTCCAATTATGTTCATTGAAAAACATCTTCCCAAATAAAGGCATAAGATACTTTTCTTAAAAGATACAAATCTGAGGATCACTGAAGGAATCCAAGGCCCAGCTGACTCCCACCAATTAACACTAATGCAATTAAAATGGAAATACTCCTACTGCATGAGATTCATTTGCATACGGCTTGTTAGTGATGGTATCTTCCTCTTCACCCTTTGGAGTGAAAAGATAGGTGCTGTCCCTAAGCTCTGACACTCCTGGGGAGGGAGGAGGGGAGCAAAACAAAAATCCTTGGGATAACAGGCACGCTGACTTATGTCAACTCATCATTCAACTTGAGTAACTTCTGTTCCTTTTGTAGCCAAAAAGCAGGGAGCTTCAGGCCAGTTCTGACTGTCAATCCTAAAGGGCTGTTACCATTATTTAGCTTAACTATGTTAATAAGCATCATCAGCCCTCATTGCCAGAGATGATTCAAGGCTTCTCAGGCTTGCACCAAATAACCCCCTCCTTTCCTTGTGTGTAGGTAGAGCAGCAAGCCAGCCAACCACATAGGTATAGCAGCATATAGGAGATAGCAGTTAAGCACTGTCTGACCAAAATCAAACAGCCCCAAGCCAGAAAACCCTGAAGTGACACGAGACTGCTACAGTCCATTTACATACCTGGGTTACCATCAGCTTCTGGAGCTTCTACTTGTCAAGGCTTGAGCACTAGCTGGAGGACTGGGTCAACAGCAATGTCTTCAAGTTCAAGAGAGAGACTTGCAAGTCTCTGCGCCAGGGGTGGACCAACCGTGTCCACCACTGCAGCCTCTGAACAGACTGTCAAAGCCGCAGCCCTGCTGAAAGGATCTGGGCTCAGGAGGGACACCAGATGGAGCTGAGACCAGCACATGCTGTCTCTGCAAATACATCAAACCATCTTGCAGGCTACATTAGGTGTGCAGCTAGTAGATAGATGGAAGTTACTGTCTCCCTCTATGTGGTAGTGGTGGGGACACACCTGGAAAGCCGTGCTTGGTTGTGGAATCTAGAACTGCAGAGTTCTTTCCAAAATTTGTAAACCAATGACAGATTAAAGCATCAAAAATACTTATCTCTATTAATCACCTTTACTGAGGATTTTAGCCTCTCCATTTACCTCTCTCTCGCCATGATCTGCATCACATGCAGGGCTACCCTGAGAGTACAAATTACATCAGCACCATTGCGAGAGAAAAAGGCTAACAGGGGACATAAGTTCGAGCCTGTGTTTGGCACAACTGGTCAGTGTCACTGTCCGTGGAGCACGGTAAAGGCCCTGACAACACAGCTGCTCCCACACTCAGCCTGGTGCACAGGCAACTCCACCGTGGCTGCACCTCAACTGCGCAGTCACCCACTGCATTTGCCTGCACTGTGACTGAGTGGCCCGAGGGAGAACAAAAGGGAAAAAACATCCCAAGAAAACCTTAAAAAAAACCCACAACACCACAAAACAAAAGGAAATAACAAGAACCACAGCAAAAAGAACCCACAGCTGCCTGCATTTGCATGAAGTTACTTTGCCCCTTTTAAGCTACGAAAAAAAGCCTTACTGAGCCAGCACAGTCACAGGTCTGTGCAGCCCTTCCAGCCTAAAATGTGGAATCAGAAATCCAGTTAAGTGATTTGGTGCGATTTTTGGCCTCTTCCTGGAAACATAAGTGTCACTGGTGGCATGTTTATTTGCCATACTGTGCATTAAATGCTCATAAACATTCCTTTTACAGTTCTCAGCTGCTACATAATTGCTTGTCTATTAGTTTGTACTTAGCTAACTACAATCAAAGGATACATATGTATCCTGTACTCCTTACATTAGTTAGTTGCAATGTCAGTTGCAGCTGACTTTACCTCAAAACTGCTTGCTCTTGAAACATTAGGGTATTTATATGCACTTAAAAGAGCCTCATCTCCATGCCTTACTGCACAACATGTAACAAGCTAAAGATACAAATATCTCTGAAATAAATTTGTTTACATTGGCAACAATCTTGATGTAGTATCTGCACAAGAAAGACTGGGCAATGAACTCTTCTAACATACATTTTAATCTGCCTTAGTATCTGCTGTCTTTGGCATCAAGAAATGTTATTATCATAATCTTTATTATTTTCTTGATCTTCATCCCCAGTTCAAACATTTTTTCCTGTAATGAGCTCCTAAAATTTAATTCAATTTTGTCCTAGTAAAGCTTTTTTCTGTTGTTAATTACAAAAAAAACCAGTGATGCATTGGGTAATTTGGCAAGATTCAATAATGAGTTTTAGAAATAAGTTCTAATAGTTATTTATAGTACAGGGGACACAACACTTATTGAAATACATCTATTGCTATAGTATCAGTTAATTAGAAGAAAATTTCTGCCAAGACCTACAGATAGCAGCACTGCAGTGTACAGTGAAGTAATAGAGTGGGAGGTTTTTTTGTTTTTTTTTTTTTTAATTTATGAAGGAAGATTCATTTCTGTGAGGCTAAGCAGGTGGTAAAGCAGCTCACAGCTCTTTTGGGACTGATTGCCACTTTGATGCTTGGCATATCAGAGTTTCTAGCAAGCTCAGACACAACATCCCAGGATTAGAACATCAATTTCTTTAGACAATCATATACTTCAGATAAGAGAGCTACTTTTCACTAAAAAGCAAGAAACAAGAAAAAAAAATAAAAATCACACAGCAGAGTGGTTTAGCTTCCTATGAATCCTGGTCACCTAAGGGAGTGGCACACCTCCTCCACTGGAAGCTCAGCAGACATCAATACTCCTTACAGAGTTCAACCAAAGACTTTTACTTCCAATAAGAGAGAGACTCTCAGTATTTCAGAAGTGCCCAGCGGATTTCACAGCACAACAAAACTGCAGGCTGAGAAATCTTGACAGAACTAGATTGGAGGCTGGCACTTCCTAGAGACAAACGTAAGCCTCGTACTAACAAACACTAGCAAGCACTACTAGCTTATTACCTTTTCCTTTATGTGCATTTACCATTAATGTTTATCCAGATGAAATTTTAATCTTCTTGGGAAGGAACTTCATCTTTCAATACACACAGCCTACACGGCACTGCACAATGCAATTTCCTCCTCATTTAATATAAAGCATGCTAAGAATATCCCTAGAATCTCAGCTCAACTCCATTTTTATCATGTACAAACAACGCACTGGAAAACGCCACCTCTTAGAGCACCATGATCGATTCCGTTGGTTTATCAGAGGGACTGACGAAGGGGATAACAAAGGTCATCCTGATGGCTTGGCTTGACACAAAGGTATGCTTGCCCTTGGACAAGTGTTGGATAAATAGGTACTCACATTCCATGAAATAGGGGCCTGGTTCAATTCGCCATACAATTTGCCCTTTTTGTGTGCCAGTCACTCCCCGATTCTTGGAATCCCAGAAGTTGGCTGGAGAGTTCTCATCTAAGAGAGGAAAAGAAAAAGAATTGTCAATAAATATTTGTAATAGTACTTTTCTTGGCATTCTGTTTCAAGAGTCCCAGATTTACGTTTAAAATAATTAAATCTAACTGGCAAAAGAGAAATGGCTTCTCTTTTACAACTGACAGATCAATGCAGACACACATAGAACTAAAGTAAAGATATGGTTTCCTGTAAAAGGTGATCTGCCAAGGTAAAGTGTAAAATTACAAAACTTTCCTAATTCAACAGAGAAGCTATTGGGAGCGTGTAGCTGATGGCAACTTCAGCACAGAGCTACCATACCTTTTGATACAGTGGTCCCGCTCTGTGACATCGAAGTCTAGTATTCATTCCCTAGCTAGGAAGCGTGGCATTTCAATTAGACATATTGAGATTTACTTCAGTTTTGAATATATTACTATGTTTTAGAAACTAGAGAGAGTATTTTTACACATTGTCCTAGGAATCTGACACTTCCAGTTCCTGAAACATACAGTACTATTACCTAGCAGTGCAGTCAAGTTAAATGCTCAAAAGGACAGACCTGTCACATAGTAAGCCAGTGATACAAATGAGAGACGCAGCAAAATACATTCAGAAGGGGACAACAGAGAAGCAAAAGGTAAGTATCTGCAGATCAGCTCTGCAATAACACTATGTTCCCCTCCCGAACTAAGCTTTCTGTCCAGTTACAGACACAGGTCTTGGGATTATTTTATTTACCAGCATACATTAAAGCAGCCAGAACACTGAATGAATGAAAGAAAACGAGAGTGAGAAGGTGTTTGAAAGGCCGCAAAGGTTAGCCAGAGAAAGCTTACACAAATCCAATGTCTGTACAAGAAGTTCTTTGGGAGTATGCTTCATTGTTTTTTACAAGTGCCTTTAGATAGCTGCTTCTTAATTAGTTATACCTGTGACTTGAAATTCAACATCCTAGTTCTTCCCAGGGGTACTTGATATCCCTTAGCCTTATGATAAAATAATAAACATATAAAATAATCCAGGTTTATTGTGAGTGCATTCCACCATGTGAAAGGCTTCCCTAAGAATTTAGTTTACTGTGGCTTTGCTCACACAGTTCCTATCCATTCAAGCACGTTCTTTGTACTTTTGGTGGGAACTCTTGCACAAATAAGATTACAGAATTGGCACCTATGTTCTAGAAATCCATATGCTATTTATGAAAGAAAAATCAACATTGCAGATTTAATAATCTTAAAAATAGTAACTTAAACTAAACCTTCTCTTTCGCCTTTTCATTCTCAATGCTAATCAGTGTGCAAACATAATTCTACTGAATCACTGGTGCGTCTACACATTCGCATCCTTCCCAACTGACATGCACAGCATTACACATGTTGGACTTCTGTGACTGCTCAGGAGCGAGTTACACACACTATGGCCACAACCAGGAAGAGCTCTGGAGAGTCACAAGGCACAGAGCCACAGCAAGCTACTGACAGATTTTTTAGAAAGCTGTGGTCTGAACACCCCAACACAGTGACAAGTTTCTTAATTATCTCAAGGACGATGAGAAGGAACAGGATGGTTCTCCTAACGACTCTGGTTCTTGAGCATAATAATAATACCCTCAGGATTAACTTTCTGTGTGGAATCAACACAGTCCATAAACTGCATGCACCATGAAGTCAGGCACACAGGGAGTAAAAATTTAAAACATGCATCATTATGATTCCTTACACTGAAAAACTTTCAGAGTAAACAAAACTGTATCTCACACACATGTATTTCTTTCGCCTCCCCCCCAACCTATATAAAAAGGAACTCAGAAAATGTATTCATCCCGTCAGCCTCAGAAAAAGTCCCTGTATGTAGCTTGCAATGACACTCCAACCAAAACAATACACTACTGACTTTCTTATTTTTCAATGTGCTTTCCAAACCCAAGGCCTCACTGTTACCCTCCAGACTGAACTCCAAACCACTGCTACTGGATTCTTTTAAAATTCCACACTCCTCTGAAACACAGCTTTAAATTATTCAGTGTTCTCAGTATGTCCAGTTAACCTGGTAAATAAAGATGTATTATATTACCAAAAAACCCACCTCTCCTATCATGCTCTAGTTCTTCTGAATTGAATCATCTAGAGAAGAGTCTGTTTACAATCCAAGCAGAAGAACGCATATTTGCTATATTATAACCATAAAATCCAAACTTTTAAGTTCTTGTCTTGTTCGAGAAGTCAGAAGCAATGAAACATGCATTTAACAGTGAGATTCCTGAGATTAAGGCACAAGCAACCACTGTTTTTAAAATCACTAACTCATTAAAATCGAAAGTAATTTTTAACAAGACATTAGTGGGCTTCAGAAAAGGGCCCATATCAACTGAGTCTCAAATTCTAAGCTGACAGTTACAAGAAAGGAGAACCTTAATTAATAAAATCCAACATTTAGAAAGGTACCTGGATTTTCAGCCCTTTCATGAAGGGATACTTTCCTTTACAGCAATGAAGAGACTAAATCATTGGTACCCTGCCCACAGGCTCACTGCTATTGCAACAGAAGGTGATGGAAAGAGAGGGATGAAAAATGCTGACAGACCACTGCCTGTCAGCAATCAACTCAAATTACAGAATTTTTTTTGGACAGCTTTGATTTTCTTTTGAAACAGCTGCTTTTCTTTCTACTTTTATGATGTTACTCATTTAGTGGGGAAAAAATAACATTACTAATGCACATGGAAAAAATAATTTCAAGCCTCAATTCAAGGTTTTTTTTAAAAGAAACTGAACAGAAAAAAATCCAATAGCATGAAACCATTAAAAACACAATATTGCTGACATTTACTTATCAACACTGCAATAAAAAAGTTAAACATCAATAGTCTCAGTAATATTCATCTCTGCAAAAAAAAATCAAGTGTTTGAGAACAAAAAAGCAGTGTCAGAATTACTACTACCTCATCTCTCCTCTTCCCCCAAATGCATACGTGTACGTGTCTATATGCGCACGCACACACACACATACTATATATATATATTCCTCAGGGAACTTCAATTCTAAGAAGTTCCAGTCCCCTTTTAGCAAATAATTGTTGCTGTTTCTGAAACTGGCGGCTGTTCCAGAATCTGGGCCAAAGACTAGATATAAATATCCCTTCCCATAGCATAAAATATGCAACAAAAATCTGGTTTACTGCATTAGTATCGTGTCCAGTGAGTCTACTCTCGTAAAAGAAATAAAACAGTATAAAAAAGCTCAGCATCCTTCTAGCTTCAAGAATTTAGATACTGAAAAGTAGTACACAAGATACTGAAAAAAGTACCTTATTCTCAGAGCTGTACCAACTGCATTCATCAACATATGTGAGATATTATGCTCTACAATGAAAAATGGGTAGTAATAAATATGTATCTATGTGGAACTTCATACTGACTGGCACTCCTTGAATCATTGTAAAGCAAATGTGCTCTAACAATTTTTTCTTCATCTCCTATGCAATCAGTCAAAACTCCATTAAGAATAGAACCTATTTTTTCTACTTTCAGGCTTTGCCATCACTACACCACCCTTTAAGGAAAGTTAGATACCAACAGCATCTGTAACAGACACAGCTTGTTCTCTCCATGTCAGCACTGTAAGTCCCCATCGGTATGCAGAGCTCTGCCCTGATGTGACAGTGAACAGGATGCAGCTTCCTCTGGCATGCTGCAGTTCGGTACGGCTATCTTGTGTGAAAAGCAACATACAGTACTGGAAAAATGGATGAACAGTACAAAAGAAGAAGGGGGCATCACTTTTAAAGAATTAGCTCTGACAATAAAATTATGCCCATAAAAGAGCAAGAGCCTTAAGAATCTCCAGTATGCAATGCCTTTTCTGAACTGGGAGCACAGAACTGGACACAGCTCTCAGGTGTGTCTCACCAGTGCTAAGAGGAAAGACCACCTCCCTCAACCTGCTGGCTAAGGCTCTTCCTAATGCAGCCCAGGATGTCACTGGGTGGCCAGGGAACACTGTTAGCTCTTGTTTGACTGGTTGCCCACAAGCTTCTGCAAAGCTGCTTTCCAGATGGTCAGCCTCCAGCCTGTCCTAGAGTCAGTAGTATTCTTCCACGGGGAGAGGACTTTTAATGTCATGACATTCCTGCCTGCCCATTTCTTTAGCCTGTTTAGGTTCCTCTGTATGACTGTACAACTGTCTGGTCTAGACAAGGGTGTGCCTGCCCATGATAGAGGTGTTGGAATTAGATGATCCCAAACCAGTCTGTGTTTCTGTGATCAACTACTATTCCCAGTTTTGCATGAGAAAGTTATGGAGCACGGTGCTGAAAGATGTGCTAAGCAAGTATCTGACATCAGGGGTCAGGTGGCTTCTGTGGAGTTCACATTTTGTTCTTGGCATCTGACCGCTTTCTCTACTTTTGTCTTAGAAAAAAAGGATAAACTTCCTGAAATCCATCACCTTATGAGTCATCTTGCACAGTCTAGATCCACAAACCAGATACAGTCTTTTATAAAACAGCTGAAAAACCAGAACCGCTACCGATTAGTATCTTAAACAAGCCCTATAGTCCCAGGGAAGAATGGTCATATACAAATCACTGCTCATCTTCTGATGCTGGTTTCTGTTGTCAGCAGTGTTAGGTTATGTGATTTGTTTCCATGGCTTGTTTCCATTTAAACATTGTATTATTCTTCAAATAGCAAAACATTATAGAAGTCCCAAACCCCTGTGCAAAACCATCACAGATTACTTACTGCATAGGAAAAAATTTAGACATTCCCTATAGAAATCTAAGAGCTTCAAACATTTGCACACAGATGTCTTTTCAGCAACACATTAATAAAGATGTTTATAGGCAGAGCTCAGAGAAAAAGTGATGATTAACAGATTCCAAATGTCACAGAATGTTTTCAATTAAGCACAATTTAATTTTCATCTTTCTACCACCTTTTGCTATGGGTATGCTAAAGTATAGATCCTAAAAGTCTGTGTAGCTTAGCTCAGAAGAAATCAATCATATTAGTAACACCATCACATCCTGCATAATTCTGTTGCCCTCATTTGGGATTTACAACCCAGTCTCCATTTTTTCATTGTTTTCTGGAAGATGTTTTATGAAAAATCTTTTAAGTTTATTGCTTCTCCTTAATTTAAAATTTTAAATTAAATTCATATTGTTAAAATGCTGACTTCCTTTTGTAATAAATGACTGGGCACTGAAGATGTTGCATGTGATGCACCCAATTATTAACAGGAGTGGTGGTACTCAGCCCAGGGAAACTTAAAAAAGCATTGATCTAAACGTTATTTCTCTTGTGGAGCGTTCTCTCTTACATTATGTGTCAGAGATGCTGGAAAGCTGGTAGACAGAAAGGCTATGTATTGTTTTCTCTCAAGCTGAGATTCATGGATCTGCCATCGGTTTGTCTTGTAAGCCTGTTATGGAGAACAGTCATCCTCTGTATTTTACACTGTCACTTCACTTGGACTTTACAAGTAGCAGGTTTGTGGTTCATCTGCATCAGAAGATACTTCTGAACTTAATTTTGAGCCAACTGTTGAAAGATTCCTAGGACAGCATTTCCAACAGAGATCTAATTTAGATGTATTTTACTGCCTGACTTCCAAAACCTCAGTCCTGGTGCCAATAAGGGCACTCTGCTTTTTGTTGTGAGCACAGACTTCCAAGCAGTAAAAGACTCACCAAAATGTAAGATTAAGAGCATTCAAAAGAGTACTTACTGTGCATTCTGAGCAGCTGGCTGGGAAAGTTCCTAACACTAAATTTTGTGCAACATCTTGATTTTGGTGACCTGTAATAGTTTTAATTTGAGAAATACTGAAATGTAAAATAACCCACGGGCAATCATTAAAGATGTAGCAGAATGGTTACTGAGCTACTAAATTGGTTTCTCCTGTAAAAACAAATGCCAACTGCATCAGGACACATTTAAAGAAGACGACAAATTTTATCACCTAAGGCCTCTCTCTTTTACTGGAAAGGCAGTAAGTAAATTAACAATTTCAAGGCAGAGCTTCCATTGCAAGCAATTACTCTAATAAAATCACATTATGTCAACCTGCTTAAAATATACTACATATCAGTTACTACCACACAAGCAAATATTAAGCCACTATGTACCGCTTATGCTCTGTGATTTTCAGAATTCCTCTTCTCAGTCTGTGAACAGTTCACAGGCTTTCTGGTGGAATCAAAACAGTGCTCACAGAAGAATACAGCATGCCACTGAAATTTAACATCAACACTTTGCTGGGCTTTCTAGCCTTACCTGCCCGTTCCAAAGGATGCCTGTGGATCCTAAAATGCATTTCTCCATCTGAGCCCAATTAACAAACTGAACAACAGAAAAAGAATTAACTTTTTACAGAAGGGATTCTGAATAGATCATCCCTGTTCCCAATCACAATTGGTATTTTCTACGAAAGTTGCCTTCTGGGCTCAGATTGTGCAGCTCAAGTTCAGAGGCTTTTGCTCTGTATTAGCCCTGTTGCATAATCTCAGCTCCAAGAGGTGCGTCTGTCCTCTCCCTTCCTCTTGTCATTTGAAGGAAAGGGTTTTGAAGGATGTTCTCAAACTCCCTGGCAGTTCCTAGCAGTTGCACACAATCGTCTGCCTCTTCTCCTTTCACCAAGGGTTTATCTAGGTTCAAACAGCCCGTGTTAAATCGTATAAAGTATTACGTCCTTCAAGCGCAGCTATTTGTGGCCACTCCCCTCCAAAGGGTACAGGATGCTGAAGCCCCATCCTCCCTCCACTTCCTTCCTCGCCTTGTCCAAGGAGGATTCCAAGGCACGGCCAGGGTCCGCAGCGTGGGGCGGGCTGATGTAAACAGGAGGATCGTTAAATCCTAGAAATGACGACAAGGCAGCCACAGCAACGAGCACAGCAGGATCTCACTGGAAGTGCTGGCTTTTGTTTACTCAGTACTTCGCTCTCTCGCATGACTTCCCCACAAATCCAATCATTTTAGAGAAGACCAGACCGCTCTGTGATATAAGGCTGGGACGAAGCTGCCTTTAACCCAGGATAACTCTGCACTGGGCACTCCTGGGCAGGAGGAGAAGCAGGTGGCAGACAGCTGCTGTTACTACCTCTCCTCTTTCAGGTTGGTAAATGCCACCTCCCAGTGCAGGGGCTCAGACATGGATCCCTCCTGCCAGATGCTCTGACTGCTCACAAGGCTCCTGGTAGATGCTGGCAGCTGACATACAACTGCTTCAACTTCCAGCAAGGACCCAAACCCCGTGCCAAAGTAGGCCCAGTACCACAAGAATAAAAAGCACACTCAAAGATATCTTTACATTCTGGTCAGTGTTCTGCAGATCAAGTCCCTTACAGCACACATTTATGAAATCATATGCTTGTGGAGCACTAGGCTCAAGCTCTCAAAGGAATCTTGGTTTTCTTCATAATAATCAGATAATAAAAAATGCTGCAAAACCCAAAACCCTCTTGCAGCAACATTTATTCATACTCTGCTTGAAGGTTTTTCAAAAAATGCTTCCAGTCAAAGAAATTAAGATGGGCCTCTTGCTAGTGAAGAGCTGAAAGCTCGTGTATTACTTTATGTTTGCATGAGCAGCTCTAGGAATTGTGTTTTCAAAGGACAGGAAGGGAAAGAACACCAGAACAGGTCTATTAGAAATCTAAAGTACTCCTGTGCACTAAATGGCTGGAAACTGTTCTCCCTTGAGTATCAACAGAGCTACCCCCAAAAAACCTTGAGAAGAACATAATTCTTCAACAGTGTTAAAACCTGCCTAAGCAGCTACTACATCCTACTACACTGCACCACACATCTATTTACTCTTCACAGTAATGAAAGTATAAGGCATAAATCTTCTGCTGAGAAAAGCAGGGGCAGAAAAAGTTAAGAGGTGGAGAAAGGTACAACAGATGCTCTTACAGCTTCACACAGAAGAGAAAGGGCTGTTTGGTATCTACATGAAGGTGATGATGCACTGCAAGTGGGTGACACTCTGACTGAAACACAAGTATCAGCCTTCCAGTGACAGTCCTGCTATATGACCAGTGAAGGATCATCATCATTTATATTCAGATATTTAGTATCACAGCACCAGTTTGTTCCTCTGCACAACCAAACTTAAGGTTCATGTACCTCCACTTAGTGCTTCTGCACCGCAGGCAAGGAAAGACTTCACTCTCACTCCCTCAGATTGCCCCTATGGCACCCTATATACCACATATATTACATCACTGGTGTTTATCGAACTCTATTACTTTACAGAGCAGAAGCAACCATTCATTTTTCTACCCATGACTGGTAGGATGGTCAGGAAAAAGCTGTATTTCTCTAACACTTCACTCATACATCAGCTGCAGAAGCACAAAGGTAAAACCTTTTGCTATTGAAGCCTGAATACAGAGAGTGACAAGATCTTCTGCTGTGGATATACAAGTGGCTCCCCTTTTCATAGAAGCAAATATTCATTTGCCTTTATTCCAGCACTGGCCATAAGATAGACTTCTTCCTTCTTTTTCAAGCATTACACCTCTGTATTTCGTGTCCTTCTGTATGTACACTAACACTCCAACATGGGGATCTGAGCATCTCTATGTGCCCTCACACAATGGGATATTTCGAGGCACAGCAGCAGCTCAAAGGATTATTTAACTAGAATGCAGGAGATGAAGATACCGAAAAAAATACAAGTACTTTTTTCAGACATGCGATACACTACAATAGCCGGAATAAAGTGGGATTCCACTTCTCTGTATTCAAAGTAAAGACATCATTTGAATTCAAAGCAAGGACAAAAATAAATCCTTTCACCCATCTCACTGGCAAGAATTCAAAAGCATAACAGTAGGAAGGAAATGACCTCAAGCTTAATCTCTTTCCTGAAAATCTTATTAATCCTTCTCCATAAAATGGTGTGCCTTTAATTCCCATCTACACTTCAGGTTTCACACACATGGCAGCCCCTCGGGACAAGTGCTCTGAGCAGCATGGGTAACCACACAGTTGACCAGGCTCACCTGGAAGCCAGACCCTACACAACACACGTACACAATGCTGTGGAATTTCTGCAACACCACAAAAGACCAGATACTACGAGGAAGAGAGAAAGCTAGACAAGAAATAAAAGTATTTTTAAATATTATGCTAGAGAACCCCACTGTATAAACTCTGGCAGATGGTAAAGCACACCCTTAGCTATAAAGACCATTAAATACTTTATCATAATGCAGAAGTCTCCACATCTTCACAAAATGCCAATAAATCACCTACCAATTAGCTCGCTGAGGCTGTATATGAGAGATAATACAGCATAGGGGATGCCTCAACCTCCTCCTGAAGGAGTAGCTCCTCATGTAGCTGAGACAAGGGCTGCATGTCAACTCAACTGTCTCAGCTGCTGATGGTTTGGGGAGAGTGACATCTGCAGAAGATGGAGACTGTTCTTCAGGTGGAAAGCCAAAATCAGGTGGCCACCAGGCAGGAGCAGTTTGGAAATTCAGATTTAGGCACCCAAAGGCTACTAAAGTTGGACTACAATTACAATCTAACATACTAGACTCAGTGGGCTACTGTACTAAAAAGATTAGAGAACGGAAGTATAGCAAAAAAACCAAGCAGTATAGTGAGGATAAGGGGAGACTGTCCTGTGGCATCACCCTTGACACCCAGAAATATTTTTCTTTTAGCACTGTCTCACACCTTGTTAAAACTCCAATACAAATCCATCTTCACTACCATAATTCCTTCTCAACGTGCTCCTCTCTGATGTCCACTTCACCACATCCCCAAACCTCCCAACTCTCACAACAAAGCAGCTTAGAGGTGATTATCTTCTGCTTTTAATGAAAAAGTCTACAAAGAACAACACTTGTGTCTACAAGTGCCTGTTAGTCTGAGACAGGACTGCTTAGCTAATCTAGAAACACAAGCCTCTTTTCATGATTAACTATAAAAGGTATTTTGGGGGGTAAATACTGTCAGAGCAAACATGAAAAAGAAGAAAACAAAATCTGTATCTAAGCTTTTGTGTGTCATATTTCATCATTCTCCTTCTCAACCACAACCTCACCTGGTGTCAGATAAACACTGACTTGCTGGCAGTGCATGAGCTGCTGAGCTTCCTTGAGCTGCGTACAAGAGGATTGCAGCTTACCAGGAATAAAGGGTATGCACTTCTAGATGCAACCCTGTTCCCATCACAAGCTTTTGCCAGAAAAAATGGAAAATGTAACAAAGCATCCCTGCTGTGGAAGACATGATATCAGCAAAGCTGTGCTGCTGTCAACATAGCCTATCCTGCCCCCGGATAAACTCTGTTGGTAAATAAACATTACCAACAAAAGCCTGATTCTCAGTCTAGCACAGCTGCACTTACAGAGAGGGCTTTCTCTGGTGTGGCTGCCTTGATGCTCATCACATGTAATCTCACAGCCAGCAGAAAAAGTGAGGGGTCACTGACTTCCTGGCCTTCATGCTGGGTTTGGTTTTTTTAATGAACAGGCAGCATTATGCAGACACCCAAGGCAGAACGGTACTAGAGAAACTGCAGGGTTGGCTTTGTGTGTTGGGTTGCGTTTTCTTCTGTGTGTGTGTTGTGGTTTGGTCTTTTTTTTTTTCCCGCTCATCAAACATTTCTGAAGAGGAAACGGTGGAAAAAAAAATCCCTTAAAGAAAGGCCAGATGGTTATGGAAGCTCTCTAGACGCTACCCTTGGGGTTCAGCAAGTCCATCCTTCTCTCTCCTTCATAGCCCTGAAATGCACTTGGAACAATTCTTCCTCTGACCTAAGATCACTATTATGATTCAGTCTGCTGCTGCCCTCTGACAACGGTACATACTTTAATTTTCTGAGAACTGAAATATTCAGGCTAATTTAAGTTTGGATAGCACCAAGTTACTCATAATATACAGGAAATTGGACTAAATGATGTAACGATATCTTCTGAGTTTTATTTCAGTATAATTTATGCTTCTCTGAGAACCATTACTAGCATGTAAACTAACCTTGGGTATACTTTATTGCATATATAACTCTCCTGCAGCTGGCTTACCTGTCAAAAAGAGGTTTTTCTTGTGGAACTGTCAGCAAACACAATTGCCATAGCTGAGAGGTCTTAAAATAGAGTCAAGATGACTGTGTGCTATTTTTACTTTTTTTTTTGTTTGCAAATCTAAAAATAAAACACCATTTTGAATCATTATGAAACGTACATCTGCCCTTTAAACATCATACGCATCACTGAAACACACACATGTAAGAAGCACAACAGTCCAGAACGCTATTTCAGATCTGTGTTTTGAACAAGTTGCAAGTGTATTTGTTCTATCCCAATTTATTAGATTTTTAAACTCAAATACCAGCAAACAAGTACTTGGCAATCATTCACCAAAACTTACTGAAACATTAGGCTTGAGCACTCACCGTTTTGCCCAATTCCATTTTGCAATACGCCTCGTGTTGGCTGCCCATGAAGCAGAACAGATTTATTACCAGCATATTTGCTATTACTGATCTGTAAGGCTTGCTCAGAACTTTCCCTAGTTTCCATTTGGGTTTGTGGTTTTTTTCCTCTATTCTTATGCTACCTTTTCCTTCAGCCACTCATTCAGTAGAAGAAACTAACCCACTTCATGAGCAATTTCCAGTAGTACAATGTTGTTAGAAATTCCATCAGTGGTAAGATGGGTACCCCAAGTGTCATCTGATGCAAATATCAAGCCTATCACTACCTGTATAATAAACTACAAAACTTCCTGTCCTAATTAACAGGAGCCATCCAAGCCCTAATTATCAGCAACCATCCTAATTCTCATGCCCTACAACTTATAGTATACAAGTATTACGGTATACAAGTATTTAAAAATTCACAAAAATTTCGCAAACAATTTTTGACAAGTACTGTATTTATTTCTGCTTTTCATCATTTTATCCTAAACATGAGATGATGACATATTGTAAGAATCTGTAATTTATTAACAAAGTTTTCAGGTTAGTGAGTTTATCAAGTCAAAAACCTCACCTGACAATCTTCAAAACTGCTAGAAAACAAAAACTTGTTATTGATCAGAGTAATCAGCAATGGTTTTAAAATCCATCCTCTAACTTACCCAAGCATTACAAATACCTCAATTTCTCCAACTATAGTCTACAAAACCTGTCCCGAATTCACTGATACATTGTCCAATGAGGTGCTTTTCCATTCATATTCTAACAAATTTTCACATTTTAGTGAGTGTTAGAGAATAGTCATGCAGCACAACGGATGACTTCAATCACTTCAGGTCAGGAACTGTCGCCTACTCTGTGTGCAACATCTAGACCAAGACCTTCCAAGCACTGCAGAGAAACAGCCAGCCACCAACCAACCACAAGCAGCTATAGCTGAAAGTAACTTCAGTCTTTACTTATCAAAATAAAGAAACCCACCAGCACAAGAGCTGCATCATTGAGCAAGAGCTTGTGCTTCTAATCCTCAAATTCGTGTCACAGCTTTCAAAGAAAAAGCCACAGGCCCAAACACATTCACGAGGCACATATAATTCTGAATAAATTATAGAGAAATCTTTAATTGTAGATATGCAAATTGCAAGCAAACAAAAAGGCATTTTATTTTCTAGAGCTGAACAAATAACATGCAATTCAGAAGAAAGTACAAGAGATAAAAGGTATGGATTTCTTCTTAAATACCTATAAGGGCATAAAGCACTGTAATAACCTGAAATCTCATTTGCAAGGAGCTCTCAGGCACATAACGGGAAGGAGGTGCTCCCTTGCCAGATGGCAAGTTCTACTGATGGCCACAGAGGAGACTGAGTGTAACCACAAAAATAACCTAACTCTTTTAACTGCCCACATATGCATGCCCTCCACCAGTTAGGACAAGTGGCTTTTCGTGCAGACGAAGTTTTCACCCAGAATCACTGAAGGTTTTCAGTAAAATTTTAATTAAAAAGAAATTAATTATCACAAAGCCATCATCACCCAGAGCTGACCCAGTCTTTGCACACAATGATCCACCAGCTGCTTACAGCCTGGATTGTTAGTACCTCCTTCAGGTTTCCCAAAGGTCTAATTTCTTTCCTGGAACAAACAAGCAAAGAGCAGTCAGTGCCAGGTACACTCCTAAAGGGTCCTGTGGAGATGCATTCGACTGCTCAGTCATTCCTGTAATCTCAACCCTAAATTTGCTTGTTATTTTTTTAACTGTTTTTCTTTTTGTCCGTGTCTGCCTGTTTGTCTAAAACAAGAAGCCCTAGATAAGATGCCCAGAAAAAGATCCTTCCAATGTATAGCAGCTGGCATCTAGGGATCCAGGAGGTCAGCTTGGGTCTTGCCTTCTCAACAGTTAATGGTTTGAACCCTTAAACTATTGCAACAGCACAAACATCTCTGTATTTCCAGCAACATGGCACCCTTCAGCGTTGGGTGGAGAGAACTTACTCATCACTGAAAGGAGAGGGAAAAACTGCCTCCAGATTCCTTGGTTTTGCTTTTGATTGAACTTGATTACTGCTTTCAGTTTCTAACATTTATCAATATTCTTCTTAACCTGTTTCAATATCAAGTCATAGTATCAGCTGTCATTTCATTCTCAGTGTTCAAGTCCATTCCCACGTCTAATGCGGAAGCATTTCTGAAAACATTTTTTCCTTGCCAGTTCCAAGTGATTTCTCACTGCCTCTTAGAAATCCTCTAGTTTCTAAAAGTTGTCAATAAAATATGTCTCTGCAGCACACATCTCAAGGATCTTGTGGGATTTAATATTCCCTACAGCAGATGTTATTTTTTTAAAGTTTATCTTCAATATTATGATCTCTCTAAGCAGGAATGCAAACTAGTCTATTGTTGTCATCTGACAGTAATAGGTTTCTTGGGGAATTTCTTAGAAAGTCAGAGAGCTTGCTCGTTTGGAATATAGAAAAATATTTATATTTAAACAATATACTTTTGGCATACTACAACTTTTCAGTAACCCAAACCAAACATAAAACCTCCTAACAAAAAGACAAAACAGCCCAAGAATACAGGTTCTAACACAAGGTAGAAACAGGCACTGATGCTTCCTTTTTGTTAAAGAGTGAGCCCATTAACTTTGATAACATGGATATCTCTGCATAAGCTATTTCTCCTCTCCTTTCTACAAACCACATAACCTCTAGCTTAAGTAAACACTAACATCCTCTTTTTTTTTTTTTTTTTTTAAATATATGTGTGTTTGCTAAGGCATCCAAATAGCTGATCAGTAATGCTGTGGAAAACCTACAGACAAAGAGGAATGAGAGGTCAGTGTAAAGAGAGCACACATCCATGCAAGCAGAGTACTAAGGGAGGCTATTAAAGGAATAAGCTGAATCACTCTACCCTTCCCTACCTTTGTCATCATTACCACATATTCTCCTTGCTAGCTACACTTCCCACCTCCCCCTAAGCACCTCACAGTGGCAAGATCTAGTGGCAGATTCCTCATCTTCTAAGTTTTCCATGGCTGGAAAGCTCCTCAGGCTGGCTCTTTACAGTCTCTTCACTTGAAATGAGTTAATTCCGAAAGCTCTGTTCTGAATTGGCATAATAGCAAACATGACAGTATTTTAAAACTAATGATGTCATTGCTATTACTTGATTTCAAATGTGCTGAGATGCTTTACTGTTTCAAGAAATATTTCATATTTTTAGCTCTGATGAGATTCCTCCTTTTACTTACCTTCTGGTTCCGATATAACAATTCAGGATTCAATTCAGGCTTTATGTGGCTATTAATAATTAGCAGAATTAATACATTACATAGGATAATCTGAGTTCATTATGAAGGCCAGAAAAGCTGTAAGAGGTGAAACATCACCTTTAATATTTACTCCTAATGTTGGGTACATTGAAAGTATTTTTTTTCAGTTGCAAAGACATACATCAATCCATTACTGGTAGATGATAACAGCCAGCACTGCTCAGTATGCTAGTATACATCCAAGAAGTGGGTGAGCACTATACAAAACAAATCTAACAAAAAAAATCTACAGCTTTAGAAGAATGTAAAAATGTTTTCTTAACCAAAAAAAAAAAGCTTTTTGGAATTCTTATAGTGCACCTAACTACGCACAGTTTCATACAGTGAGCTCTGATCCTGATTACTTTGCTAATACAGCTTGTGAACAGAGTCCCTGGGGCATAATTTTCAGCTGAGCTGTAGTTTCGGCACTTCTGTGTAATTTTATATTGCGTGTCATTGATTACTTGCAAAGACAGTCTATCCCAGTTTGGGTCTGGCACTGGCATGCTGACACTGCAGAATTTAACAGCACAATCTCGGGGTGCCCAGAGAGGTGGTGGAGGCCCCATCCCTGGGAACATTCAAGGCCAGGTTGGATGGGGCTCTGACCAACCTGATCACCTAGTTGGGGTGTCCCTGCTCACTGCAGGGGGGTTGGACTAGATGACCTCTAGAGGTCCCTTCCAACCCAAAACATTCTATGATTCTATGAATTAAGGAAACACCATAGACACCAGAGGGTTTTTTGGATGAGCACATGACTGAAGTCTGACAGTTCACTTTTCAGAAGGCCACGACAGTTTTTTCAGTCATTTCCCCCCAACAATAGTGTGGTTATACGTTGTATTAATATTCAAGCAGACACAGGATAACCCCACAACAGTTCACAGTACATTCTAAATCTGCACACTCACTTTCAAAGACACTGTTTTTGAAACATATACAGGCACAGCAAATTTAATTTATTCGCTTCGGTCGCGGTGCCTGCATGCGTGTACTGTCCCTGAACTGAGTCAGCCCCCTTGGACTGCAGGACTGGGACTTTTCAGACATTCACAGTTTTTGTCTGTTCTTTGCTGAGGAGACCAAACCCATTTTGAAACAAGGTGCCAACAGTTTGTCATGGCGGCTGTAGCCACCTACTTCTGCTGATTCTCTGTGACATTCTGGACATCCTCCTCTATGCCTCAACCTGAAGCTGCAAGCAGGTACATACACTGACCAGTCAATCTTTTGTCAAGCACCTCTTTTCCTTCCCACATTCCTGCCAAATACAACACAATAATTTCTTCAGATTCTTCAAGAGACACTTTTATAATGAAATTTTCCACTTTTTTAAACTTTAAAAAAAAAAAAGAAATGATAAAAGATACACTGCATGATACTCTTATGTAAGTTCCCCAAAAATGGAGGGGGAAAAAGCTATGGCTATCCTAAATCTTCAATGCTGTGAGCTGGGACTGTTTTACAAGTGGTCAGGATCTATTTTTTAGGGTTTGGGTTGCTTGGTTCCACACCCATTCCATTCTCATCACAACAGCTAAGTACCTGTACTTCTCTTTAGAGGAGCTTTCAGCTGCTTTGAACACCAGGACAATTCTGTGGATCCTGCAGCTACAACTCCAAATACATACTGCTGCTTCACTCTTAAAGGTCTATTTAAAAGCTTATAAATACAGTGTCAACCTACCATGGCCAAAACTTGCCCTCCAACACAAGAAATGCAGCAAGTCAGTTGTTTATGACTGCAAGTCTCAGACAAACACTGATGACAGACACAAAATGTGAGTCAGAGACCCACACCATCCTCCAACTCCCTTCCATTGTAGGGTGCAGGACAAAAACAGGGACCTTTAGACAGAGTATCTCAGTTGGATTTTTATTTTGTATCTGTGTGTATCCAGCTCTCATTGTTTTGAGCCACTTTACATACCAACAGGATCAACCCTGATGGGGTTACGCTGGAGCTGTGGTCTTTATTGCTTGCATTAGGGACCTTCTGTGTAACACACTGAAGCGGGGCAAGCTGGCTAATTACTGCTGCATCCAAGTTCAAAATTCAGATCCAGATGTCAAACTTCTTAAACATTCAGGATCATCTGGTTTTACTTTTAAGTTGGTGCATCAGAGAGAAAATCCCGAATCACAGCATTTGATGCTGGTTTCCTTACTGCTCTCCCTGAGCTGCCACGCAATTCTTGGGAAGCAAAGGAAATCTGAAAGCCTTGTCTACCTACTGCATGAGACATATGTTACTAAAATGGTGTCCTCTCACTTATTTTTAAACTAACTATGTAGGACTCCAGTCAGTTGCCTGCACAGTGACTCAGCAAAGCCCCGTGCAGAGAAACTCGCTGCTGGGGCTCTTGCAGCCCTGAAGCGAGGGAGGGAGGCCAGCCAGGTCACGGGCCTTTCCTCACAGAACAAATGCACCTGCTTTGGGCAACAGCAGGACATGCCGGACAGCTGACAGTCACAAAGCACATTGTTTGCAAGTGATGCAGTAACTAGAGAAACACATTGCTCATGCAGCCTTCGGATTTCAGGATGCTATTTTAAGAAAGGTTGGTAGTCCTCAACTCAGCATCTCTCCATTACTCCTCTTAATTGACACTCATGCTCGGTGACATACTTAATTTTGCATTAAGAGATTCTGCCTGACGCTTTCCAATCTGCACCTCTCATGCCGATATCAGGGAGGCTGAAAACATGCCCAATATTTCTAACAGCAAGGCTCAGGTGCTGTTTTGGGATATTTTCTCCCAAATCCTTTTGGAACATGAAGTATATATATTAGATTTTAGTGTGTAAACTACTATCCACAGAATTATCAAGGGCGTTACGATTTCAAACACAGTATCCTCTATTCAGTAAGCAATTTATTTCAGGAGGTTGACTCACTTCCTTAAAGCTATCTGTTGTGACTGAAAAAAATTCAGAAAATTTAGAAGTACTCAAGGAAATGAGCCAACACATCCTGGAAGAAATTCATCCAATACACACACAATAAGATAAGCCAGTCTTAGATTTCTAAAGAAATGCGCAGGAGGAAGTTCTAAAAGAACCTGAAATATTTTCTGTGAAACACAACGTTTGTTTGCCATCACTGCACCTCTCCTTATGTCTACTTTAAAAGCAAAATACACTGGCTAATCAGGAAGGTAAGTTGGGGTTCTTTTATTTTTGATTGCGGTTTTTTTTTCCCTTGAAGAGACAAAAAGCCTTCCCTGAAATACTTTAGTATTTCAATATTTAATTAAAAATACTGCTGCTATTGTGCCTCATGAGAGCTTTATTTTACATCCCTGGTGCTTACTCACAGGGGCACAGGGTCCATGGCCAATCTATACATCCCAAGACAAAGGCTCTTCCGTGAAACACACAACACACCACAGAACAACCTCATCACAGAGCTCGGAGGGGTTACTGGGTACCTGGAGGTCATCATGCAGGGACACGAGAACAAGTCCCTATTTTCCAGTAATGTCCAGTAATCACACTGTCTTGGAAAAGTTCAGCTCTCTTTGAAAACCAAAGCAAAGAACCAGAAACATTTTTACAGCCTTTCCAAGAACACTCAGGGTTCATGTTTCTGACTCTCTGAAATCATGACAAAACAAATAAAAACCTATCTGCCAAACAATAAAGATTTCATGACATAATAGATATTAGAAATTGCTTTTCCCATTCTCTGGATTCTCAGAGATTTGTGAAGCACAGAGGGCAACTTGAGTAGTTTGAGAATTCAGTCATTATGTGCATAATAGACAATTTCTCATTAAAACATTTCAATGGCATTGAGCAACGGACACGAGTTTGGCAGCATGACAATGCCAAACAGGTGCCTCTGGCTAGACATTTACCATGACATATGCACATGTGCGGGGCTGCTAAAGGTACAAAGCCTCTTCTTTCTCTTGTGAGGCTCATGACTACGTACAGCTCTGGCAGATGCAGCACGGTCCAGAAGTGGTGCTGAATCTCCCAGAACACATTAGCAGCAGCAGCAGCCAGTTCTGAGAGGCAGTCTCATCAATGTCACCCCACTCCTGTAAAGTGATCAGCTGGGGCTCTAATTACGGAGGGAAACTGCACCCTGAGTTGGCAGCACAAAGTCACTCTGCAGACAGATTCAGTCAAGACAAGAAAATCTCTGCCTCCTCCTCATTCTCCCCATTACTCTGGATGGTCTTTACTGTTTGGATCAGCATCTGTTTAGTCTTTCCAACTGACTGCCTTTAACTTCATTCTTCTATTTGATGACATCTCTGTACTGGAATATCCCTTGATCCCTGTATTTAATTTGTCATTTTTACTTGGTCTGGTAAACAAAGACATTTCCAAACCTTAGTAGATTGCAAAGGGGCATGCTAACTCCATCATACACAAGTTCTTAATGTGCCATTCTCAACATCCCCAAATACTGAATTGTTTTAAAGCTTTTATCTCACACAGTAAAGCAGAGAACCTACCACTCTTGTAATGACATCATTTCATATTGCAGCTAAAAGTTACAACAACCCAGTCTTCAAACAGTCCATGGAGCAGCAGCCTCACACTGCCTCCTGCCATGCCCCACCTGACCAAGCAGTCAGTCAGCTTCAGGCACATCAGCTTTTGTCTGAGCAAACAGCAAACTGGAGTAAGGCTTAGTGGTAATTTAATTGAACAGTGAACAAGTGGGATCTCTAAAGAGTGAGTTAATCCCGCTCTATTATTTTGAAATCAAATACTTTTAAAAGGCTCTTTTCATCTCTAAACAATCACAACATTACAGTTTTAGCCAAATTGGTTTTTTTTAGGTTAATAAACTTTACATCCAACTACCCAAACAGCATCAATTTGTTCACCACAGTTGGCATTTCTGGTGAGTACACACCTATAAGATTATCAAGACGTCAGTCAAACAGCTTACCCCAAAGTAATTGGTGGGTCTACACCCTAGTTAAACAGAAGACCTTTTTCCACCGGAAATTAAAATGGCATTTTATGATAAAGGCTTGATTAGCTACATGTAACTGCATAGCAGTCCTGAGTAAAAAGATATTATCCAAGCAATAGTATCTTACTAATCTATTCTTCATTACCTGTCATGCAATAACTGCGGAAGAGTGAAAAGGAGATCAGAAGACAGTGTGGGATCTTGGAAATCTACTTCAGCAGAAGAGGTTTGAGAATTTCAAGAGTAAATTAATTCCAGAGTAATCCACTGACAGCATAAACCATTTTCCTGCAATACCCAGAAAAACTGCTAACCTGTCTTCAGCACCATCATATCAATTCAGAATAATGGAATTACATCTTCCACACAAAATGCCTTGATATTTCTTTTCACATAGATGCTTTATTAGATTTATAATGAGATGGACTATTTCTTCAGGGTTAACTCTTAAACAAAAAAGATGCAGATATAGTTACTTCTAGTTTCAAAACTCATGTCATGAAGCGAAAGCAAAGCCAAACACTGCATTTGACAAGTACCAAACAGCTCTGCAGATTAAACCGGATGAGACCAAAGCTAAAAGAAACACAAAGGTCATGTTGCAATTCTTCAGAAGCAGTATCATTTTACCAGTGCCAAAAATCCAAATCAGTTTTATTAAAATCATCACTATACGTCAAAAAAAAAGGAGATAAATGTCATGTTTAGTTAACTTTTCAACATTAAATTTTAAAACACAAAACCCTCCCTCCCTCACAGTATTAATATGCAACAGCAAAAAAGGAGCACAAAATTGTCTAGACTCAGGAAAGCAAGGAAGTTTTGCTAATTTATGCAAGTACCTTGAAGCATCTACAGATGGGCTTGTTCAGCCTGGACAGGAGGCAGCCCCAGGAAGACCTAATTACAGGCTACCAGTATTTAAAGGAGTCCTACAGGGAAGTGGGAGAGAGCCTGTACATCATGGAGTGTAGTAATAGGACAAGGTGTAATGGCTTCAAACTGAAAGAGGACAGGTTTAGATTAGACATGAGGAAGAAATTCTTATCTATGAGAGTGGTGAGGCCCTGGCACTGGTTTCCCATAGAAGTTGTGGAAGCACCATCCCTGGAAGTGTTTAAGGCCAGGCTGGATGAGGATCTGGGCAACCTGGGCTAGTAGAGGGTGCCCATCGCATGGCAGAGAGCTGGTACCAGATGATCTTTGAGGTGCCATCCAACCCAAAGTATTCTGTGATTCTATGCTCTCATTTCCATGCCTTCTTAAAATGTTCTGCAAGGAATTTTAAAAGATCAGCAATTCCCTGGAACTCTACAAGCAAAGAACAGAACTTACAATTAAATGCAACTGGAAAAAAAGGCTCAGCTACTCACAGCAATACAAGTAAACCCATGGCATAGATAAGTAATCACAAAAAGTACAATCAGAGATACTCTTCTATTACAGCAGCCTACATCCCATCCCATCACACCCTCTCCTCTCCACTGGGGTCACTGCTGTACATTGCAGGTCCAGGGGCAAACAATGCCCAGAGAGACATCCCCTCTCACTCTCCTGGTTACACATTGCTGTAGGCTCTCAGCAGCTGCACCTGCCGCTCTCCCCCATCCCATTCGAGATGCTACATTGGCATGGAGCTGTTTGTATTCTTGGGAGAGTAAGAGCTCTCCCAGCTTAGCTGTGTTCAGGCAATGGGCAGTACATAGTAGCACCAAAAAAGGTATCTATTTTAATCTGAAAGGTAGTAATTTTTATTTAACTGCTGGAGCAGGAAAGGAGGAGTGTACTCAATCACACATGCTGTAACCAGGACTGCTTTTCAACATCGAAAGCTTACATGCTAATGACTCAGAACATCTAGCCAAATGCACAACAAAAGTCATAAGCTATCTCCTCGTGTGGTGAAACTGCACGGATGTCAGGTGGGTTGTCTTTGAATTTACTTGCTGAAAATGTGGGGCTTTTTTAAGTAAACCAGACAACACACTTATGGTATTGCTCAAAGAACTAACAAGTTAAAGAACACATCAAAGAAAGTGTTGTTTCCTGTACATTGAGGGCTATCCCATCAATGACTCCAAAAATCTTCATCATTGCTGACTTCAGTAGACTGCTGCATCCTTATTCAGTACTTCGAAAGCAACTGTTGGTCTGTAAGTCCACTAAAATTCAGAGATGCATTTGTTGAACTGAATTTTCCCTCTCCCTGCAGGCTACCATCTGTTCAACTATGTCATGCATGAAACTATATAGAAATTAAAATAGAGTGGACACAGAAAGATTTAATTTTTTTTAATGAAGTAGTTACTGGGTATTTATCTCAGTGACAACAGTATGTGCCTATTATTGCACTGTAATGTTTTTCTATGCATATTTTGTCTACCAATAAGCCAAAACCTATTTAGGCTCAACTGTCTTCATATGTGAGAAAGCACTTCAACATTTGATTGCAAAGATAAAGCAATGACTAAGGTCCTGATCTTGTACATCACTGAACGGCTTCATTTCTCAGTCCTAGTCATAGAGGACATTAGGTTCAATCCTTCAGTGTTCAACTGTTGAAAATTATCATCTCCACTCATGTGAACCATATGTATGACTATCAGATAAAAATTAAATTCTCAAGGATGGGAGCATTTTATAGCGCATGACAGTTCATAACATATCTGATAATAACAACAGAA
Source organism: Heliornis fulica (assembly GCA_013399135.1). NCBI lineage: Eukaryota > Metazoa > Chordata > Aves > Gruiformes > Heliornithidae > Heliornis > Heliornis fulica. Next base: position 637,579 of record VXBZ01003086.1, read on the forward strand.
TAGCAGCTATCAGAGAATTATTATCCAGGAAAATAAGAAACTGAATTTCTAATTGCACTTTCTGTAAAAAAACTTGAAACTGGTGACCTGTATCCATCAAATCTTCTTCTGTGTACAGTTAAAGAGGGCTTGACGTTAACAGTGACACGCAAGAAGAGATCAAGCTGAAAATGAACTCTTAAATATGCCCATTAATAATAAATGTCCTTTCTCCATTTCCCTTACGATGTGATTACATATTGGCATAATTATTATTTTGAATATATTCAATAAATTTTCAAAATAGGCTCCTTTACATTCATTTCACACTTTACAGTACTCACATTGCTTCTTCCAGGAAAAGCAACAAATTGTCTGTACATTTTCCTCTTCCTCTTTCTACAGTATCTGGGAAATCCCTATTTATTTTTGTGGAAATTGTAGGTTCATTTTTTTAATTACCGCACATTGGAATATAAAGCATTGATTTATTCCCAAGGGCAGGAAAGACAAGGGCAGTGAATTTACTAATTTTTATTTTAGCACATTAGTGATTGAGTGATTAGTGATTTAAAATACAACTGAAGACTTTGACATTAACTCTGACTGACTGCTAGACAAAGAAAGCAGATCTTGTGAAGAGGCTTTGACCAGACTTCAAAACAAAACTCCGAAGCACAGAATTTGCTTGCCTGGGAATTGACTGCCCACCAGAGTGAGAGCAATGGAGTCCTGGATGCTGCTGGGCAAAGAGACAAGAAACACTGCCAATGCAGATGTTTGTAAGCTTTGTTTTTCCAAGAAGTAAATTTCAGCTAAGCACAGTCAGTTTATCAGCACTCTTGTAGCATCTTCACCCCACGTCTGTGCCTCTCTTAGATCAAACTGGAAAATTGCACAAGAGCCGGGTGCTGCTTAGGCTCAGCTGAAAGTTCTTCTGAACCAGAGCACTAAGATGGTCAGGTCTGGCCATTCTCTGGATCTTTTTTTCCTCAAATAGCCTAAGTTGCAAGACACACCTTGATGAGCTTTGCTAGGAAAGGAGGCCTATTGAAATCAATATTGGCATCTTCAGTCAACCTCCTCCAGTTATAGCATAGGAACCTGTGTACCCAATATCAGCAAATGCTAAAAGTTTACAGTAAACTTATCCACTAATATAGTGTTGGTTTGAGATTCCTAGTGTACATGCTTCTCATCTTTTTAAAGGCCACTGTTTTTAACTACATCAGTCATGTCTTTAACATACTGTACTTAACACTCAGCTTATAACACTTCTACATTAATTCAGATTCTTATAGTCATTGATAAATCCATTTAAATGAAAAAGCCAAGAGCATCATTAAAAATTTACAGGAGAAATTCTAACACTGTGCATAATGCAAAATTAATCCATATTCTATTACTTACATGAAACAAATCAATATACGCCTTAATGCAACTAGTTCAATCCAGGTGTCAGTGACTTGGAATAACTGTTTTTCCCAAATTATTTTGAATGCTGTGTTGATCTGATTAAAAACAGCTCAGCAAACATCTTAAAAAATAATAAAAGTGAAAGCCAACAAATAAAAACCAAATTCAAACAAATAAAACCCCGAAGCCTACACAAGGCGGTTTTATGGTAAAAGAGAACATGATGACTTCAGAAGCGAACATTGTTTTCCATTATCTAGTGCCTGCATTTGCCATCTTCCCATCTGCTGGAACAGCCACTTACATCAAAAAGGCTGCTTTCTATCCAAAGGATTATAAATGTTGTCATGCCAAAACCTCTTGCAGTGGAAAGATACTGACAACACAGATGAAAGTCTCCACCCTGCAGCTATGTTTGTCTAGTTTTCAGGTCAGCGGTAACTCAAAAACTTAGACACAATTAACTGAAAATTTGGATGTTCTTTTCTCTGTCACAGTTGGAACTTGTTCTAGACATAAATGTAAACCTACAAGATTCTAGGTTCTGTTCTTATTTTACAGCACAGAATTTATTCTTAAAACAAATATGAGTGTATTTTAATGCAGTGAGTGCATCATTTAAGAATCTGCTGCATGACATTAAAACGCATGAAGAAATCACATTCTATTCCTATCTTCCAACTTTTGCAGTAAAGAGAAGGCATTATGCAGTCCGTACACTGATTTTTGAGCAAAGTTTACTAGCTCATAACTGAGAAGGAGAAAGTACTAAGTTCTGTGCTGGGGAAAAAGTAACTTTGCATGTAGGTTAGGATCTAGGAAGAAAGGAAAGAGTAAGATTGAAATGCAGTACCTGGAGGGAAAGCTTCTGAAGTCTCTTGGCTTGCTACAAATCTTTTAAAATCACTGCAAGCCCCACCACATACAATTTTAGGCACAACTAGACTACTTTCACTTTTCAGTCACCCACTCAAGAGGCAGCCCTTCTCTAAGCATTACTAAGTCACCAACAAATGAGGTATGCCAAGGAAGCCTTTCCCACATCCTTCTGCTTATCACAAATACTACTGCCAATACCAGATGCAGGCAAATAAAAACAAGTTCTCTCCTACTTATTGCCAAATATGAATTGTTTATTATTTGTTTATTATTAATTGTTTGAATAGTATTATTTAAGCATAAATCTCCACGAGAGAACCACCAACATCTCAAAATGCACAGGTATGGTTCTTCCAGTTTCAGAGCCCTTTTGTTTACTTCTCATATTTTTACATTTATGTTTTTTATTTTTCCAAATTCACTACAGTGCTTAGGTGTTCAGATGATGCCATAAAAACCCAAAACAACCAAATCCCCAATGGCTGATAAGAAACAACACAATGCCGGCCTCCTGGAAGCCTAAGCCAAAGAATCTACCATGGAGCCATTCTTCTGTATGGAGAAGTCAAGCCCGTGGTATACAGGCTTTAGCTGCAGCCACAAAGTGGAGTGACCAAAAATGAATGCTATTATGCATAGTAACTTGTCAATAGCCATTAACACAATCTAAAATACATGTTCAGAATTTGAAGTACAGAAAAGTACTCATGTTGCTAAAGCAGGAAGAAAACCAAGCAAATAAACAAGTTTTTCTAAAAGATAGTAAAATTATTACTTTGTATGTTTTCTATAATGAAGACCAGAGAAATCTTTGGAAAATAAAGTATCTAAATGCTTTATAATCTGTCTAATGTAAGTCACTATTTTAAGTGTATTAAAGGCAGTTTATGTGGAAGCTTTTTTTCTTTTTAATCTTGTCTGACCTGAAATGGAAAGGCTCTGAAGTCCATTACCCTGGGAGGCTTAGTATAAACCTAGATCCTATCTAAATTGTCCCATATAACCCTGCAAACCCTTCTGGTTTGATTTTTGTTTTGATTTCATGATGTTATTGTGGATCCATGCAGTAGTTAGAAAGCTAAGCAGCCTGTGAAAAGCAGCTGATGCAAATAAATAAAATTACCTTTGATAGCCAGTATTTTAAATGTGCTAAGGATATCTAGAATAAGGGCATGCATATCCTAACTAGGACTCTGTAAATTAGGACAAAAATAGGCCAAGCTGGGCAATTTGGCCATGGGAGTTAATCTATTTAAATCAAAAGTAGGGTTTGCTCTCTCCTAACTTTTTTTTTTATTATTTGGTACTCTCTGATTTCTTTAAAGAAGTTCATGACAGCCCATAAAACTCACCAAGATTCAGCTTCCTTCCACAAACCATGAGCAGTGGAGAGTCCACCTACTCATCTTCCTGAACTGTTCCTACTTCCCAAGGAAGTCCTGGTACCCTGCTGCTACAGTAACAGTGGCAAGAAAATGGGAATATCTTATAGTCCCTTTGAACTGAATGGCCATTGCTCTCTTCTGACTGCAACCAGGTCCAACACTTTGTGCAGCTTTATTCACGACAGGGTGCCAGAGCATGACCGCTCCTGTCATAGCAAGATTCAGATTCCTCTGAGTTAAGAGGAAAAAAGCTCCAGTAGCTTTAATATTGCTTAGAACAACCATTTTTAAAGCATGCATGCACAGAGCAAAAGCTGGGTCAGTATTGGACATAAAAAGGAAAAATAATGATATTAAAAGGACGTAAAATGTGTTTGGGACATTGTTTAGCCTTCTACTACTTGAAAAATGGTTTTAGTCTAAACTATTTCAGATTTTTTGTTAGTTTTTCTTTTAAAAAAATGGAATGGACCTCTTCTTCCTGATCAGAAGGATTGAAAATTTACCTTGACTCAGCAGAATAAGGACAGGTACAGTATAGTACTCTTCCTACAAAGGCCCCTCTGAATTTCATCACACCTCACTGTCAAGTGAAAATTCTCATAACCAGTCCTGAGGAGAAATGAGGAACCTATTCCAGGTGAAGGTTAAAGCTGAATTCAAGAATGTATTTCATATTTGACTATTTCACATTTCATACAACACTCCTGACTTACCTAAAAAGAGCTAAAACTCAAAAATAATATTTCTCCCTTGCATGTTGTCTCACTGGGACACTTCTCTGCTTTACAGATGTGTTATCCACATTCTCTGTGCATCTCTCCTCTGGAGCTTCAACACCGCTTCAACAAAACTTAACAGGCAAGACTGTTCAAGAAGTGCTGGTGACACTTTAAAAGAATTCAAGGCAGCATAAAACCAGAAGTAGTGAGGAAAAACCATGTTTGCCTTCACAGAATATGCTGTGTCCCTCACACACACTCTTTTCTGGTAATCCTTCAGCATATACTGGAAAAGAACCTCTGCAAAAAGCAGTCCCTCACAAAGAGAACAGATTGCATTTTGAGGAAGATAGGAGTATGGACCTAAAACCAGCAAACTTGATGCAAAAATACTCCTTAAAATACAAAATTCTAGAAAAACTGAGCATGAATTGAGCTATTTATAGCTATGTAGAATTTTTTTCACAGCTCATTTTAACTTCCTGCATTTAAAAATGAAAGATCAAAAGTTACCGCAGAGGAATATGCCAAGGATATTATAGCGAGCAATTTAAAAAAACCAAAAAACAAAAAACAGAAAAACCCAAAGTCTTCTCTACAAAGTATTTGTTAATTTATTACTTCCTCCCTCTTAAAAAGAAAAAAAGTAAAAAAAAAATCACATACAACACCAAAACCCCTAAAAGTCGGTAAAAAAAATCAGTCCTTCAGAATGACTGTTTCTCCCTTTAGGCTTGTCTCTTTTTTAAAAAGATAACATTATTTTCATAACCATGTAGCAGGCCAAACATTTCACTGAAGTTGTACTGCACTTGGAAAAAGCTCTATCTACCACTCCCTGGCGTAAGCCAATCACCTGCAAACCACCCAGTGACTCTGGTTAGTGTCACTCTTGTGACCAACTGCACTAACCAATGTCTGGGTGAACATAGATGGTGATTTGTAGTCAATCCCTTAGAAAGAAAAGGATCTAATAAGTTTCTGTGATTCCTAGCAAGCCAATGCAGTTTTAACCAAAGAGCAAAACCACACCAAGCAGCAGAGAAGTAACTGATTTCTTAGGATAAAAAACTAATGAGAGAGCATTAAGTGAATAAATTAATAAATGAAGAGGGAAGTCAGTTTTCAACTCCTTTTTCAATGGCTGTATTCTGTTAAATTAATTTGAAGTGAAAGTTTACCTGGATTGCTTCAGACCTTTGCCAGGCCTCAGTGTCCTAATGCCTGAGCTCAGGATGACATTCATCTTCAGAATGTCACCTTCTCTTCATTTGCAGAATTAACAAATGGCTTTGTCTCCAAAAGCCACCGACAGATCTTTCATGACAGTGAACAACCAACATTTAAAAAGCGCCACAGGACTGTGCTTTTGCTTATGTAATATGTTTTTTTTTAAATAAGAGCAACATACTTGCTTTTTTCTCTTCCCAGCTGCTTGAGATCGGCGTGTTACTAGAATACATGGGGGGCCGTCGGCAGCACAGCCCCCCTCAATGCTGTCTTGTATTAGTAAGCACAGTTTCCACTGCCTTCCACTGCTGCCAGATGACAGTGACTTTTTAAGTTAAATGGGTTTCATTTTAAAGAAAGAACAGGATGGATATCCTCAAACAACAAAGTTGAATATTACTAACATGTTTCAGAACAGAGTTTTTGTTTTTAAATAATATATACCCGCAAACATCCTCTCCTGAGAAAATAAGAAGTGAATGTCTTCAGCTTCAGTGGGAACTGGAGGTACTTAATGGCAACTACTACAAATGACTGAAAATCCTGGATTATACCACGTGGGATTTAATTTACCTTAGCTAGGTCTATAAAAGTTTAATTTTTTTTTATTTTTAAAAGATTCTAGATACTTGGATGACTTTATCAAAAACTTGAATCAAAGACAGACAGGCATGCCTATCAGGCTGAATATATCCTTACCTCTCTGTTGTAAAAACCGTGCAAATCCATCACTCAGAATGATGAAATCACAAGTCTTAAAAGGAAAGACTCAGCTCAGATCTATTTTAAATCAGAAACAAAACACTCACCAGCACTCACATATTTCAAGTGGCAGCAGAGACAAAAGCTCAATGTGAATGAGTTACTGGACTTTTCATCATTTAAAAAGAAAAACAGAAAGGAAATTCAGCATATATCTCCAATGCTCTGGTGTGCTTCAGATTACACAGTAGCACTGATGGGGCTTTTTGGCTCAAGAAGATGTAAATTTGGTTGTTCCTTATAGGAACCTGTGGTATATTGACATAGTTTTGTATTTTAAGGGCTTAGCAGACTGAAAGTATAAATATTTTAAATCACAAAAGTAGGACAATAATTGCTAACGGCCTACAGTAGAGAACCAATGAGAATTTTATGGAAAGGTACTGTACTTCACATCTTGAATACCAATCCCTGGTTAAACATAAAACAATGGAAAATCCCAAACCAAGTAAGCTGCTGACACTAGGGTCTCAGCACCAACTGCTCTGGCCTACTGATTCACTCCTTTTGAGCTATATTATTTACTCGTGCACACTGCTGTCAAGCCCTCGCATGCCAGCCTAGGGCTCTTCCCTTCTATGAAATATCCTGAATAGTACCAAAAATAATAAAAAAATAAAAGCACACAAAAGCTTCTCTTCAGAGGATTTCCTTCTACAGGAATTCTTCATAAACAGCAATTCTCAGTCCTTCAGAACCGATACCATTTCAGGTCTCCAAAATTAAAGACTTAGACAAAATTCTGGGCCAAATGTTAAGAACTTACTTGTCCAAAAACAATAAAAATCTGAATAAGACCTGGAGAGTAAGGATGTCAAATTACATGATGAATACAGTACTCAAGTTTTCCAGTCTGTTAGCCAGTCACCAGCAGAGGTAAAAACAGGAAACCGCATGTACATTTGTTGTTTAAGAATGCATTTCACCTTCTAGCAGGTTACTGTGCAACCAGACCTACATTAATTAGAATCATTTTTTTTACATAGCTCACTGAACTAAGAACAGCAAAGAGAAATCCAAGGTAATTCTGCAGTCTTACTTCAGTTTTATCTTTAAAATAATTTGAAGTGAGGCAAGAACACCTCTCAGAAAATTAAAGATGAAGTGGCAAAAGAGCAAGAAACTCAAAGAAATATGACAACATGGTTCTGACTTACCTATGTGATAAAGTCCTATCCAGTCAGTTGGGTCTACTTCTTCCTTAATATCCCAGAAAATTATGAGGTTCTGAGATTGTCCCAAGGTGTATTCATACATACTTGCTGTCAAACTAGACCTGCTATCTGAAGTCACTAAATCAGTGTCACTGTTGGCACGCTGCAAGTTCATGTTCTCGGCCATGGTGCTCTGAGATGCCAAACTCTGAAGATTCTCTGGGCTCAGAGTATACCGTAGCTGTGGGTTGCGACGTCGCACAAAAAGCAGATGTTCTCGGGCTGAAGTGGCCATCTCTTCTCCACTTCTGTCAATTTACGTGAAAAAATTGTTGTTCAGAGATCTACCATAAAAAAGAAAACAAAGAAACTGTTAAAGTGAACCAGCAGGCAAGTTACTCAGTCAAACATTAAATGGAGAGACCTTAATGCAAAAATGTTCCTACTGAAGCCTAAAACTGAGCGGGTAAATCTTTAGCTACACTGCTCTACCACCGCTGCCACCTCAGCGTTCGTTACTTTTTTTTTAAAAAAAAGCATGAATCACTTGCAACAAAATTCAGAGTTAACTACACACTATCAAGTAACATTTATAAGCCAGAAAGCAAAACATCCAAGACCATCCATCAAGCAAGAGTAGTCACAGTAACAAAGCTCATATGACAGCAGCTTAAAGAGTGAAGAAATTAATTCATCTACCAGAGAAATCACAGCAGTATGTGGCATACTTTCACTTAGATACGTTAGTTTCCCAGAATATTCTCTATGAATTATATGTTCACAATCAGAAAAAGTGTTGGAGATATTAATGCAGTTAGACACTCCATTTCAGTAGAAATATAAGACCACAGGTTTCTGCTGCTATAAAATATTTTTATAAGGATTTTATTTTTTATGACACAAAGCAAGCTTCTGAGATTCTCTATACCCCCCAAAAAACCCCAGCAACCCAATGAATGAGGTACTTCAGTATATGGATATATATTCAGTTAGTGCATGTCAGTTTATCTGTGCAATTGTTCTTATTTTTCATGCATCTGAAAACACAGCCCTTACAAATTCAACAGCTTTCCATTAGCCCTGAGGATACACCATAATATCTTCACTGGAATGGTCATGCCAGTATGATCACACAATACCTTCAAAGGCAGAACCTGTATGTCATTATCCATAGCTCCTAAAAAGTACTACCATTTGAAAATAAACCCTCACATTACTCACAACTTGAGAGAAAGACAAGAATAGCAAAATATTAAAATATTTAAAATATTAAAAGGGAGCAGCTTGATGATGGTGAATGTCTTGTCATAGAAGGAATATGACAATTTCCTTAACTAAGCTATATGATTTGGATCAAAGCTGGCTGCATTATTCAAACATTATAGCTTACATCAACTCATTTCACAGAAGAAATAAAATGGTCTTCATTTGGAAGAACCATCTGCTTTCAGAAGAAACCAAAAGTTTTGGTAATGTGTTTTTCAGTCAAAACTGTAAAAAACTGTAAAAATTATCTTCCATACTATCTTCACCTGGTCCAGAAAACATGTATTTCCTCCAAGCCAAGCCAAACCAAACCTGTCCTCCTGTCCAGTAGTTAGACACTGTGTCCTGGGTAGCTCCTTAGACTCTTCACACAATTTGAAAATAGTATTTTCAACATTTCTGACCAGACTGCCACTTAACCAAAGACAAGATTGATTATTTCAGTACAGTACCTTCAATGGGGGATGTATACTGTAGGAAAGATTTCCATATTTTTTATATATATATATATATTTAACCACCTAAGAAAAAAATGTGCAGGTACATGTATTAAAAAAGCAAGAGGTATCTGTGTATTATTCCTGGTTTTTTTTTTTTTTTTTTGGTGTCACAGCCTTCAGCTATCACACACAGGTATATTTGTTCTCAAAATAAGCCAAGCATTGTTGGACAGTGCTGAGTGTCACCTGCTCTAATGTTCTTGTTTTAAGCAAGGAAGCCTGTAATGCAGAATTAGGGAGAGCCCACAAGAAGCGAATGGATTGGCTGGGCAAAGTCTGACAACTAGCTTATTAAACAGGAACCTCTGCCTCTAGAGGTCAAAAGGCATTTAATTATTAAAAAAGAAAACAACTAGAACACTTGGACAAACCAAGTTCATTATTAAGAAATTATTTTTGTTTAAAAAAATAAAAACAGGAAAAAAGCAAACAACAAAGGCATTTTCACATTTGGAGGGTTTTATTTTCCAAAATATTCCTTCTTCCCCACACGATGAATCTTCAAAAACTGTCTCTTATTTCCCAGAACTCATCTTCATTTTTTTTTAATAACATTTGAGTATATGCACTCTTCCAGTGTATCAAAAATTCTTCTATTTTTCAGCTTTCCTTGAATTGGGGCTGTTTCAAAGTATCAAGCACTAATAAAGGGGAATAGCAAAGATGTTATCATGCAGTTGTATGCAATGCATCACACACTGTGCATGGTTCAGCATCCAATACTGCAGAAAAGAAAAAACAATTCCACATACACGTAAGTGACAGGAAGATGACCTTATTTACTTCACAAAGTACGTGGCATAGTCTTTCCTGGCATGAGCAACGTTTTGGCCACATACAAAAAACATTTTATTTTTGGCGCTGGACGTCAGCAGGGTTCACTAATTCCTCTTCTGTCGTGTTCCCACACACTCTACCTCTGACACCAGCCTCCGTGACAAAAAGGAAACTTTGGTATAAAGTTCCTTCTTCAATAAGAGCCAAGTATCTTGTTTCTCTATGCAGACTATTCTTCAATTGATCTGAAAATCCCGGGTGACTTTGAGAGCAGAAGGGTAAATAAGAAATAGCCACCGACTTCCCTGCAAGCCAGTAAAGTGCACGGGTATCAGCCACTCACTGCAATCCTATTTTTTTATTTATTTTTTATTTCAACCTCCTCCTTTTTTCACTTAGTGTGTGCTGTTGCCCAGATCACAAACAGTTAAGTGTTAAAAGTCACAGTGAGAGAGTTGCACTCTCTAGCTTGTCAGGAAGAGTCCTGATTTGCACCTCAGCAATCCCCTACACCTGCATGGTTACCACCACCCTCCGCATGAGATGGGGTGCAATTAATTAACAGAGTAACAGCATACTATTGAGTTAATATTCTTCTGTCCCACAACTAGATATTTATGTCATTTAGAACTATTGTATACAAAGTTTTATGACAGAAAACTCACTGCAAGTAGGTGTCATGCAGGGACACATGAGAACTCACTTGTAGTAGCTAGGACTATCTCAGAGTTTGAGATATGAGAGGAGCCTGAGAAAAATGATCACTCCTTTGCATTTCCTTTAGTTCTAATTGTTATCATGCTGGTGAAACACAGACATGGTTACAGCTTCTGAAAGTAAAGGGAACCACAAATCTAAACGCTGGATAACTTCTCTGATACTACTCATGAATTCAGGTGTCTTAAAGTCATCATTTAAACAACATTCATAGAATCATAGAATGATTAGAGTTGGAAGGGACTCCCGGAGGTCATCTAGTCCAACCCCCCTGCAAGAAGCAGGGACACCCCCCAACTAGATCAGGTTGCTCGGGGCCTCATCCAACCTGGCCTTGAGCTTCTCCAGGGATGGGGCACCCACCACCTCCCTGGGCAACCTGTTCCAGTGCTCCACCACATTCCTAACACATATGACAAATTATTAAAAAAAAAAAAAATCAGAACATGATAAGCTGGCATGGAAACGAGCTCCTGTTATGGACCAGATATCTCCAAAACTGGAAGAGGTCATTTGTAAGCTTTTAAAACATTTTTAAATTCAGTGAAACCGGCTGTAAAGGGGCCTTGGTGTCAGAGAGAACTCAGCTACTCAGCATCTCAAAGAAAGCTGGCAGGCTAATTGAGATGATTTGTAGAGAGAAATGAGAGACTCATACAGTGAAAGGAGAAAAGGTGATTGCCCTAAAGCCTGCACTATAAGGAGAGAAAAAAGTCACGACTTTAATTATCTGCATTCTGAAAATGGGATAAAAACCTTATGCAATGCTTTCCTGCATAAAAAGGAATTGCTTATCTGACATTTGGTTAATGATTCCCAATTTGTGTCATTAATAACATAACAAATACATTAGCACATATATACTACCAGAGACTGAAAATAAGCATTATCCTCCCACCTTCAACTCCCGCTAAGCGCCACTGAAGCAGCGTTTGCATCCAAACCATAGAGTGAAGACAACACCCATGGTTAGCCGTGTGCACCTGCCCCGCCGTAAAGCTTTGGCTCACCAGCCTGAATGGGATCAGAGGAGCGATGTCACCAACCATCAGATCAAGCTGGCAAGGGATATTATTTCGTGGAGGCAAGTTGAAATGTCACATATAAATCAAATGCATGAGGAAAATATGGGAAAATATACTATCTGCAGATACTAACTTTGGTGAAGTATTTTAGTTCAAAAGTGAAACCTGTACCAAAGCTGCTTACCCGTATCAGTGTTTTCTTCAATACTTGACAAGGAGCTTAGAGAGAAATAGGACCAATTTCTCTTAATCTCCAAGTGGCACAAGTTCAGGATTATTTCTATCTAAATGTACTCCTCGATTACTAATCATAGAGGGACCAAATCCAGAAAATAGGTCCACAAAATACAGATCAGAAAAAATCCCCTTGCTCAATCTTCTTCACTAAAGGAGATTGAAAAGCAATGTCAAAGCTTTTCTTACACACAGTTAAATGCTCAATAGTTTAAAAAAAAAAAAAAAAAAAAAAAAAAGAAAGCATGGGACTTCCAGCACAGGAATAACCAAAAAATTCCCACCCCAGTATGCAAAACAAACCAGAACTCACATGTTGACCCGTTTATCTTACTCACACGAGTGAATCACTTCTTGTTTATGTAGTGATCTTTTATGTGGCTTATGGGTCTTGCTAGCAGCCTCTTCCCACAGCACTTACAGACCGTACAGGGCTGGGCCCGGGAGCACGGCCGGTCACCCGCTGGACAAGATCTGTGCTCTAAGAAGGTGGCTCAGGGTGCTGCTGGGGAAGTGATGATTAACACATTTCTCTGGGGGACACCTTCACGTCACCACACTGCGATGTCACATCACCTGTGAGACAAGCAAGGTGAGGAGATGGGCAGCATGGCAACCCACCAGCCACAGCTGAGCAGGCAGAGCCTGCAGGGAGTGTTCTGCACCTGAGTGTCTCTCTTGCTGCACATCAGGTGGGCAGGAATAACAGCCCAGCTCAAATGGCCCCCAAATCTTCCCCCATGCATATACTCACAGAATTATTTAGGCTGGAAAAGACCTTTAAGATAACCGAGTCAGCCTACCACTGCCAAGTCCACCACTAAACCAGGTCCCTAAGCACCCCATCCACATGCCTTTTGGTTACCTCCACACATCTTTTAATCTGCCCTCAGCCCCCTTTTCTTTAGGTTAAACAACACCAGTTCCCTGCACCACTCCATTTAAGACTTGCTCTCTAGACCTTTCACGAGCTTCTTGTGCTTCTTTGGATACATTGAGATTATGCTTGGTATCTCTCCCATATGCTGCTTCCATCCCAAGTTTGGCAATCCACACGATTATACAAGCAGAAGAACATACTAGGAATATGAAGAACAGAAAACAGGCTGGTTTCCCAATTATACGCTGAAGGACATTGCTTTGTCAGTACAAAGAGTTTTAAATGCTACAGTAAAGGGCTCAAACTGACCATCTCTGAGCTCTAAGTGCTGAGAAAAAAAACCTGCTTCTTGGTTAAGCTCAGAATTTGAGGATTTTTTCTCCCCACAGACCTGAAAACTAGCCTATTTTCTGGGATAAGGTAAATACTACGGTCCATTTGCAGCCATCCATCTACTGACTTCAAAATTCAGTCAGCTGCAAAACCTGCCTGGTGGTGGTTAACCATATGGTTAACTCATACACTTAATCAGTTTGCACCTTTCCTGTACTCAGTACTAAAGAGCTTCCAAGTTCCTTTACAGCTGCCCTTTTACTGCCCTCTGGCAGAAGGGGAGTAAAATTCACCAACTACTGACTGCAAGATCATCAGTACCTGACTGTGCCCAAGACAAAGAAATGAACTCCATAGCTCTTTACATTTCCTTCCAGACCTATATTCTAGTACTTCTACAACTATATGGAGACACAGAACTGGTCTATTAAAATTAAAAAAAAAAAAAATAGACAAAGTTGACATGAAGAATCTGTCTCCCTACAGACAGAAAGAATAGAAAAACATCATCTTTCTGCCCAGATGCTCTTTTCTTGTCATTCCTCCTAGAATATTTCCAAGGATTTCCTGCGATCCACATAACAGAATTGCTCTCAGAACGTATTTCACCATCAGATTATTAGGATTTCCTCCTGTTAGCTTACATTTTATCAGATGTGAGTTAAGCTAACACTTCTGGAGGACTCCTATTCAGCCACCCAGATAAAGAGGAATGTGAAAGCTGTCACAGTATTCAAGAGCCAAGAAAAATCAGCTGTTTGGGATCTCCATTTTTCTCCACTCTTTACATAGCAGAAGGCAATTTGGCTATATCCTAAGTCTCCAGATGATTTAATATATAAAATTGATCAATCAGTATCATGTAGTGGAAATTTATATTTTTCGGTCTATCATGAAATTAAGTATTTAAAAAATATACAACCATTATACTACATAATTGCACAGTTCTGAGCATCAACATCAGCCAGAAAACTTCAGCTAAAATATAATCATAACTTTTCAATATTGATACCCAGAATAATTGAGTGCTCAGTAGCTCTGCATGTTTTAAATAACAAATTATGCAGATAAAGATATAAACAAGTCCGGTGATGGATAATCTTGGAGGGAAAAAAGGGACAGTCCTAAACCTAGAAAATTAGTGACTGAATTAAAAGCAAAAGAAATGTCATCAACTTTAAAAATCATGAACACCATTTTTCTTTTTACTTACAAGGATACAGAGGATATCTCAGAGATTAAAAGGGAAATACATCTCTCTTTTCCCTAGTTCTAATTTGCAGAGTTGACAGTAAATTAAAATTCACTTTAATTCAATTTTAGGTTAACTGGATAGTAACTGTCTTAAAAGATAAAGCGCTCTATACAGAAGTGTAAAGTGACAAGAACCATTTTAATTTTCTGCTGCTTTGCTTTCTTGCTTTCACCTCTAACAAACTACCCTAGACTTTCATAATAGAACAACTACCAAATACAAATACTAGATAGCATCTTACCCTAAAGAAAGTGTGATGAAAAGAATTAATAAACTTGCTAAAGTTTATTCTTAATAATAAATAATTCTGGAGTTTATTATTAATTCTTAATAATAAACTCCAGAAATGAATCTATACTCAGAGGATCATTTAACCAGATGTCCTTTTTTATCAAGAACATCAACTTAAGCATCTTGAAAGACACAGAACTTTGTACATCTTCTCTTAAGAGAAATGCTTTGACTTCTCCATTCAAACCATCTCCACAGGAATGCCAGATTAAATTAATGCCCTACCCTGAGCAGGCAGCTGTGCTAGGTAGCTGGCCTCCTCACTGAAGAGTCCAAGGTTCCTCAAAAAAGGAATCAGAGTATCAAAATCACTCACTCTATCTGTGAAGGAACCTGGAGTAAGCAAGTGAGGCAGAATGTTTTTCTCTGAGCCATGCCCAAACGACCGGCAAAGTAAACAGTGCTGAGAATACCCTGCCTTCAATCTCCCAACTCGTCTTCTGAGCGTGCTGCTGGGAAATCACAACTAGCACTGGAATTTACTTCTCGAAAATGTATTCAGATGTTGCGAGGTAAAGCTAAAAATTACTGTGCTGAAATGTCACAGGGTTGTTGCCATACAAGAAAAAAAGGGAAAGAGAGAGAAAGTGCATATGCATACTGTAGTCTCCTTTGGACTCGAATTTGGTGACTCAGCTCAGATGTTAAACATCAGCTCAGATTACAAAACCACCATATAATTTAGACTGTCTGAAAATCTTCCCTAAGGAATAAAGCATATAGTTCAGCATAAATACATATTTTCAAAAAAAAAAAAGTCCATGCAGCACATTATTTGTCCAAAGAATAACTCAGTTAAATCAGTGTAACCGAATATCTATTCCAGACTTTTTCAATGCATTTTGGTACAGTTCATTTGCAAAACCAACCCTATATTTTTTTTTGTCTAGCTGGAAACAAATGTCACTCATATTATTATATTTACATTAGTTATGTGAGTAAGGCCTACATCTTCTATCCCACCAGCTGCAACACCCTTACATCAGGCATAAGTTACTGTTCAAGACTATTATGAAAGGCCAGTCTGATGGGTTCTGTTTATTTTTCACAGGTCTACACCCCGGATCCTGCCTGGCAGCCCACCAGGCTCTGCTGTGCTTTCAGTACAACCTACCGTGCTACATTTCACACAAAAGCTCCAGCATGGAACTAGCTCATACTCAGAAGCTCTGGCCACAAGGGTAAAAGGTTATAAATGTGTACCCAGAGACTAGTGTACACATAAAGAGACAAGCATATGTATAGCTTCCATGTGCCCGACACCTTCTTATTCTCTAGACTACTCACATGTAGAAACAAAGCCTGACTGGAAAGTTTAGCACAATTACATAGCCTAGAAGCTATGCTCTCTATGTATTACACAGCCCCTCACCTGCCTCTGAAGTGACAAGTGCATTAACCAAGTTAATTTATTGCAGCAATCTTACCTGCAGCACCACTCCTCAAAGAGTTGAGTTCACAAATAAAGCAGACACTGGAGGTGCGCACATGCAGTCATTAAACCCAGCGTATCATCAAACTGTGGCCTTGGATAATTCACAATGCAGTATCACCCTACATAAACTTTAAAATTAGAATTCCCACTGCCAGAGATTTGATCTTCAGTGCTCATGACACTGATATATCTGCTGCTAGTTGCTGTTGATTGGTTGTCCTGAAGAATTTCCCTTGAAGTACTGACGCAGTTGCTCTCAGTTTAGCCTTTTGATGTCAGGTCACACAATCCATCTAAAATATAGCCCCCTTCAGATGTCCATACCAGAAAGGCAGAACAGAATCCCTGAGAGAAGCTACTTGGTCACAGTGTGGGAAAATGTGAACTTAATTATACTGTGAATAAACTGTAACATATGCTCCCACTTACCAATGTGAAAGCCTGCAAGAAGATCGCAACGACAAGAAAAATGGGTGGCCTGAAATTCCCTCCTACCTTTAGGACTTTCAGATTATGAGCAGCACCAGCTCAGAGTTCCCCAATTACATATCATCTCCCAAGGCTTTTTCACAACAAGGGACAGTAAAGACCAAAATACAGAACTTTTACAGAAAAGAACAGCTTTGCATTTGTCTGTCCAGGAAAGTTCTGAAAGTAAATAAACACATAAGGAAAAAGTTTTTAGGAAAAAGTTCTTTCCTGTAAGAGTGGTGGAGCACTGGAACAGGTTGCCCAAGGAGGTGGTGGGTGCCCCATCCCTGGAGAAGTTCAAGGCCAGGTTGGATGAGGCCCTGAGCAACCTGATCTAGTTTGGGGGTGTCCCTGCTCCTTGCAGGGGGGGTTGGACTAGATGACCTGTGGGAGTCCCTTCCAACTCTAATCATTCTATGATTCTATAACCAAAGAAAAGAGTATAATGCTAAAAAAGCCTGTCAAACAGCAAAGATGTGTTCCTTCAAAAAAAGGAAAACTGCCAGACCAAAAAAGCCACAATTGAAAAATCCATTTATAAAATAATGCACTTGACAGAAGCAGTAGTACATTTACTATTCACCATCACAGGAGTTTTGCAGTTTCTTCCCGAGTCTCTGCAGCGCAGATACTATTCAATGCATGTCACATCTATAAATGACAGCTGCATTTTAGCAATACTCAACAGAGCTGATTTAAGTATTTATTTGGCAGTTATTAAAAAGCTAGTATATATACTATACAGTAAGAAATTATATAAATTTATTTTTATTCCATTTTAAACTATAAATCCATTTATACTAATAGAAATGCCTGGAATATACGATGAATGTGAATGAACATTTTATTCTTCCACCCATCCAAGTCCAAATCGAACAGAATCATTCCCATTATCAAGCCTGTACAAGTTTGGTTTTCTGCCACATAAAATTGATTTCACTCACTGCAATGGTATCAAACCACCACAGAACAGGTACACCTCTCTCACTTGGAGAGGTTACCATGTTATCAGGAAACACAGGGATGCTCTTCTCCTCTCAAAGCAGCACACCAATTCATCATCTAATTTATTCATTTTTTGTCACAAAGAGGATATTATCAACTTGAAAAACGGAATTTCTTTGTGTAAA
Organism: Heliornis fulica; assembly: GCA_013399135.1. Classification (NCBI taxonomy): domain Eukaryota; kingdom Metazoa; phylum Chordata; class Aves; order Gruiformes; family Heliornithidae; genus Heliornis; species Heliornis fulica. The sequence goes on from VXBZ01003086.1 coordinate 655,420, forward strand.
AGATTTACTGACTTGAAATTCAAGTATTCTGTAACTGAAACATGCTAGCAGACTACAGTAAAGTAGAACTGAAAAGTCTGTCCACTTCTGTTATATTCTAGCCTTGAAAAACTGGCCAGGAAGTGGGGGTAGAAGGTGTCTACAAAAGTCTCAGCTGGTCTCCTTAAAGAATAAAGTAAAAATAAAAAAGAAAACCAAGTCAAAGCTTTGTATACCTAAGTCTTATAAGTAAACTATAGGCACAATCAGTAGATCAGGAAAAAAGGAAACTATTATTTTTTAAAATTAACAAATTTTGCTGGAGTGAATATAACTGCCTGTCAGTATATGTTCAAATCTCTGTTGTGCTCCACCTTTTACTCTTCTGGGTGGTTTTTTTTCAGTTAAGAGACACTTTACCAGGTATAATCTCCCTCCAGAAAAAGACAACATTTCCATAAGGATTTGAGGAGACTCTGGCTGAAATAAAACATCATTAGCTCCATGCTTATATATACTTTTTTGAGCTGAACTTCCAGCATTACCACAGTAACTAACGTCCTGCTAAAATGCAGCACTGATGGTATCAGGACATCGATACAAATACTGCAGAGAATCTGTGAATGTAATCTTTGCAGAAACTAGTGATGTTAAGCTCCAGAGTTCATCCTCCAGAACATTTACCTGCTCTACACTCTTTAAGCTGCTTCTTATAACCTGCAAAAAAAGAACTCAGAATAAGAAATAATATCTGCATTCTGTTTGCACTGGTTGTCTGTACTACACAGAGATGCTGATGTTCAGCTTCAAGAAATCCAAGTAGAGAGTCAGTAGGGCTGTACACTAACAAGGTGGTGATGATACAGTCTACAATCATGCTCGAGAGAGAAGAGAAAACCAGTTAAGAGCCTTAAGGAACAACCCCATGACAAAAAGACTCCTTCAGTGACTCGCAAACACCACAATCCCCTGCAACATACCCCGTAAAAAGCACTTGCTCCTTGCCTCGGTTCCTGCGCTGAGGCAGAAATCCTTCAGAATTTAAGTGAAAAATTAATGAAAACACAACAATATGAAGTGGGCTATATAAAGATGAGGCCTATTATGAATTAATACTTTTACTATTAAATATGCATAAGTTTGTAATAAGTAGAGCTAAATATAGAGACATGCATCACAGGATTTCTTCAGGCTGTAAAATTTTCATTCATCTTCATCCTGAAAAGAAACGGCCACTGCTAAAAGGACTCTCACTTTGTCACTGGCCTTCACTCTGCGCTGGGGAAGAAAAGAAAAGAAGACACAGCCTCTGGGATCCAGGATTCTGGAGATGCCCACCCTCTGCCATGAGGATTGAGGGACTCTGCAGCAAACTCCATGGATTCTCTTCACCCATTCACCCAGCTACCAACAGACACACCTCTCAACAGCCAGCCCCCATCCCCAATTCCTGCATTTAGAAAGAATTCATTCAAAAGAAGCCTCCTGCAACAGATATAACCACTAGACTTAAATAAAGGGGAAATAAATATTTACATCTTTACTTTTACATCTTAATTAAATCTAATTTCATTTTTTAAATACGCATTCTCCTCATTCCTTCATCATCCCACCAAGGAAAGAAATCTAAAATTAATCCAAAACACAACCAATCCCAATACTCTGTTCGGATTTTAACATTCATTTCTAACATCATGTCACCTTACAGATACAGATGAACAAAAGACTCTAATAAAGACTGCGCTAATTCTGGCTAAGAGTTAGTGTGTTCAGGAACGTGGCACAATTCTATATAAATCCACCCCAGGGCGTAGGTGCTACAGCACCAGGAAACGGAAGAAGATTGGAATCACTGTTTATAAATACAGCCAAGAAATCCTAGCACACAGACCACCAAATATATAAACAGAAGTTAAGACAGTCTCATCTGCAGGCCTAAGTTTCCTACACTTATTTATGTTGTGGAATTTTTAATTATTTTTTAAGGCATTTTGGTTTGTGAACTCGTGTTTTCAAAAGGACCTTGGAGTATTAAAACAAAGCACACATACTGAGTTAGCGGTTGCTAATGCTGTGTGGCTAAAGGAAAAAAAGCCAAAGAAATTGCAGCACACTGCATTCTAGTATCATCATAAGTTATTCTGAAATCTGTATTGTAAGAATTCTGTTATGATTTTGGACTTTCTCTGCTTCTCAATGTACATCAAAAAGTAAATTAAAACATGTTAGATATATATATACAGATAAAAAAGCTGAGAATATATTTCCAGCTTTTATGGGCAAATATGCTTTTTTAAAAAAAACAATATATTTTAAAAAATAATTGCATTGTCTATTACCATTTTCATACTTTCCTGGGGTTCACTACAAAATTTGCAATAATATGACAGGAATTTTCATCTGAATGTCCCTGGCTTAGTCTTTGTGAAGACAGTTTAGAATCTGAGGTTTTCTTAGACATACAACTACTAATTCAGAGTAAAACTGATGTGACTTTCTATAAGCTCTAACTATTATGGACAAAGCACACTTGTATTCCCCTCTTGAGGCTTCATCCTAGTAACCACTCAGGATTTAGGTTTGGTTTTCCTATGACACATTATAGTCACAGTGATCAGAGAGATTTTTCAGATGTTCCCAAAATAATCAGTCTTTTACCACAGCTGTAGAAATTACATAGAACCAGAAAAGAACCACAAAATTCACATCTTCCATTCTTTTGGTGCCTTTACAATTCACAGATGCACTTTGGGCTTTGAGCAAACATCCTTCCCCTGACCATCCAGAATTTAGGGTAGCATCAGTACGGAGTGGGGGGGAGGGTGTGACGTGCACTTCTTTTTTTTCTTTTTTTAAGAAAAAGTTCGGGATCTTTCATCATATTAGGGCCATTTGTTGCTCTTTTTTCTGTACTCATCCAGAATGCATTGTCTCTCAACATCTGACTTCTCTACGATAATGAGATTCCTTCTTAACCCTCTCAACACACTTAAGCCCTTCTGAGTGCCTCAAGATGAGACTGTTGCAACATGATCCACCAACACCCTAATTTTTCCAACATAGCTCAGCCTTCAAAATCAGGTTTGTCCTACAGCAGCCACCTCTGTGTCTCTGTGCACCCTCTGAATACCAAGTTTTAACAATACAGTTATGAAATTTGCACCAAGCACAAGAACAACTCCTACCCCTGTACTCCGAGCACTAGTTTGCAGGGATGGTCACTAGAGCAGGAGAGGCAAACAGCAATACATTCCTGGTAAAGTCTGTAGTCTGGCATCCAGCCATTTCCAAAAGGTGAAAGGTACCAAAAGCTCTATGTCTACCATATAAGAGAAGCATTCACTACTTCACTATACACAGGGAAGGTTTTCCTAATGCCCAATAGGGCACTCCACTCCCGGTTTTCCTGTCTGTCTCCCACCAGTACGAGAGAACAGCATAACAAAATAATAGCTATACTGCTCTACTCCCATGAAAAGTATTCCAGTGTTTCCTATCTTCTCATGTCACAAGAACAGACAGGAAAAGATAAAGCTAGATGTCCTTGTGAACATCAGGGACTCTAACAGGGACGCTGACTTCAGCTGGCCGTTTGGGTAGTGACGATGACAGCTACAGCACTGGGACCCAGGGAGAAGGAACCACCTTTCTGGACACCATTTTGCAGATCTCAAGCAGAACCTGGCCCCAGAAAATGGTATAGTCAGAATCACCTAAGAGGTTTCCATTATGCACTAATAAATTTTATTTATTCATTTATTTTGAGCACAAACAGAAATTTGGAGAAAGAGTACCCTCTTCACCTCAAGGAAAACAAAGCTGGCTGCCAGATGCCCAACTCACACTGGGACTGTATGGTAGGGGAGGGAGCAGCTTATTGTCATTCAGTATTACCTGTGCAAATCTCCTGCCTCTTAATACCCAAGAGACAGTATGAAATGCTTTGGGTTTGTTTGTAAAGCACAAAATGCTTCGTGGTTTAACCTACAAAAGAACTAAACCCAAAACTCACTGAAAATAGCTATCTACAACATGATCAAAACCCAATGACAGAAAAAAAAAAAAAAGAAAAGAAAAAAAAAGAATAGCGGGGAACAGCACAACCCTATCTTGATTGGTTGTGGCTTTTTTTGTGTTATTGGAAACGTCCCTGTATTTTCCCACATTTAGAAGTTAACTTCACGGGGTGACCTTCTCAAAAAGTACGATGCAATGCAGCTTTCCAGTTAGATAATGCCACTGCCTCTGTGTCAAGCCTTCAGTTGTGCCAAACTGTCACAGGCAACCTCTGCTGTAGGTTATTACTAAGCAGAATTAGAGAGAAATCACTAGAAACAAAATACCTGCATACTGACTGGACTTCACAGAAGAATTGCCAGAACGGCAATGTCGGCATTGTAAAACAGATGACTGAAATCTCCTACAAGCACTACTGGTTAGCTAGCGGTTTTCTATGCAATTTAAGACTGCTTTATCTTTTTTTTGTCTAATAAATGCTGCAACCATATGATTCCTGTCAAATTACTAATTATTACCATTATTTTCTCCCTATGATATAATTACAGTAGGGCAGTAAGAAAAAAAACATCAGTTTTAGGCAACCACCCTCCCAGGAGGTTTCAGAGTAGCAACTTTAAGTGGTGTTTGCTAAAGAGGAATAGCAGCCCAATCAAGTGAGGGATGTTGCTGTACTTACACTAACAATCCTACCCCACCCTGTAACTTATACACAAACCCCAGACTACAATACAAACAAATCTCACAGATGCTAACATCAAAAATTCAGGAAGGATGCTGGAACTGCAAAAGAATACCAGTTAATAGACAAAGAAATTATACAATAGAAAAAAAAAACTTTTTAAAATAGTGCAGCTAGGGCCAACCCAGAAGCTGAATGCTTCAGAAAGTCACAGTCACCCTCAGATGCAGCTCTTCTAGCCATCACAACCATGTCTGGTGACAACACAGGTCTGCTGCTGAGGTGTCATAGCTTTAGAGATGCTGAGGAATCAGATCATTTGCTCATTCAAAAAATGTCACTGGAAGCCCCTGCAAGACTCCAGTACAGATCAGTGATGCCAGCTGCAGCTGGGAAAGCAGACTGCTGGGAACAGCACAGCCAGCATCCTGTACTAACCTAACACTGACTATCAGCTAACTTCAAATTAACATCCCCACTGGACACAGCAAAAGTTCTGAATCCAGGTGGCATGACACTGGCTCAGCAGGTTGTGATCAACTGAGGGAACTCACTGAAAATTCAGATGTTTTCACTAGAACTGGCTGTAGGAAACAAAGCAGACTACTTTTTAAATCAACAACACAAATCTATTCGATTTTTATCTTCTTCTCTTTGTTCACAGGATTGCTGACATCCCATCAGATTCTACATCTTGCCTAGAACAAAAATCAAGGTTCAATTATAAAAGATGCTATTCAGAAGCTCATGCGTTTTCTAATATTTATCATTAGTAAAGATAAAGTTGCTTTACAACTGCACCCAAGTAAAAGGAAGCACCCGCTGCAGCTGTCCAGATGTTATTGATCAGGTCTGAGCACGACACACACTCAGGCCAAACACAATCCATGAAAATAAATTTCTGAAATCTAATACTTTGCTTCCTGGAATTTTCTAGAAAATTAGCACCAGAACTGCTGGGTTACCAAATGCAATCTCACTACAGCAGACTGGCAGCATATTTAGATCATTGCTGTATTTATTATCTTCCTTAACACTTTACCTTAGAGCTACATTTCCTGAAGCAAATGGTAATAAAAGACCAAGCAATGGTGCCCTTGGAGTGCCAGAGCACACTTAAGGCATCTAAGTGTTAAGAGACACATGCTGATCCTTCTGATGCAAGAAAAAAAAAAAAAAACAAACCAAAAAACCAAACCCTAGGATAATATGCCAACCTTCAAAGCACACTGTCAACAATCTTCTTTAAAAGCAATAAAGGTCTGGCATAAATTACAATGAGCAGTTTCAAAACTGAAGTATGGCATGACCACAAAAGATGAAGAGTAAATTTGCCTTCTTCACTATGAATGTCAGTGCTGTAGCTAAGCTCCCAGGTCCTGAGCTACGGGCAGCAGGTGCCAGAGGCTGCACGTGCCTGCGTGCATCAAGGCGAGACGTGCCCAGTCTGGAATCGTCCTCATCACTCGCAGGGCAATGAACATGAATGCTGGGGAAGCTGGTGCTGATCTACCAGAGTTCAGCTCTGACCAGCAGATGCACAGGGAGCATAGGTTACACAAAAACAAATCAATAGGCTATTAAAAAGTGTTAATAGCACACTTAGTGGTTGGACAGACCGTTTTGCAGAGGGTTAGGCATGGTAATTAAAAGATCAGAAACTACTGCCACAGATCCATCAGGGAACTTTTCACCGGGTCAGAAAATTAAATTGTTCCCATTATATGTCATGTCACTGGCCTTTCAGAGCTAACCAGAATCTCATTTTCTTTCATTTCATTCTTCCAGTCATTGCACATGTTTGTGTAGAGAACACAGGAGGTTTCCTGGCTCTAACCTTCTAACCTGGTTTGGTTGGAGGTTGGTTTTTTATTGGGGTTTTATTTGTTTTTTTTTAAACCAGGGAAGACAACTGGAAAATCCTTTCAGCCACCAGAACAGCACCTTCTGCTACCTACAGGCTACTGGCACAATCAAAAATCATCCTTCAGTACCAACAGTTGCCAGAGAGTTATCTTCCCCAACCCCCACCAACATTTAGCAGATGAACTCAAGCACACACATAAATGTAGACTGACTGGGTAAAGGACAGCTCAATTCCTGCTGAAATTAACAGGAGCCTTTCTGCCACATTTGAGCAGTAGATTTTAGTAAATTCTACCCTGAGACATTGTGTTCAGGTAAAACCTGAACACAATGTCTCAGGTCTTTCAAATAAAATTATATTCTCATGAAAAAAAAAAAGCTCTAACAAAATTAAAAGTTCATTTTCTTAGTCAAAGAAACAAGCTTAGAAATACTTTTAATGTAGCAAATATTTTACTCTCTTCAAAATTCAAATTTGAAAACATAATTTCCTACAAGCACCACTAAGCCTAACCTCCTAACAGGTATAAAAGCTAGAGCTAAGGTAGCCATTTCTCCTTACCTAGAATTCATAATAATAACATTATTAATCCACAGTCATGGTTAAGATATGACTAGAATTTTCTGTTATTAACACATCGACAGTAGAACATTCAGCTTCATACAATCAACTATCTTGGGAGCATTAAATATCCTCTGTGAGGATATTTCTTGTGGTTTGATTAATTGGGGTTTTTTAGGTTGGTTTTTGTTTGTTTGGGGGCTTGGTTTTGTTTTAAAGCATTATCATTTTAAATTATTCAACACAACCCTGCATTTCATAACACACCATTACTTTTGTTAAAGATGAAAACAAGTAGGTGATATACTAGGAATAAAAAGTCTATTTTACATCTAACATCAACCCCACATATGAATAATACATGTTTCTAAAAGAACTGACATTCTTATGAGGCAGGTTTTAAAGTCTATACTAGGGAGCACGATGGGGAGCAAAACAGTGGTGAAGAAACTGGTCAGAGCCAATCTGAATGCACATAATGAAATTTCTTAAGTATTGAGAGTTCCAGGACTAAATCTCTGGTCTGAATGTTATTCTCTTCAATAAATATGAAAACCACAAAAATTACTTCTTTTAAAGCAGATTTTTCATTACTTTCTGGGTTTGAGGCTGTTCTTCCTCCATTTGCTTCAAGATTCCTTATTGGCATGTGTCAACATCACCTTAACCATCCCTGAAACTCCTTGCAAAGTATGATACACTAAGGGTTTTAAACCCTCCCAACACACTCAACTGAGAACTGCTATATAAAGCTCTCCTCATTTCTCCTTCACAGCATCCCTGTCAGCTTCTCTAACTGGTACCTGATAGGTGTTAGTACTGTATTGGCAATAAGTATGTGAATATTTAAAATTGTTTTTAAAATATTTATGAAAACAAAGACTGAAAAGTATTATCAGAGTTGATATTGTTGATCTTGTTACCAGTTATTGTTAATACATACCACTAGGAACTTAGATTTGAAAATCTGAATGACAAAACTCTATGCACAAGCCACAGGGACAGAACAGTTACCCAGAGCCATCTTTTATGAGAAAAACTGTCACACTTCAATAAACAGGATTTTATTAGGAAGCTGTTTGTTAATCCATACAATTTGTATATAGTCAATGTATTAAACTGACCAAACTACCTTGAAATCCATCATAATTAGCTATGTAAAGGAGCAGAGTATTCCTAATGGTTTACTAAATACAGTAAATTTACAAAAGCAGACTTTGAAATTAAAAATTAACAAGCTATTAATAGGATGAGACAGCTTGTGACTCATTGTCTAACAAAGGAAACATGTCAGGGAACAAAAAGCAAAAATCTGTAGACTCCCAAGTATGACATTTTAAAGCTTACAGACACAAGCAATTTATTTCAGTTATTAAACACATTAGGGTGATGCCTTCTCCAAGGTGTCAAAGTCAGCTAAGAGAATATACCAAACAGGAAAACATGGCCAACACTCACTAAAAAGCAGCCATGTCAGAAGATGTCATGTCCTGAAAACCAAAGGAAAGAAGGGTAGGCTCTGTTGCACATAATATAGCTACCTCTAAAAACATCTGTGTTTTCCTGAAATTTTTATCCTTGGAAATCTTTGCAGATTTCATTCAATCTAGTCCTACATCTGCAAATCTGAAAATGTTACAGAAGAAAGAGCGCATGCTTATATTGTCAAGAGGAAAAAACTTGGAAAAAAGTGCAAATCTTGCCACCTGCTCTTACTTTCACCATTCAGTTTTTACTCATGGAAAATTTTAATCTGTGCCTTGCAGGATGCAGAAGTACAATAGTTTGAAAACTGTTATTTTTAATAGACTGAAGTTTATTTCAGCGACAACACAAGATTACAACAATGCCAGCTCTTAAATACTTAAACTGCACTGTACTCCAATACTGTGTGGTTTTCATAAAGCAAATTTATTTATTAGGAGAAACTTAGGACAGTTTCTTATCAACAAGTAACTTTTCTTCTTTACTCTTTACATACCACATTACATATGTTAATACATACCACTTCTTCCTAGTGGTATGTATTAACAATAACTGGTAACAAGATCAACAATATCAACTCTGATAATACTTTTCAGTCTTTGTTTTCATAAATATTTTAAAAACAATTTTAAATATTCACTTTACTCTACTTGCAAGAGAAGCTTAAACTACAGTAAGGGACTGACATTCCAGCCTCTCTTGGACAAAGAGCTAGTTCTAGCCTTACTGTATCAGTATTTTTGACCAAACTCTTACTCTCACATCACATTTATGAGTTTAGATTATACAAGCACAATCACTGAACACAGTAAGAATTGGGTATGTTTTTGGAATTCCCTTTATTTCCTTGCTTTCCTTAAAGATAACAACCTCTACTCTCTTGATACACTTTGTAGAAATGGTATTCTTTCATGTCTCAAATTACCATAACACTGCAGTGATAAGTGTGTGTTCCTAACACCCTTTGATGCCCTATAAAGGGAATGTGCAAGTTGGAGGGTAATCACACAACTTCCAGCACTCAAAGATATTATGTGACACCACAATGAAATTAGTAAAAGGAGTATTTATCATAGCTCAGTCTCTTACACATATAATCGCTTCCCATACAAAGCAAAGTGTACTATCTTATTTCTCCCAAAGAATTCACTGGGATAAAATTATTTGTGATGTTTCTGACAGAACAATTCACTGCCAGAAAGTTGGCCAAAAATTATGGAAAACTAGCCCAAATTGCCTAGTTGGGAAAGGCTGATAAACATTTCATAGTAAGAGGCTGATGTTCTCTATTTTTGTGTAAAAATATTTACCAGCTTTTCCCCAAGAGTAACTACATGGATTTTTGTAAAGCTGTAGCGACTATGTGTAAAGCCCTGTATTGATCAATATGCAGGACATCTTCAATTCTGACCAGACCCTTCCCTTCTGAAGGACAGAAACAAAAGCCTCAAGTGGAGTATGGGTACTCTCTGCCTCCCATACAGACTGTCTCCACTTTCCTTTCCTCTGCTCCACCTTTGGGCAGACTCTTTTCTGTCAACATGGATATGGGATGCAGAAGCCTTCTCATCACTGCTTTCTCCGTGCAGTGGCACCAGCTTTTCAGCCAGGTCCCCAGAGGAAGGCTAGAGCATCCTTTGCTCTTTTACCCTCTCCATCAAGCCTAAAAGAGATGCACTGCTACCAGTGTGCCACCTTTCTAAGGAAGGGGCCCAAAGTCCAACAAGAAACCTCTGTGATGCTGCCTCACAACTGATCACCACTTTCAGAAAACTGCTCTTCTGTTCTACATCTAAACTGCAACAAAGCCTTACAGTCACACCAGTAAGTTGCAACAAAAAGCACCAAATAGCAGTTTAAAATAACATTTTGCTGCCAAGTTGAAACAGTTTTAATCAGAACTGTTCTTATTGAAGCTTCAACATCCTTAATGCTGTAATTTTCTGTTTGTAAATTTTTTTCATATTACAGCCTTTATCTTCCATCTCTACCTACTACTGTCACTGAGCTACTTAGGCATATTTCTGTGGCTCTCTTAATATAGCCTGCTAACACAACTCAATTTGGCTAACTAATACTATAAATAGGCAGAGCAAAATTGGTAATTCTATATGCCAATGCCAGGTTAAAAAAAACTGTCCAATACAAGCCAAGGCTCAATTCAAATAGAAAACCTTGAGATATTACTAATGCCCAGAGCTCCGAATTCCTGAGATTTTATGTTCATTAAAAAGATTTTACAAAGCAAATTTGTATTATTTCTACATAATTTGGAGTAATATTAAGAAACAAAACCACGCTTATGAATTTTAACTACTCATAATGCACCTCATCACATCTTATCACCATCACTGGCAAAATAAAAAACACACCCCATTTTTGCTTCTTTCTTCCATGTTGATACTGCAGTTACAAAGATTGTAGTTAAATGCATAGAGCGCAGCAATGACTTTTACTACTGTTTTTTATTAGTGACAAAACAATTTCTCAGCAATTATCTTTCCTTCAGAATTAAAACCGGAGGTTTTTCTCCTTCACAAATTTCCAGTGATAATTCATAGTTAGTATTCCCCCAGTGACATGGGAAAGAGGTAAAAGATGTATCCACAAAGATAGAGAGCATGAGTTTCCATTCCCAGGGAATACATTTCCTCTTTTTAAAAGCATTTATCAAACAGGTGACTCCAAGTTAGCACTCCTGCATCAAACTGAACATGTATCAGTCTTTTCATCTGAGAGACTGTGTCTAAATGCCACCAGTTCCTTCCACTCCTGTTTCTCACTTGAGAATAACTATTCTGTTCTGGCTTCTGTGAATGAGAAAAGTAAGTAAACTTTCAGATTGCTTCAGGGTCATAAATACCATATTTATAACTACAGAAAAAAAAAAAAAAGAGAAATCTGTTTTCCAATTAACACAAGAAAAAAAGCAGCCTCAGATTACAATTATGTTCTCCACGCTCCTCAGGACTGGTATAGACCATTATGTCAGTCTACCCGCTCCAGGGAAAAAGTGCATTCCATAAAGTCACTATCAGAAAGACACACTGCCTTACTCCTGCTCCGTCTGAATTGACTTTGTTACCCAGGATCCAATCCTTACACAGCACCGAGGTCAGGGTCTGCAATTAGTTTTAATGAATACCAGACTCTATTGCTAGTTCATCACAAAGGAAAGGACCCTTATGTTGTTTCTCTCAGCAGAAAAAGAACACAACTCACTGCCACTACAAGAGGGACCCCACAGAATGAACTGTCTCCTCTGACTCGCTACCCAACAACTGATCTTACTTTTGATTTTGAAGTAGTAAATTGACTCAAACAGGAAAAACTAGGATTAGAATTTCAAAAGAAAGCAAAATTAAGAGAAGTCTACTTAGAGTTTTGGGGTAGCTTTTTCCTTTTTAAGCAAAAAAAAAATTAAAATAAATCACGAGACAAGAGTTAAATGTAAGTGTTCTTTGGAGTATTAAAGTTTTGGAATCTTTATTTTGGCATCCTACTAAATGTCAACGGAAAAACAGTATTCTTAAGGAGTAAATAGATTGACTTTTACCTCAGATAAACTGCTTATAAATATTTTTTATAACCTCCTCAGATATTTATTGTTAATTCAGACAGATCTTTTCAATGTAGTTAAACCCTGCTATATCGTAGCTGGGATTTAAGAGGACTCCTTTCAACTTTTAGTAAATGCATAATCTAATGAACTCAATCTCTAAGAGAAGAGCTACAATCTAATCAGCAAGAACAAAGCAACAATAATTTAATTTTATCCTGCATCAAGGCATATATGGGTGGTAGGAGAGAGAAGCATAGCAGTCATTTGCCTCTTATCTCGTGTCTGTCTTTGTCTTAGTACCTTCTCAGTAATGAATCTTACTTCATACAAATGGGTTTCCTACTAGCATTTAAGAAAGGCAGGAGAAAGGAAGGCATTAAACACCACCAATTCATTAGTTCATCACTGATTGGAAATGAAATCAGTATTTCCATCACGTATATCAGAAATTATCTTTTCTTTAGGTCACTTACAGCATCACCCATTACTGGGTCAGAAGATACATTCATTATTTAGAACCATCCGTATATCACATGAACGGTCATAATACGTGATTACATAAATTCTATACTGAAAGCAGTTTGTCTATTGCCAATGCTGTCCCTCAGGACATTCACAGGACGTAGCAGTTGTTTTCCAAAAACCAAACACAGTCTGAGCACTTGTTCAGATGTTTACTCTGAAGGGACTGTGATCCACTTGTGGAGTGTGAAAAACCCTATGGGACTTTCTGGTAGCTGCAGATACTTTCCAGAGCCTGACAACAGCAAAACTTACCAGAACTCTGTCAAAATAATGCTATTGCTACTGGAGAAATCTACCTGCAACAAGAGATGAAGGTCCTAGAACAAAAAAAAAAAAAAAAAAAAAGGGTGCAAAAAAGCATTACCAGAAAAAAAACTACTCTTCAGCAGCTTCAGAATACTTAAATTAGCAAATTTGTAATACCCAAGAATGAAGTATATGTCACAGATTGTAACACAGCCCCTAAACAACAACGCAATTCAAATGGCAAAAGGCATAAACTGGTTAGAATAACCAATCGAGCATCTTTTCCAGCACTTGTGCCTAACAACTTTTAGTTGCTTTTAAGGAAACTTGCAGTACTAAAGTGATAATAAGGACTTAAGATCTAAAAAACTTTGGGTTCTCACTGTTTTTTCAAGATACTGCAGGAAAAAATCTCTGTTTCTTTGTTTCATCTTGGGGCTAACTAGTGCAGAACACCTTCATTAGTTATTTTCTGAGAAACACTTCAGAATGAGGATTACAGTACCTTATTGGCTCTACACCGTGTTGTTTGCATATGTACTGCTACAACGGCACTTTGCCTGAAAACCTACCTTCAAACAGCTAAACTTTTTTTCCACCCCTTTTTCACATCATTGCACAGTTAAGAACAAAACATTGAGTAGGCTGCCGAATCTAGACTAAACCACTATTTCCAGAGTTCAGTAAATGCTTTTTATACTCACACTAGCCAGCTGAGTGGTTCTACATGGCAAAGGATGAATGCTCTCTGAAATCAGAATGAATTTCACATAGGAATGCATCTCAGGTCATACTAAGATAACAAGTGTACTTTATTTTCACAACAGGTTAGTTGAATAAAACAAAAGGACCGAGTCATACAATGCATTCCTGAAAAATTAATACAAACTTCCATCACACTGATATCAATAAGTCACGAGTACAGTAGCAAATCAGCCACAGAATAAAAGATTGAAACTGTGCTTTCATAAAGCTGCAGCTTTCAAGAGGTTTCAGATAGGATGTGGCATGGATAATAAAACCCAGGTATGTTTAAACTCCATAAAAATTATATATTTCTATTTCCTTCCAAGAAGCTTTCCTCAGACAGCATTGTGCTGATTCATCTCAGGGCCTGCTACTTCTCCATATTAAATTAAGCCCACTTCTCCTCTCCGCTGCAGTTGTTCACGTCCTGGGCCTGCCAGAGGCTTTACCTTCACCTACCCCAACCTTGGCTGCTGAACTGCAACATCAGGTGCATTCAGGAGGGAATGCTCAACTACAGCATCCTTTACTCTCTCCTATTTATATTCACACTTCTAAAAGATATTTCCTGAGCACAGAAAAACAAAACAAAACCAGCAATCAGCATGACATTCAAATTGTTTTATGCATGGGGTTCTATCTACAGCAACGAGCAGAAAGCCATCCTTACTCAACATCGCTCTTAAATTATGCAGCTTTTGCTGCTGCAGATAGTAAATCATTCATAAGTTGAGCATTAGGGAATTTGAAATGAATTATTAGCTACAGTGTTCTCTGATATACAGTAACACCATCTGAGAAAAAACGTTATGTAAATATTCCTATATTTTTCTATTTAAATACTACACAGTGAGTGAATAGTCCAGAAGAGACCTAGCCCCCCCTGCCCCCCCACCACCCCCCGTAACCAAGGCAACAAGAACTGCCAACTAGCTCAATTCTACTATGTCTCAGTTCTGGATTTTCAGTTTTTCTGTTGTAAAATGGAAAGGATGCCTGTGCTGTATAGGCACAGATACAAGTTTATGTATTATGTGTAATTATTGAAAGTGTGTGTACACATTCATGTATTCATATACATACATATCAGTATGTGAATGTGCAGTGTTGAGGATATAATTTCTTGAAATTTCAAATTCAAAAGCTTAACTAGGTAAACAATTCATATGTTTTGTGTTTTCAAGGGGAGGCCCTTGCTCCAGTAAAGGTCATATACCAAAAAGACACGAAACCCTGTTTACTAATTCATTTATCATGTTAAAATTCCACAATCCTTATACAGCACTTGAAACTCATGCCAGTGTTCAAAATCTGTGGGACATAGGTACAGACTCCTATGTATTTTATATATACAAAAAAAACCTCACCAGTGCATGGATGAAAGGAGGAGTTCACTACAACAATTCGGTAGAGGTGAAACTTCAAAAATATTTAAATACTGTTTAAAAGAATCTTTCACATAATTTTATAACATTTCTCCCACACAAAGATTATTTTTAGGTCCATAAATATGTTTGTGGAGAACAAAGTGTTTGTTTCTTTTGAAGAGGATGTGCCTTCACACAAAATTACCTATATATTTATCAAGCTTGATTTATCTTTCTTTCCCCAGTACTAAATGAAAAACCATTTTCAATGAGTGACTAATACACAAATACTTGTGATAACTGCTACTTCACTCTTATAATGTTATTTTTTAGGAAATTTCACTGGCATAGTAGCAATTAGATTGAAACACTCCTTATTACTCTTCATTTCTGTAGAACACACACTTCAACTTTTACCACATGCTACTAATTACTTTGTGGAAGACCTCTACAAGAAGAGGTTACACCATCTATCTGATCTTTATGAAGTCTGCAAAACTGTGATATTCCACAGACACTTACAGTTTAGACATTTGCCACCAGTGAGTCATCACAGTATCCGCATTCATTCGTACTTGTAACCAACAGCAGCAATGCACAAAAACCTAACATGGAAATAGATATCATGGACATTCTTCCATCATTATGGAACAAAAGAAGATCCTTTAAATTACAGGCATCCCTTGGACAGTACTATCGTATTGTGTTTTGCTACAGGTTTTTTTGGTTGGTGTTTTTTTTTTTTTCCACGGAAGTCACTGAAGTATGTTGGAATGAGAGATGTCTGAAAAAGAATTAATTTCATTCAAAATGTTTCAAGTTAAAAGATGAGATTTAGCAACTCTGATGACAAGGAAGAAAAAATAACAACAGTTACAGGCTAATACCACAGCAATATAATAACAATCCTTTACCATGCATAGCTTTAGGTTGGTCTTTTTTTCAACTTATTATAGTCTATATAGATCATCTCGCCCTTCATTACCTGTAAGTTTTTCTGCTTGTGCTCCTTTGTTGGTACTTTCCTAATTCCTCTAAAAACATGAAACAATAGAGAATTTTGAAATAACTACTATGCCTCTGTGATTGTCATGTTTTTGCCCTTATATACTAAAAAAACATATCTTTAAAGACAAAATATTACACTCACCAACATCAGGAACATCAACACAATTTTTTTAATTAAAATTAGATTTATGCTATAGTAAAACCTAGATTTATAGGGTATCCATACATCCAAAAGACAGTACATAATACCACTATAACCTAAAAGCAAAGTAAAAGATGGTATTTGTGTGACATTCACAAGTACAATAAACTTTCAATGGAGAAAACTAGAATCTTTAAGGACTGGTATATAATGTACCGTAACTTCCTGTTTGCCTTGAATTTATTTTTTATCAATTATTTGTAAGAACACTTCTTAGCCATATTCTAATATGCAGGCTGGCATAATCCAAGGTTTACGTGATTTTCCAGGGAGCTATGCCAGTTTATACTTTTACCTCTGTGGGCATGACCCAGGTTTAGTGCTTGGATATGCCACAGTTTACTGCAGGTTGGAAGTCGTAGCTACTGCTGCACAGCATGAAGTTCACAAAACAACAGGAATCACAAAAAAGCTGTCAGAATTTGTCTGAGAAATGACTCCTGCTCTCCACTGGTATTTGTTCCACTGTGCACTCTCAAGCCACTGACACGGAAAACTCTCTTGGGAAATTCTAAACTGTTTAGACTCAAAAAAATCTTATTTTCCTGCATCCTTGATAGAATCCTAGTGCAATTCAGGTTGGGAGGGACCTGAGGCAGCAATTCTTGCCTAGTTAGGCAGGATCAAGCTCATTCCCATGCAGGAGACATGCATATATGGTCAAAAGGTTTAATCACGTAGTTTCTTCTTTAAGAATTAATAATAACTTCTACATTTTTACCCAATATTGCAGAGGAATACAATCTTTCACCAAGATGTCAATCTCACCCATGCTGCTGTAAGCATTATACAATTCATACTCCACAAAAGGAATAAACACCTCTTATCCTAGCAAACAACAAAAATGGGATTATTTATGTTGATGGCAAGGGTGTCCCTCAAGCTGCAGTGCCAAAGGACCCTTGCAGCACAGTGGAGTTCATGCCTGCAGTTAGAGAACACAGGACTTCCAGAACAGAAACTTTGGGACTTAAAATGTCAGTGTTTGGAACAAAATTGTATTTGGAAATGGAAGGGAAAAGGTGGTTGGTCAGCAAGCAGTGGATACCCAAATTAAGATGATATCATTAAAGCTGAAATTTAGATTAGAAGGGAACATACAAAGTGGTAGATAAGAGTCAGCCAGCAGATTCAGAATACACTCAGCTTCTCAAACCAGTAATTAAGTCCTCTCCTCAGATGAAGGGTACTGTTCTAGGTCAAGCTCTAATTCACTCTATGCTGTATAGACTCTGAAGCTGTACTTGCAAGACTACCATTATACATTAGCCTTAACAAATGCTGAAGCAGAAAGCTGAGGAATCAGAGCAATGCCACAGAATTGAACACATCCATAAAATCAATAAAAATTAACATAACACACAGAGAGGGTTAATACAGATTTTCATTCAATAAAAGGAAGCAGATAGAAAAGAGAGACATCCTGACAACAATTACCTGGTATCTGTGATAAAAACAGAACTTATGTTTTGTGAAAGATTAGAAGCCACAACATTGGCAGCTGCCAAAGCCAAACCCAAAGCAAGAATACCCTGGATTGATTCACTGTCTGGTCTTATTACTCTGAAATTCTCATGAATTTACTACAATCAGGAACACATAAGCATGATTCCTTACCCAAAAAAACCCACCATGACAACAACAAAACAACCCACACACATCTTTTCTACAGTTTTCAGGCATGAAAAGACCCCAGAATTAAGCCATGTCATTAATCCCAGATTCTGAATCCTCCAGTAGGAAAAATTGTTCAGCAAAACCAGTTTCAGTGGGAGTTTTAAAAGCAATGGGTCACCTCCTCTCCCTTCATGCACACATATTTTCTGAAACATGTTCACAACTAATCACAGTTTTAATTTATTTTTACAATTACACTGAATATATTTGTGTCTGATACCTCCTAACACAGTAATTTCAGTAAGAAATTCCTGCCACATGCCCTTTTTATCAGTCTAATGAATTATCCAAAACTTCTGTGAAGTCGGAATTAACAGAATTCTGAACCACCGATGAACCAGACGAGCAATGCTAAAATAAACAAAATTCCGAAAAGTTGCTTAAACACTTAATAGTGTTTATCACTATTGTGATAATTTAAATTAAAGCTATAGATATTTCACTTAACCTTTAAGATCACTGAATTTTTAAACCTAGTTACATGTTTCTAAACTTAACCCCAAGATAAATCTCACATTTGTCTGCATTTCATTGTAATGCTAATATACAGTTGGATCCAAAATTCCTCCAAGACCAAAGATTTAAATTTATTTAATAATACACACCCATTTTACTTATTGCATATATCCATTCTGCAATATATCTTTGGTTGTTATCTTCAACCTGAAGTCCAATTTGCATTTCACTGAAAACAAATTAGTAACACATTAATTTGGGTATTAGGAACCTTAGGAACAGGATGCCCATGGAAGTGGCTGAGTCCCCATCCCTAGAAGTATTGAAAAGGCATGCAGATATGGTGCTTAGGAACATGGTTTAGTGGTGGACTCGGCAGTGCCAGGTTAATGGTTGGACTTGATCATAGGATCATGGAATGGTTTGGGTTGGAAGGGACCTCAAAGATCATCTAGTTCCAACCTCCCCTGTCACAGGCAGGGACACCTTCCAATCTTTTCTAACCTAAATTATTCCGTGATTCTACAGGAGGCCTACATCATCAATTTGTCAATTATCACAGAAGCCAAGGAAAAATAGGTATCTGAGAGGCTTATGGTTGTAGAGACATCACCAATATTACCTTACAGTCAAAATCTGTTCCATTCAAAAAAAAAGAAAAACTTTAAACTGATGAGATCCAAGTCAGGCGGTTTCATCTAAAACAAGGAAACTTTGGCAGACTTTGTTTCCACTAGTTCTTTAGCTGTTACTGGCTTGCTTCCAGATACCGTCAGCCAAACTGCAGTTTTTTCCAAATGAGAAAAAGTTACACCAATGGGATCAGAGCTAATAATAACTGGCAGAAGCTATAAGAACACGAAAAGAAAACTAGTAGAATGACAAGAAATATACGGGAATACAGTAAATAAATTCTAAATCGTGGGAAAAAGACAAAAGACAAAACTTGAAAACTGTAGAAAGCCTGTAACAGGTCCTGATCCTGGAAGATGAACCAACTGTCACAGAATTAGCTTCTGAAAACAGAATTCTATCTGTCTAATCTGCTTCCCTGAGTGGTACAGGCTGGAGAACTTGCCCATTAAATCCTGCATCTCACCTCCCCAGAAGCTGCATATTAACTCAACCAACAAGCCCGGAGATAGTTTTGACACATACTCAGCAGAATAGAGCATATCCAGTCTTCCTGGACAGGCAAGGCACCTGAGATTCTTCCAGTGCCAATGGAAGACAAAACCTTCACCTCCTCTATGTTCCCTGCAGTTCTGAAGATGCACCAGACTGTACATTCACATTACCAGGTTACACACCCTTCCCCAACAACTCTGAAACGGTGATTTTGCCAGAGAACACACTCACACCTCCTGATTCATTCTGAAGTTGAGCCAAGAAATAGGGGATAGGCCACAACTGTCTGAATTATTCAGGCAGCATATTTTCTGGCACAGCTGCAGAGCACAGCAGAGTGGGCTGCTGGATGAATGGTTCTGGTACTAGCAACCTTCAATCACCATTTTCCTAGAGCTATTTTTAGCCCTTCCTCTGTTACCTTACAAGTCCTTAAATTTAGAGGATTAAATGCTGCGGTTCTTTTTGTGCAAGCAGAATGTAAGAAATTTGCACAAGAGTAAGCACTCCCAAAATCAGAGCTTAAAGCAGCAGTGGATACAGCTGTAAACGGAGAGTCAGTAACATTGGAGGAGAAAGAGCATTAAAAATTTTCATATACTATATTTCTTCTGTGTTTTTTGATGAAATGTGAGTTAATATCCAAAATATGAATCCACAGAAACATCATACCAGGTGTCTTGGACAAGCTCTAAGTTTGTATTAACACCTTCCTGTTTCAAGGTGTTGTTTTTAAGGCAGCCATGGAAGTAAAGTTTGGCCAAGTTCCATGCTGGCAACACCGGTGGTGACAGGCACCGTTTCACATGTTGTGAAGGATTTCAAGAACTTGGGAAATGATCTAAAAGTCTACTCAAATTTTCTCAGACAGTTTTTCTTTCCCTTAAGTTGGAGATGTTTTGTACCATATCATTAGATTTACCTTCTTTGCTCTTATTATGCACCATTTATTTTCCTCTGCCATCTACTTTTTCTATTTTTTAAGCCTTAGGGGGCCCTGTCTACATCAGCTAAATAAAGAGACTGAGAGGTCATTTGATTATCAGGCACAAGCATTTCCTCACCGAGATGTGGTTGCAGGACTTTTTCAACCTTGCTGACAATAATGCAATAGGATCCAGCAGCTAACAATTAAAGCCAGATCAATTCAACCTTGAAACAGTCTGCAATTTCCTAGCAGTGACTGCAGCCAAACCTTGGAACAGTTTACTGGGAAAGACAGAGGGCAAAACCACAAGGTTTACCATCAGGCAGAATCTGTGTCACACAATATGTTTGTGAAGTGAAGGCTTGGATTTACCTCTTGAAGAATTTATATAAAGGTTGTGATATAAACAGCATTTCTTCCTGGAGTCTGAAGCTCTTGACCTGCAAATATTGTTCCTTACCCATTCTTTGAGAACTACAGGGAGAAGGTGGTACCTTTTAATACCTAAGCCATATTCTGTAAACAAATGGTACCAGATGACCTGCAGAAGGCTTTAAACATAAATAAGCATGGATCACGTGACTGAAGTAAAGCAGATTGCACAACAAATTCATCTGGTTAGACTCATATCTTTGTTTTGGTAATTTTTGCATGTTTTGTCTAAGGAGCAGGGAGTTTATTAAATAAAGGATTATTCTGCTTTTTTCTGTTCCACAGGTCCCCTGGGAATACCACACTTAACAGGCTCTGAGCATTACTGACCACAGGATATGAGGCTAAAGCCCCAGTAAAACCATTAGATCCCAAATGCTACAAAATTACACAAAACCAAACAAACAAACAACAAAAAACCACACACACAAAAAGACCATAGAATGCATTTTACCTATGTTCAGAGTGCTATACAAGGTATGAGTCAATCAAAAATTGTATATGTAATATGAATAAAGCTTAATCTGGACAAGGTACCAGCTTTTAAACACAGTGATCCACCTCAACCAAGAAGAAAATAATTGTAAGGAAAACATTCTGAGTAATAACCCACTAAACTTATCTGTGTATGTCTTCAAAAGCAATTTCAAAGATGGGAAACTCTAGTATTCATTTTGTCCATAAACTATTTCTCCATTCCAATGGGAAATTCTCCGTCTCTTTTGATCTAAACCCTTTTCTCTAGAGGGGAAAAAATAATCCTTATAGGAACCTGCTTTTAAACAATTGTATGTGGATTCTATTTTGCAAAAATACAGCTGATTTTCAAGAGAGGAAGGAATCAGACTTGAATTTTTCAACATCTGCAATTGCAGCTCTCCCCCAGGCATCAGATTAAGCATCTGTGCACATTAAATAGGCACTTAGCATACTGCCAAACTGGACTGAAAAACATGCTCCAATACTTGGATGATTTGGGATTTCATCTTCAGAACAGTTCAGGTCTTAAATACACTCCACTGTACAACCGTCAGATTACCTGCTTAGTGTTCAAATTTGGTTCACGATTCTTTGGCAGCTTCTTTGAGGACAAGGGCAATATCTTCTTTCCTTCTGGCCAAAGTTTGCCATAATGCCACAAATTTTCAATCCAACATTTCTATCACAGAAGTTACTACGGGTTGAAAGCTGATTAAGTACATAACACATTTTTTAATAAAAAGCAATATGTAGAACCCCAGTCCTGCACTAAGCCTCTGGTTGCAAGGTCCATAAGAACATGAGTGAAAACCACGTTACCTAAATTCCCTCTTAGATTTTCTTGTTTTAAAAACTCTATTAACATAAATCCTTTATAAATATATTACATACAAACATGTCTCTGATAGTGAGCTACCTAGACACTTAGTTGCACACAAGCTTTTTTCTAAATAGCTATTCACATGTGGAAATTTAAATACAAGTTGAGTGTTACCATGATATCACCACAAGTTCTTATGATTATAAAGTGTTCCTAAACATTTAATGTGCTCCCAGGGAAAAAAAAAAAAAGAAGACTAGAGTTCTCCTATCTTGGACCCAACAATATTATGTTAGCTTAGGCTCTGTAGCAGATGATCCCGAGAAGTTAAATATAAAATCTGTTTATATGGTCCATACACTATGCAAGCAAAACAGAAACATGCCGTTTACAATCACATTCCATATTAACTCTAACATATTAAGACTAAATATCTCAGTGACGAAGTATTAATGTCCCAAATTGCCTCTTTCTATCACAGCCAGTGATGTCACCTTTGCTAAAGACTGAACATTTCGAGATTAGTCAAGGAAGTGTGCCTATGCACTTAGAAAGCCATAAAAATATAGACTTTTGCCTATAGGGACCCATCACAGCTGGAAATGTAGTTTTAACTCTTGTATATTGGGCTCAACATTGGAACAAGCTAAGTAAATATACTGATATACACAAAATAAACACTGAGAAAAATTGTCAGGATAACATAGAAATGATACTGGATTGCAGAAAGGCTTAGGAAATCAAGTGGCACACAATGGCTTTGATATAACTGATTCTTGACAATATGAAATACTGTATGCTCCAACAGCGACAGCATGAGAGTCACAGCATGGGAAATCAGTCTCTTCTACTCGGTCTGCTTCTACATTAACATTTAAATGTACTACCTTATATGACCATTGTGTCTACTTAAATGGTACTCATGTTGTTTCTGATGAGCAGCACTGAACAATTCTTTATGAGAAAAAGTATCAGTTAAATTAAACACAAAACTAGAACAAAGGATAGTAATAACCGTGTTGTTTAATAATTTTTAGCCTGTTAAATAAAGCCAACATACCAATAAGAGATGACAAACATAGAAACTCTTCAACAGGTTAAATAGTAATTTGACATGGCCACTGAATTTGAATCAAATTCAAATAAGTCATTTAGTTTTCTCTATGCCTCTTTCTTGTTTCCTTACACTCTCCAACTGACAAACCCACAGTCCTTATCAGGTTGCTGGTCCATACTAAAATGTATGTATCACATCTCCAAAACTGACTGGGCTAAGATTCAGCATGGGTGCTACTAACACATTCAGATAAATTAAAACCCATTTACAAGAAAATCCCACCAAATTACCAGAAGCATCCTACAAATTATTTGTTTGTTTCTAGGGAAAAAAAAAAACCAAACAAACCACAAACTCAAGATTTTTCAGTGAAGGCAATTTCCAGTACAACAAAAATTCTCCCCCACATCCACAGCAAACTTCTGCACAAGTTTAAGAGCAAAACTAATAAATTATCCCTACTTACCTTTCCGTCCAAACATAGTAGTTACTTATGTTTTCTTCTCAGCCAGCTAACCCCACACGTTTTTTCTCACATTATATTTTTCCTTAATCCAAAACACCTCAAAAACCAATTAATCCTAGTAAGATACACAAAGCATTTAAAAAACCCAACCAACTTGTCTTAAAGAATGCAGAAGCATTTTAATAAGCTTGGTGTTTCTGTCAAAAAATGACCATATATTGAATGAAACTCAGTGTATTTAATTGTCTAGAAAACATTGCAGAAAAACCCCAATGTCCATCTTAGTTCAACTAAACCTCAGCATAATGTGGGTCTACCTATGTCTTCCCTCTGCTGTAGGTCATGATGAGGCACTGGTTTCTGAAGGAGCAGCCAGCGCACCACTTGCAACTTGTCAGTAGGCTGAATGTAATTAAGTTATCCAAAGCTTTTCTCTAGTAGGAAAGTATTCCCTTACACAGAATTTCTGCATGAATGCATTAACATTATGGTATTTCCAAAGCAAGCATTGCTTAGCTTCCACACTGAAAGCAAAGCATAAAAAGAATAAAAGGTTATCGCTGCACGGCAGTCAATTTGAGTTTCTAAGGTGGCGAACCAATAGTTACACCAATTTCCAGTCAAATTCTGCCTCTTCCCTTCCTCCATGTCTTTTCCTCGCTTTTGTATTAAGGACTGGCCTTGAGCACAGCCTTTAGTGCAGGTTTAATACATCCCTACAGCCCTAATTACATGGACCACTGCATGCTACCTAATGGGATAAAATAGTATGGATGTCTAGTATGTGTGTACTGTTAACTCGTCTTCCTTGGTGTGTTTCAAAACACACACCTATTGAATTAGCCTCTTTAAACAGCACAGGGGAGAACACAGAAGCAGTCATGCAACTGGAGACACAATAATTATAAAATATTATATACCCTTCCTATACGTATGATGTTCCCACTGTGGCAACAATATCAATTCTAGAACTGTACAGCTACTCGTATACTCTGTAATCAGCCAAAACCAAGAGTTGTGCATCCTGTCACCTGCCCTTTGAAGCACCATCACACACAAAAACCTCAAGCATGCTCAATGATCTAATATCAGTCTTATGAAATATTAATAAGCAAAAAGCAACCAGCCAAAGAGAGAGGAGGAAACTAAAATATGCCAGCAGAGGGATTATGTAAATCCTTCTGCTTTTAGCAAGAAATACAACGGAAAGGTCAGTCTGCAAACAAGGAAAGAAAATTGCGGGTATCTCTTACAGAGCCTATTGTCTCTGAGAACATTCTCTCTCAGGTACCTATCACTTTACTACTAAGAAATTTATCTTACTAGTTTAACTCAGAGCTGTTATTTTCAATGTACATTTAGTTTCAAAGACAGCTGCTACTTAAAAAGGGTTTAACTGTTTATTCCCGCCCTCCCATTTTACCAGTGCACTCAGTATAAGCTGTACCTTACCCACCAATTCCCCTCAACACTTGCCACATCTGTGCTCTGCTCTGAGCTCTTCCAGAGTACTGCTGTCACAGTACACAGCTGAGTTTGGCTGCCACAAAATTTCATGTTAAGCATGAATTAATTATGCTTTCTTAAAGCTTGTTCCAGGATGGCTTTGCTAAACATCTCCTAGAGTTCACATTATCTGAAACAATGAGGGAATAAAAATCCAGATCTATGCAGTTTGTATTTTTCACAATTCTGTATGTATTTCTCACCTCCTCCTTAGTGATCCTTTTAAAAAAAAAAAAAGTTAAAAAATCTGTACTCAGCTTAGTTTCATTAATGCTACTTTATACTTTTTAACATCTTTTGTCTAATCTACTGTTCTTCTTTAATCATTCTGAAATTCATACAGATTTAGACAGTACATTTAAAACTACTTCTGATATTTTTAACCTTCTACAGAAAGTATAAAATCTCCTGGATGCTATACTAGAAACACAAGCTATCCAAGTATTTTTCTGATGCTGATGTTCTACAGCTAGTGAAAGAACAAAACTTGCTACCCCTCCTGTTTAGTTAATATAGGAAGAACAGGGAAAGACACTGTAAATTAGCAGAATTAGAGGACTCGTACTATTAAGAGTTTCAAGATAATGTTCTCCCAGAGGCTCTCTCTGAACCACAAAAAACTGATAAACTCTCCATTCACTTCACATAATAATAGCAGTTTCCACTTAGTAAGAAGTTCAACAACAAAACATACCTTTTTTTTCCAGGTAGCTGCATTCTGGGATTTTAACAAAAGCAAATAAATATGTATAAATTTGTTCAAGCTTGCAACAAACTTATTTTTGCTTAAACTGCTACCCTTTTCAGCAAACCTCATGCTTTCATGTGCTATTCTTTAATCTTCATGATCCAATCCATTTTGCTGAACTACACTGCCAAAATTATCTTCCTCCCATTCATTTTATTTATTTTTATATTTCCCAGATCCCAAATATATTGCAAACACACCCCCACTCCATCAGCTAGCTCTCCCACCAAAAGCAACAGAAGCAGAGTTGAGTCATACAGCAGCCTGTACCACAGGAGTTCCACGTCAAGCCCCAGCTCCTGCTCTTTATGACCACTAAAGTGCTAGGAGAAAGTGATACCAGAGATCTCCTTTCCACCTATACTCTGTCAAGATCTTCACTCTCAGCTGGACACTTACAACTCTCAAAGGGAAGGAAGAAAAAAATAAAGCCACTTTAAAAAGCAGAAAACTGTACTTTATCAAATGACAGCAAGTCCATCTTGTAGCACCTTCAGAATACAGTGAAATGTAACTTATCTCTTGGGTTCTGCTCTTTGCTTGGGGTTTTTAGTGGAGGTTCTTGGTTTTGGTTTGGTTTGTCTGCTTGGTTATTTGGTTTAGGTTTTTTTTTAATAAGATTACATTGGTTTCAAAGAACCCTTTTGGGTTCTTTTTTGCCATTTGGAAAGGACAAGGAGCATGCACCTGGACAACTATGGTATGTCAGGTGACGGGCAGACACTTTCAATGTAGACCAGTGATTTTCCTAAAAATGCTACTGACTGCCTGCACTTGTATGAACATATTTTAAACTGTAAAGACAATCTACAGTCATTTTTTCCTCAGAGACCAATAGCAAAAAAGAAAATGGAAAGGAAACAGCTGTAACTATACCAGAAATAACAGTCAGGCAGATTTAATAAAACAGTGAATTTTCTTCTTAATCTTTCTTTTACTTTGTGTATCTGATATCACATGCTGAAATACACTGCATTTAGACAGGTATACCTGCCTTGCACCTTAGTACACTTTTACAGTCATATACTGCTGGTTTGTTCAACTAGTGACGGATACAAAACCAACACACAGCTAATGCGGTTCCCAGCGTCTTTTCCAGACAAAATATTTATGGATAAATATTTAACTGCATTTTGCCCTGCATATTCTTTCTGTTACTCTTCCTGTAGAGGCAAAATTTTTTCTGAATGTGTTAATAACAGTGAAAATAAGATGTTAATTGTCAACTTAGTACAACTGTAGAGCAACAATGTTAAGCTAGAGGAAATATTTACAATGAATCTCTGACTTGTGCCTTTTATTTTGGAAAAGTAGTTCATCTCCCATGAAACTACTTGTTTGCCTCCACAGACTTCCAAATGAAAGGGTATTCTAATTTTACTAACTGATCTTTTTGTTATGAATTGTACAGCAGGGCAAAACATAGCTGTGCCATGCTAAATTCTCATCAAGTATAACACAAATTCAAGTGCATGACCTACAATTTTGTGTCTCAAATGAGACAACTGCAGTCATAGCACAACATATGAATTCAGGCTGACCAAGAGAACAGAGGACACTGACAGAAGTTAATGACTAGAAATCCTTATACAGCTGCTTTCTAAATACTTTGCTGTGAGCAAGCAAATCTAGACAAGACCGTTAGATAGGAATGCCAAATGATCAAAATGCAGAGTTTTATATGCAACACATTTTAGTAGCACCAGTTAGGAAATGTGAAGCTAGCCTATGTGGAGTTTCTAAGTGTGGATGCTACTCATAATATTGAAAAATAAAAAAGCAAATAAGAGTTAAAAAAAAAAGGTCTCTGAACATTGTAAGTGCCAGACCAATTTTTTTTTCCAAAATTGCCTGTGTCACAGAGTTCCAAAAGCAGATTCAATTAAAGCACCACTGTCCTAAAAGAAAATGGTTTTCAATCTAAGGAATCTTAGAAGCACCACTAACATGCAGCAACTATTTCTGCAATTTATATCTGCACAAGTACCTAAAAATCCCTTACATTTACTTATTTCTCACACTTCTGGCTTCTGATAAAATTACTTTTCAAAACCTAATAAAGCATTATGAATAACCTCTAGACTGATGCTTCAAAATTACTGTATGCAGAGAACACTAAAAATGTTACAAATTTGTTCTCAGCTCAGAAATGGCTCTAACGATTTTATGATTTTGCTAAAAAAAAGTCTTAACCTAAAATTAGTGTTCTGTGTGTGGGCAGACCACTGTATTTTTAATTTTCTGAAGAAACTAAAAAAAAATAAAAATCTGTGTACTAACCTTTTCTATGGCTAAGTTCTGTGGGAAAAAAAAATACCCCAAAAAAACAGTAAAACTCACTCCAACTGATAAAAAAACAATATGCATACCTGCAGCAATAGAGTTTTCAGATTGATCCAAATGACTCCTTGCTCCATTTGCCTTGTGAAGTATTTTGGAAGACAGCATCCCTCTCTTCCATTATGGAAGCAAGAAAAAACTCTCAAGTCATTGTTCTTCCTTAGTAGAAGAGTAGTAATGGACCAGAGATATTGAAGGTGAAACAGACAGTATGCCCAACACTTTACTGACACAAGGGAGAAAATTTTACATTAAAGGCTTTCAGTATCTCACATACAGTAACTTAAAGAAAAATTGGAGAATTGGTAGAATTCAGTAAGTGATAAGCAAGGTAACTCAAGACATCTGGTACTGACCAGGCAAAAAAGGAGGAGCTGAATCCGTAACATATCCCTTACTTTCTGGGCACAACCCTCCTCTCAACTCACAATTTGTCAGTTCCATGGCTGGCCAGCATGGCTGTCTCCAGAGCTGTCCAAACCAGCTAGAGTATGTAATTTTAAAAAACATTATTTTCAATTGCCTTATGCAAGGGTAATCAAAGGTCACCTCAGTCTCAAGGCTCTGTCCTTACTTAACCAGAAAAGACAAGCAAGGTATGACCAAGACTATGAAAATGAGCGAGTATGCAGAGAACTACAGAAATCCAAAGTTACTGGAGGTCTGACAGGGATGAGAATGACAAGATGCAGAGATGCCTGAAGACAAAACTAAGAAAAATCAGTGAAGGAAGGAAATCAGAGGAGAAAGTGCTTTGGGACATACAGGATGATTAAGATTGGAAAACTTCAAAGAAAGCAATCAAAAGAGTAATTTAAAGATAATGGATATGTGATATTTCAGAATATATAGTCTTAAGACAAATTGTTCTTGTT
This sequence comes from Heliornis fulica, assembly GCA_013399135.1. Lineage (NCBI taxonomy): Eukaryota > Metazoa > Chordata > Aves > Gruiformes > Heliornithidae > Heliornis > Heliornis fulica. Next base: position 684,581 of record VXBZ01003086.1, read on the forward strand.
CTGTGGTTAAATTGATTAAAATTCTGTGGTTTTGCAATTAAAACACCAGATTAAACACACAACAGTGATAATTAAGTGGAAAAGAACCTCAAGATCTATTACATAAAATCACTTGGATCTACAATAAGCAAGTTAAAGGTATGATATTTATGAAGCTTTATAGTGTTTTGGGGATGCATTACTTGCCTATTCCAAATTTCAACCACAAACAGAAGGATGTGTGCTTCAGTCTTTGGGGTTTTTACCACCACCACAACAAATATTACAGTGTTTGTAAATTAAGTGCACCAGCAAAGTCCTTAACGGATTTAATGGATGTCGCCACATTCAAGAAGCAACACTATTGTTTAGGGACATCACTTGTCATGAAAGTTTTTTATCAAAACCAGAAGTCTGGTTCAGATTTCAAGTGATCTGATTTGGAAGACTGTTCCATAGCTGGACCCTTACAACCATGGGTTTTGACTCCCCACTTCCCGCATCACTAATCCTGGGCTTTGCTGACTGCACAGTGCCTGCACAGCACACCTATGGGATAGTTCTCAGTCCAGTTCATTCTTTCCACCACAAATGTCTATACAAAACATTTTCCTGCACAGTCCAAGAGAAGCAGTGCCACTTTATTCCTTGGATCCTTTCCACACATGAATAATGAATACTTATATCTATTTTGTACTTCTGTGGTTTTTTGAAAAAGAAAAGACCATTTACACTACCACATATTGAATTCCTGCTAACAGTAAAATAGGTGATATTTCATTCACTTCTATAAGAATTCTAGCTAGGCTATTTAATACAAATTATAGATAAGTAAAATATCACCTGCAGATGAAAATGTGGCTGTAGTCCCTAACTACAGCTTGGAGTATTCATGCTCTAGAGATCATGTGTGGAGTATTTTTAATTCCAGGTAATAAGCAACAAGAAATGAACTTTTAAGTGAAGAGCTAAAAAAAGGGAAGTATGCTTACCTACATTTACATTTTAATGAGATAAAATGTCTTATACAAGTTCAGTTAGACTGATTCTAAAGTTATACAAAGATGAGAGTATTTGCAGTAACACCCATTAAACTAGAAATCAGAATATTCATATGAGAAAAAGTTTCTCCATATACAGGAAACATGAATGAATTGTGTAATATTTATATTTCTCTGTAGTCAGTTACATTTCACCAATGCTTTAAACTAGTTTCATAGTATATTGTACAGATCAAAGGAAAAACTGATCAGATACAGCAATCAAAGCAGATTACATTCTGTTAATCCACTTAATTTAAACTGTACTTGGCCTGATTTAGGAAGTGTAAATCACAGTAGCCCAATTAAGTGTTATGCCCATTTACATTAGATGGAATCAGTGTTTCCTTTTTAGCAAGCTTCAGTAAGTTTGAAAACATTAAAAAAAAACCCCAATAGTAGACAGTAGCAAAAAGTAGATCAGCTTCCCATATTCAAATCATTAAGTCCAGAACTTAATTGAGAAGACATATTTTCTTCTATGAACAAATTCAAAATGACTGGGTCATTTAAAAAGAAAAAAAAACCCAAACCAACACATGTAGGAATGAACAGCTAACAGTAAGAAAAAAAAGGCCGCAAGATTCAAACAAAGGCTTCTTTCGTGCCAACACATAGTAGGTCTTCCATTAAGATAAAAAGGAAAATTAGAAACATGCATTAGTCCTCCTTATATTGACTTTATTTGCCCCTCCCACTTGTCATCAGGAAATGTAATAGAAAAACTTATCTACAGAAGCAAGAAACAGAACTTGTTAGCTTCCCCCCGCCCCTTAGTAAAGGGCTGTTTCCATACAGCCAACTGACAACTAACAAAGCTTCGCCCAGAGGTGCTGAACACACTTCTTCTATCTGTAGTACCTCAAACTCTCTGCAAACCAAGATAAGCACTAGCAAGCTTTAAAATCCTCCTAACTTCACGTTCTGGCAGTTGTTTCAATTACTGATTTATTCTATAATGATGACATATGTCTTAAATTCAACAAAAGTCAAAACCAGACTTCTCTGTAGTGTATCTAAGCCACAGCCTTTTACCTATTAACTTACCTTAACTGCATATCCAGTAGTTAGGTCTATGCCTTTATACACAGTCAGTATCAATATCAAGAGGAAATTAAGTAACTTCACATGAAGCGAAGATTTCTTCCAAAACAGTGAGTCAGTTTTTAAAGGACACAGGACCTCACTGGAAATTAGTATTTTCAAGACTACGAGGCAAAATTAACACAACACCCATCTTAATACAGTAAATAAGCAAAACACACCCACACAAATTCAATTAAGAAAAATCAGAGTAAGATTATAAACCAACAATTAGTCCACCTCTTAGAACATCAAGTCTGATAATCAAGTCTGAAAATAAAGGTACAAAGAAATCAACTCTAGGAAAGAAACAGCCTTCCATAATTTGCAATAGTCCATATATTTCATACAATGCATAAGAAGAAAAAAACCCAATACCTCTCTAAAAGAAAAAAACACCCTCCCTCCTTGGCATCAGGAGCAAACACACATCTGAAATGTTCAGTGTAGCTAAACATGTGACACTAAGAAAAAAAGTGGAAGTTGTGGGAATTCTGTGGAATATTAAAGAGGGTGATAATTTACAACTGCTGGGCAGCAGCACCATGGTGCTTACAATGTTCTCTACATTAACCAACAGTTTCATAATGAAAAATATCAACCTGTCACACTTAACAGCCCAACAGAACACATACTTAACCAAGTTCAGAGCAAGTTCATAATACACACTCAAGTTAAGAGAATTTGTTTATAAACATTGAGGTAGGCCTAGGTTATATTTTGCTAGAAATTATTTCCAAAACAGACATAACATCTTTAAGGAAAATAAACAGTGAAATGGGGTGATATCTACACACTCAGAGATTATAAGGTAAGTATTTCAGACAGAAACACCATATAACACAATCACGAACTCTGACATTTATTTAGTTTCGATACTTTGCTACACGTGCTTACAATACCCTAACGGTATTTTGGGAAGACCTGGACATCACTCAACATGGCACTATTCAAAACATTAAGAAACTAGCTGTTATATGAAATAATGTCTGTGTGTGTATATATATATATATTTTAAAAAGAATATAGAGTCACACCAATATGAAGCCACAGTTTGCAATAAACTTTCCTAAATATTGCTTTCTCATAACTGACAATGATTGCTTGTTTTTTTCTAGGTGAACAGCATTTGAACCTTTTCTTATCCAAAAACACCTGCAGCAGCAGCTTTATGGCAACATCTGCACTTGTAAGCAGAACAGGCCAGCAAGCAGATGCTGAAGCCATGCAATACAGCACATATTTTAAATGCTCTTCTCTCACAAAATGGGGCTGTCTTATCCGTAGTAAGTTTTGGTATAGTGCCTGGTCCATGGCTTTCCCTGAGCTGTGCCTCAGCTGGGCTGCTGACGTTGCCCAAAAGCATGCCACAGAGCTCACTAGAAACTAAAAAGTGCCACAATCCTCAGACAGCATTCAAGTTCAGGCTCTGAGCCAGCTCAGACAGCAGGTACAGCCATAGTCTTACTGACCCCCATGAAAGTATGGCAAGTCTCACAGCGCCCACCACAGTTACATTTGTAATTTTCCTGTTTTCCTATGCAATACAAATATTTGGGAAAGCATTTCCTTGACAACAATATTTATGTTCGTGGTGTCAACATAGACAATTTTGTTAAAACAATGAATCAAGAAGCATAAATTATGTTATGTAACTATGGCTACATTTTAAAGAGTTTATGAGTTTACAATCTCTACTCTTTGTATGGAAGAAGTAATAAAACTACCAGCTCAAAACAGATTCAGACTGATAATCTAGCAGAAGAATAGCAAGATCAACAAAATAAACTAGTTGTTTTTTAAAACCCATCCTAAATAAAGAAAACACACTTTCTGAAGCTGGAATGTTGTATCCTACCACTATAAAGCTCATGTGCTCAAGTGCACAAAGTTAAGGAATCACACAAAGATGGGCATGTATCTTTTTGTGATAACCAGGATCCAATGCAAGTTGCTAGTGGTGTAACTTTTTCACTGCTATTTTGCCAACACTCGGAATTTCTAATATCCAGTTTAGTGTAGCCTTTGAAATGGGGCACCCAGTGAATGATCCCTTTTGAGCACTCTTTCAGCATAATCCCTGCAGATCTTGCTGACTCTCACCAGTCTGTGGCTACTCCACTCACCGGAAGGTGCTGTGGCTTCAGCTGTCACACTCGTTTCTGGTAAACTCTTTGTTACTGTGGTTACTCTATCTGACAAGGATCACTCAATGTTTTATTTTTTAAAGATGCTGTTGGTGTTTCCTGGAAGAAAATGAAATTTACTGTTGCATGCTTTAAGATCATCTAATTACACTACCAGCCTACAGGGAATTTTTAAACTAATGACATTGTATTTGTCAAGCACAGAAACTTTTAATCTGATTTTTCAAGTGGATCTTAGCCAATGGATCCTGGCCACCACAGCACTTAACTAAACACATCTGACTGTGCTCTATGCAATATTTAGATGGGTTTATTATCAAAATGCTAATTTTCGTAACATAATGTCTTTCTCTGGTGGCCTAAGGCATACAGGCATTCTGACAATTTTGCTAAAACTTTTTATGACTGAAAGTCCACAAGTCAAATTATGTGTGCATATAAAGCTTCAAAAACAGAGGCACACACCTTAAGAAATCTGAGCCAAAACAACTCCCCAGCTGATCTCATGATATGTTGTATGCCAGCATCAAGAAACAACTCCTCAAAAGTACAGTTTTTTTTTTAATTTCAACATCTTATTCTTAATTTTCAAGATTTTTCCTTTCCAGAACTAATGCAAAGAGCAAATCCCCAAACTATTAATGATATCATAACTGCTTAACCCCACCCAAAAGACTCCAGCTCAGACATCCAGCATCCACTTTTGGGGTACTTCCTTAATTCTAAATGAGAAATAGGGCACTATTTCTACCACAAGTCTGGCTTGACAGTATAAATTGGGCTTTTTGGACAAATAATGCTGAATCCACATTTCAATTAGCTTCTCCAGAGCACATAGAAGTTGCAGTTGTGCCACACAGAAAGGTTGCTGACTATACTTCAAAGAAAAGATCCTCTTTCAAAATTTTTTTTTCTTGTCTCAAAACTATCTTTCAAACATAATTATTATCCTTCTCTTTCAGAACTGCATCTTCTGGGCAAATTTACTAAACGAAATGCAAGTATTATCATTCATTAAGCAACTAGTATCAGCATACCAGTCCTCCCCATAAAAAAAAATCTGGTAATGATACAAAACCGGGTAGGTGTAACATAACACAAAACACTAGCACAATCAAGATCATAGTCATAAATGCAATGAAACCAGATTTAGCCTCAGTCACTTTCAATTTTCTCCTCAGTATTACAGGGTATTGTGAGAAGAAAGAACAGCTCTCCACAAATAAGACAGATATGAAGGCTACAACCAGCCATTTGCCTCAAAATCTGAATTCATACACTGTCACAGCAGAACTTGGAAACCTAACACCAACATTAAAAATAAATAAATATCAGGATTCCTAGGTGTTGGAAGGGATGGCTGGTACATGTACACTCGTAACACGAGTAACTACATCTCCAACTAAGAAGGCTTGCACTTCCAAAGAGAATTCACAATCTGACTGCAATCTTTTTAACATGACTACTCACAACTTTTATCAAGACGGTGAGAGGAGAGCATGCAACTGCTGTGCTACTTTCACCAAGTATGCAGTCAACTTTAAGAAAATACACAGTTCAAGCACTGATGTCTACATTTCTGTGAAAAGTAGTTAATACAAATTACTACTTTCTCTTGTAATCTCAACCCATGGAGAGGCACCCTCATAAAATTTCTGTGGCACGGACACATCATATCACCATTGGTGATCTTACTGCCAGAAAAACTGGCATTTTCAACCTTTTCTTCAATATCACAAATAAGCCAAATACTGACTATATAAACTGTGCACAGCTGACTTCAATTTCAATGGAAGCAATGAGGAACTTCTCTTAGATACTGAAATTACCAAAATAATTCCTAATAATAATAGATTCTATTGCTATCTTGCAAAGGACCCTGATATGATTAGATAAACCCCTCATATATTGCCATTAGCTTCAAAGTGCCAAAACACAGGCTCACAAAGTTGCAAGAGTACGTCTCCTTTCCTTTTTGGTTGGAGGACTTCTACATAGAACATTCAATTCACTTCCATCTATTGAGCAATAAAATTAATACTCTTCCTACTGGTGAGAGTAACTTCACTCCAGCCTGTCCCTCTCTGCAATATAACCAAAAGATCAGCCATTGGTAATGTGAAGTCAAAGGCTATGACCACACCAAACATGACGACAGGATCAAACAGAACTAGTCTCAGCTACCCCATACAGTGGAAGGCAGCATTGTTCGATTGGTCTCAGACAAGGGGTTCTGAACACACTACTTAATTTTAAGCACATATTTACATCTCATTTTCAATGATTAAGTAACATTACCCAAACAGGTGCTTTGTCACTATCTCCCTGTATCGCTACACGTTAACCAACTGAGTAAATGCAATAGCTTCAGCATACTGTTGTCTGACTAAAACCTGAAATGCTGAGTAGGATTTTAAAAGAAAAAACGGAAAAGGAATTAAACTTAATTATTCAAGAACATAATCTGCAGATTGTGTCCCATAACCAGAAAACCCCCTTACTTCCCAGCATACTGGTGCTTTAGCTGCAGGTCCAAGAATGTTGGCACAAAGGAAAAATAAAGTTTGGCAATTTTTTCAGTTAGGCATTACTGTTAAATCTTATAAAGGGGGCAACAAAGAATTAATTCCATTTCTTCTCAGGAAGTCTGTCAAAACAGCATATTGTTTCTGTCTGGAAGCCACTGTACTCTCATAGGGTTTCTTAAAAGGCGTAACATCGTGAATGTGTAGGTTTGAAAAAGCACCGGAAGTATAAAACAAGTAGAAATACCCACTACGTAAATTAACTTTAAAAATTAACTTTAAGATAGCAAACAGGTCTTTAAGGAAGGCAGAGGGTCCTCCTGAAGACCAGCAAATGCTCCAAGACAAACAAATTCCATACTGCAAACAGGACTGAAAGATATGCCATGAGTTTGCACTGGCATCACCAGAAGGCTGTTTATAAAGAGAGATGAATGGAAGGAAGTCTTTTCAACTACAATTTTGTGAAGTTAAACTACTACTAAATGTAACTTTAAAAATGGTCTCCAGTAAACCATGTGAGCTGTATGCAATTCCAGAGTCTGTCTTAAGGTGATATGTTTAAATTCCAGTGTATGATATAAATAAGGATAGAAAGAAAGATAGAAAGACACACACACAGACTAGCATCCAACATCCACTGTGGTATCTCTAGCTGACATGAAATCATCTATGTTTTGAAATTTAGAGCCTGAACAGCAGCAGTGAAAGAAAGGGAGCATTACGTTTGCTCCTTTCACATGCTAATAATGACATCATATCTTATGGACCAATGCTGCAACCACAGATCATCATCTTATAAAGAAATTGTTTCTAAAGGAATCTAAGAACTGGGCAAACTGCTCACCTGCACATAGGAGTTTATTTTTCTAATTTATGCACGACAGCTTTCTTTCTGTTCCTTGTGCTGTGAGCAACTGATACTGAAATAGTTACCACGCTTTGACTTTTTTTTGTGTTTACTTTTAAAAAATAAATATTTTTGGGGAAAAGAAGCGGCCCTGGACATTTATGAAGTGAAGGAAAGTAAGGCCCCTGCTGGGATTTCAGGGGGAGGGAGGGATTCGGGGATGAATATCTTGCAAACATTCCAATGCAATGCAGTGTGGTGCAAAGACTACCTCAACACAGCATCCCATAAAAGATGTTATAAATATTCTTTTCGTGCTCCTGACACATATCCACCAACAAAATAAGAGATAATAAATTATGTAACTATTGCTGCCTGCATATACCACACTCCATGTATTTTGACACATTACTGCCCAAAAAGATTTAATATCCTTGTGGCTTGTAGTGACGTGCACAGAAAAGGTTAAAAGGAGAAAAAACAAAAACCAAAACCCCAAAACCCACCAACCAAGCATACTAAAAAAAAAAAAAGGTGGGGGGAGGATTTCCATATCAACAAACAATGCAAAGACTGGTGAGAACATGAATTTAAGCCTAATTTCCCCCCACTGTCATTGTGCTGTATTCCGTGCACACGAGAACGGAAACACACATTAAACCCCACTGTTTTGAAAACAACATGCTGGAAATCTGCAGTGATCTTTCTTCCCCGCCACGGACGCTGCTATATAAAGTCTGGGGAACTGCGCTGCACATCAATAAATAAGCATACTAAATGGCGAGCGAATAAAGAGCGGAGGGAATAAACGCGGCACACAAAGTGCCGAATGCATTCTACGGGCAGGAAACGAGTTATAATTAAATGGCCCAAAAGCGATTAACGTCAAGCCAAAGTGACCCCCGCGGGGCTCCACGGCAGCCCGCCGCCCGAGCCTCCCGCATGACGGGGCAGGCGAGGCGGGCGCTGGAGCGGAGGAGCGGAGCCCGGAGCGGGAGCAGAGGGCGCCCGGTCCGCACGGTGCCGGGCCCGCCCCGCGGGTATCGCGGGCGGGGGCCGGAGGGACCCGCACCTGCCGCGGCCCCGGGGCCGCTGGCTAGAAGCCCCACTCCGCCCTCGCTGAGGCCCGGTCTTCCCAAGGAGCCACCGCCCCCGGATGCCCCTCGGGCTCAGGCACGTCCCTCGCCCCCGCGGGCGGCT